>CM050165.1:311050321-311615321 GCA_027410445.1 Discoglossus pictus
ATTTGCCATCATGAATGGCTGCTACACATTTACAGACTGATTTAATTAAGCTGTGGAGGGTAATGTACCCCACCATAATCAAAGCAGCTACAGGTTTTAGCACAATGAAACTTAATGTACAAAGTGCTTTGTATCCTTGTTTAAAAAATAGTAACTCCCAGTCTGCGCCTCAGGTGTCTTTAGTGCTTGTTTAGAGGAAAGGTGCTAAATTACTACCACCCCCTCACACATTTACAGCATGATCAGCAGCAGTCTCCACACGTAGGAGCCTACAGCCCATGCTGTCAAGTTCCGAGAGAGTGTTTTAATCTAAGTGCTTAGGCTTTACTGGATCACTTCTGGGACCACAGGGGGTGTAATATAATCCAGTTACATGGTCCCAGGGATCCAAACTGAAGACCATCCACTGATAGCAGATGGTTTCCAAGTAGTATTTGGCTTCCTTTTCTAAAAAATTACTACCAAAGGGTAATCATTGTCCAATATAAACACCAGCCCCCCTACAGAGAGTGGAGCAACTTGGCTATTGTGAGTAATACAAAAAAACTACTCTACCAAGTATTACTTGGTTATCTACCACAAAGCAATTCAAGTTTAAGCAGTAAGATGCACTCTCCAGGGTATCATGGCAAAACGTCAACATTGGAGCAACTCCAATGATTCCAAAAAGCAAGATTAGTTAAATCTAAGAGTCTTTGCCAAGCCTTTGCTTTTTCATGAATCAGCTTTATTTTGACCATGGTTTGTGGCTGGTGCGTCCATTGCTTCATCCAACTCTAGTCATGAATTCCTGGCCACTTTATTTTCCAACCGTATTCTTAATGTAGTCTTTTATATGTCAGTCTTTTACAGATGTCGAGAAATACAATGCTGAAATAATTCAAAGCTCATGATCACTTCACCACACGGACATAAAAAAAAAAAAAAGAACGAACCTATTTACAATGAAGAGTGCACATTTCACATGACCAGGACAAAAAAAAAAAAAAAGTTAAACCCGTTTCGTTTCACCCATCTGTACTAATAGGTCAAATAGAGGCACTCCACGATCGGGGGTAGGGGAGGGCTCAGCAAGACTTCGGGAGGTCAGAGGGAAGTTCTTGAGACACACGGTATTGGACTTTTGTGTTGGTGATTGCTCCATGTTTCTGACGTAGGTGAAGTCTTAGTTGGCTTTTGTGGCGGAAATGGAGATTGCACTTCTCGCACTGGAAGGGGTAAAGAAATAAAAAGGAGAACTGAATATACAGTGTATAGAATTAAAAAATTAAATAAATAAATTAATTAGAGGTTTATTTTATATATATATATATATATATATATATATATATATATATATATATATATATATATATATACATATACATACACACACACACTTTTTTTTTATAGCTTTCTCTCATTCCAGAGGGGAAATGTATTCATTATTTAGACACTTATTAATACTGGGACTTGAATAGAATTATGAGACTTACATGATAGGGTTTCTCTCCGGTGTGAATGCGAAGGTGGCTCTTTAAAGTCTGAAGATGTCGGAATCTTGTACCGCAAATCTCACATGGATAGGGCTTCTCCCCAGTGTGGATCAGAACGTGCGCACGCAGGTGAGCAACCTGTAGACACACACAAATTTTCTATCAATGACAGATTCAGAAGTTGTAAATGTACTGAGTAGCATGAACATATAATTTACAAGAATTCTTATGGGAATGTACATATTATCATGGGTATATATTGTCTGAAGTATAAAATATAACAAACATTAGAAGCCAAGCACAAATACATTTGCAGAATTGCTCTGTGTATAAAAAAAAAAAAAAAAAAAAAGGCGTTGAATCGATTGTACAACAAAAAGAAACTACTTTCAATTATTCGGCAACTACTTTTAGTCTACTCGATGTTCCTTAAGCAAGTACTGCAAGTTTCCCATTGACTTGCAATAAGGGTCTGCAGACACACACCTGAACAAATCGTGCCCCACAGGTCTCGCACTTATACGGCTTTTCTCCTGAGTGTATTCTCGTGTGAGTCTTCAGGTTTGCTGGCCGATTAAACTGTGCACCACAGATACTGCAGCGATATGGTTTTTCACCTGGAAGTTATAAAATAAAAAAGGAAATAAAGTTACTTGCACATCCATTTAGGCAACAAATTTAACATAATATACAAGACTACCCAACATTCAAAATAATTATTTTTAAATAAAAACAGAAAAAGATGCACGTTTTGCATATGTATCCTATGTAGCAGTTAAGGGTGTTACAGAGGCACTATAAACCAATGCACTGGTAGGTTCAGACAAAAAAAATAAATAACACACACACTAAAAAGAAGGCCTCTTTTTGGATGTAGTTATTTCTAAGCACAGTATATACCAATTTTGTCCTCCACCAAAACTCTAAAACATCCTAATGTGATAAATGCAAGACCGCAAGTGCCAGCTTGTAAAGAGATGTACATACCTGTGTGGACAGTTTTGTGACTGGCAAGGTTGCCCTTGTAGCGGAATGAGGCCTGGCATCGGTCACACTTGTACGGCTTGTCACTGTGCATCTGCAGAGTGTGCCTCTTCAAAGAGCCCTCCTCAGAGAAACGGGAGTCACATTCATTGCAGAAGAAAGTACCATTTTCTGAAAGAAGCAATGCTATAAGGTTAAGAACAATTCTGCTAAATGTTCACATGAAAGAATTGTTGTCACAGATATGTATGTTCCTTTAGAATTAAGCAACTACAAAACCAGATCACTTCCCAGTTATTACACCAAGCTAATAACACATTTCAAAACTTACCACAGCTGGAATCAGAGTACTCCGATTGTGTTTCTGTGATCTCTTCTCCAAAGGTGGATCCAGGGGTATGAGGGCACATCTCTGGAGGAGACTGTGAGGAGAAGGAGCTGAACTTGGGTGTGTGAATGTAGAGGGGAGAATGTCCTTCACTGTTCTGTGGGGAACCTTCCATAGATCTAGAAGAATCACAGAACAAAACCACAATCATGAATATAATTTATAATGCATTACTGAAACAAACAACTGCAAAATGACCATAGTGAATGTTGTACCCTTCCCTCTCCCTTTCATGTTCCACATAAAAGCTGACAGACCACACTTAACCCATACCAGGCACAATTAAGCACTAAAAAGACAACTTGCTATACATAAACTGGAAGTAGTAGATCTGCGTCTCTTAGCACTATTAGTCTTAAAAATATATTAGTATATGTCCACTTTCCCTGGAAGAGTTTATCAGGGGAAAAATAGATGGGGCTCTTAGGTATATAGCCAATTCAGCATAGCTTTAATTTCTTAACAGATACATATGTATTACATTTTACATAAATTCATTCACTGCAATTCCTTCCTTAAAAGGGGGAAAATCTTACAAATAATTCTGCAGTGTATTAGAACAATGTACTTTTAAGTACCGGGAGTGCAGGGTCTCGCAGTAACCTATCAGTTGCAAAATTCTGCAACATATGGCTTTAGAGAGGTCACTGACAGGCTAATTTGAAACACTGCAATTCAGTCTGTATTCATGAGCTACAAAAGATCAGACCCAGACAGTATAATACAACTGTATAATTTCAGGCTAAAAAAAAAAAAAAAATACAACTTCTTAATAAAAGTAAATAGATACAGCATTATAAAATATCCCTTGTGAAATCCACACTTGTTTTTTTTTTTTGGGGGGGGGGGGGGGGGGATTAACAAACACACTTTGTAATAAGAAGCATGCAATACAATATTACCTGTTCAGTCTGCTAGCTTGTGATGTTGGAGAATCTTCAATGTTCCCATTTATCTTGGATGGTGCTTGAATGTCCATAGTTTCTGACTTGACTGGCTGCTGGCATGAAGATGGAGAGGTGTAAGACTGTGGGGACAGATTACCCATATCACTCTGGTTGGCACAACCTTCCTTCTCATTCTGGTTGAGGGAGTTGAGAACTATAAATTTGTATTTTTTCCAGTTACACGCTTTTGGGTCAGTGGAGCCTTTGGACACAGGAGAACCAGACCCTTGAGAGATCCTTGCATTTTTGCTGCTGCTTGACTCGGTTGGGGAGTTTGGCTGGCAGTCTGACTTCTGAGGGCTCTGAGGACTTACAATACCCTTGCGATTGACAGGAGAGTTGGTTGGTTTGAAATGCTGGCTTATCTCATCCTCTGATGACGTCCGCTCCTCCTCTTTCCCTGATTTATCACAGGAAAAAAAGGGACTGCTTCTTACTGAAGGAACAGATGATCTGGAGCCTGCAACCACGTTGTAGTGGGAGTCATTTCTAAGGTCCTCCAATGAAGTTTCCTTTGGGCAATAGATGTTATTGTGGCACATGTTGATGGACATATCTGTGGCTGCTTTACCATAGTCTGCTAGTACTGTCCTTGAGTTTTCTCCAGGCAACACATTTTCCTTAGGATACCGATTGGCTCTTGGGATCTCCGACATCTGAACATCTCTGGTATCATCTTCTGGAAACAAGAAGCCATGTACAGGGATGTGACTGTACATAGGATAAGATGATTGGGAGTCATTGTACAGGCTTGGGAGATAGGATCTCCCATCAAAGGTGGCTGTATTACGAAGTGGTGCAGTGTTGTCAGTTCGGTCACAGTTTCTGTAGGCCATACCATCTGGTGGCAACATTGCTCTACGTGGTAGAAAGGTCTCTCCCATCTGTGGTTTCACAGCACTGACAAGGTCTTCACTGTTCATCAGAAACATAACAAAAAAATAGAAAGAACAGTGTTACTCTTGTATTATGTTACTATGGCAAAATTTTAAACTAGTTTGACAGACAGACTACTCATTAAAAAAAAAATATTTAAATACAACAGAGGAGCTGAATCTGAAATAAAATGGATTCCCTAAAAAATGGAGCATCACAAAAGGACAGAGCATCCACCATTGTATTCGATCACTAGTATTTACCTGGACTTTAGGAACCTCTGGCAAGTGTCCACAACATGTTCCATCTGTAGGTAGAGTGCTGTACTCATGACTGCCATTATACTGCTGTCTCTCAGGCTTAGACGAGATGTATACATGAAATCCAGTAGGACTCTGAACCCCTCCGCACTTATCTCTGGATCCAGGTTTATTATGTTCATATTGCACTTCATTTGGTCAGTAAAGATGGTGTAGAATAAGCCACTGAAAAACATACCAACATAATTACTGACAAAGAACTACTTGGACACAAGACAGATAAGACATTGATAACTTTCCTAATCATTACAATTAAATGGAATAACATGTTTGGGCCAATCTAACTGCTCCATCTCCGTAAGTGTTATATACATGTAACATTTTCAGGAAACGTATTGGAGTTATAGGAGCAGTTTTACTTGAAGTCCTTTATGGACCAGTAATAGATGGACATGTTATACAGACTACCTGACTGCAATGCCATTAGTAATCGTACCTGCAAGCCATGAGGACAGTTTTGTGTGCACGGAAATGTTCTCTGTTCACAACAATTATTACATCAGTTAGGATGTCCCTACTCCGAAGTCGATTAAGATTGAGTAGAACATCACTTGCATGTCGGGTGAACTGGATGCAGCTATCAGCTGGAGATGCCATGGTGGGCACGTTCCTAGAGAAAAACAAGCAACATTAAGAAAAAGGTTTTAATACCAAAGACAAGGGGCAGCGATATGCTGCTACACTTAAGCAGATTAAGAGTTTAAATGATTTTAAACAAGTTTCAACTTCCACTTCCAGTGGTTAATGCTATATATGGAGCAGTAATTCTTTAAACTGTAAAAGTGAAATCATTTGCAGGGCAAAAAAAAAAGAAGAATAGTTATACAGCGAGTTTAGACACTTACTTGAAATCTTGATTCACAATCTGAATTCCACTTTGATTGCTGAAAAAAACACAAATACCAAAATTTGAGTATGGAGAAAATTGTTGAATAGTATAAGAATTTAGTACAATCAATTTACAGTATTTCAAGATTTTAATAAAGTATGAATTGGAGCTGCTTGTATGGGTATGTGGTGGAGATTAGACTATTTTGGCCTTAATGTATCATTCCTCAGGTTCTCTCCCGTCAGACACTAACCTAATCCAGTTCCTGATAAAAGCTCTGCTTTGTGTAATCAGTGCCTGGCCAAGGCATCGGTCATGGACACAATATCAGTCATCCCACAAAGAGACCAACGCTACACACATTGTATTGCACTGCTCAGTACTGAATGGGCCCAAGCCCTTAAACATGGAAAATAATCAGATATTAAACTTTATTATTAATTCAATACGTAGGAAAACAACATTTTTAATAGGAGGATTGTTTGATTTTTTTTTTTTATTAACCCCTTATATGCTATATAACAAGAAAAACAAATCCTAGCTTAGGTTTCATGTTCCTGTTCTATTGAAGTTGCAAATGAATCATTTCCCTCATCTTGTGGTTTATTATAACCTTTAAAATGCTCACACACAACTACCTAAGACTCTCTGGATCAGGTGAGGAACCAAAGATAACCAACTCTGTTATTGCCAGGAGGACATTTATTCTCTATTCTGCTGAGCATCACCATTTAAATATTTGGTGGAAAAGGTCTTGTATAGGTAGAGGTAGTTAATTTCTACTGCAGTGTCATTTTGTGGTTGGAAATTACAAATATGGTAAAAGCATCAGATTTAAAACAACTTTTTAATAGAAAATGCTGCAGTCATGACAGAATATCATAATGTAATAAAAATACACCCCCATAGTTTCACTAACTTTTTCTTGTCAACCGCAAAAAAAAAAATGTAACATTAGTTTCATCTTAAAGGGCAAACACCTGTTAAGTCACCCACACGTTATTACAACTTTCTCTCTCGTCTAGACTTTAACTCATTCAGTATAACTGCAATACGGTCTTAAAAAAATAATATATATATATATATATATATATATATATATATATATATATATATATATATATATATATATATATATATATATATATATATTTTGTTTGGACAAATATAATGTCTAGATGTGCAAATATACACAGTACCTGCTGCATAGGGTGAGGATTCTGCTCCTGGCAGTAGATCACTCTCAGCTGTTAATGTCCTGCTTTTTTTGTTTGGACTGAACTGGCTACCTGCCCCCAGATGTTGTATGTGCACATTATTCTCCAACGGAGACAGGGTTGGATATAGCACGACAACGTCATTCTGGAATATATTTGTCAGTCTGGGATTATTTCACTCAATGACCTCCAGTATTGACTTTCCAGGAAAGTCAGCCTGGGACAGGAAGGTGCTCTAGCTTTCCCTGGGCTTCCCCAAAACAGATCCCATGGACATAAAATCAGGTTATATAGTCAGTTATACATGTGCCCCTCAATGTTTGTATGAAGACTTTACTTCCAAAGAATTTGCTGAATTACAGCAAGCCAAAAAAAAATATTATATTGGGGGTCTATACAAAAAAATCTTTACGATCATACAATAGCAATGAGCTTGTATTGGTCAAAAGTACACATTTTGTAGGACTTCCATGCGAGTACTAAAATAAACTTTTTTTTTTTTATAAACAAAAAAAAAACACAGCTTCTGGGATTAGGTATGGTAACAGGAGATTCAAAAGTTCCCTATTTTATTTTGAGAGATAAGAGAAGGGGATTCTCGCATCAAAATATTTTGTGACCAGAAAAGCCACATGAAAAAAATGGATATCGGAGCACTGCTTGTACAGTGGTGACCTTTAATGAAATAAAACCATCAGTCCACTTGGCCACAGAGTTGTAGAGTGTATATTAAGCCAACTAATTATAATATTAAGAAATAATAAAATGTAAAGAATGTCCACTACCTTAACTCTTCATTCAACATGAAATAGTGGTCAAAAAAAAGAAGAAAAAAAAAGAGAACATGGAGAAATCTCATTGAAGTAGAGTAATTGCAATATGTGGCCACAAGATGGTGCAGCAGAACATGAAATTGTCAAATATATAATAGTGAGTATATGGGTTGGCCGTACAGTATGTAATGCAGATTTCACATTGTACTTATTATACTGTTACTAAATATGTTAATAGTTCTTCAATGCGGTGCAAAAAATACAAATACAGCGATTGAACTAAAGTTTATGAATTGTGAAGATTTTTGAGTACATTTATAAATTATTTCAGTCCTTTGTATGATCTCATATACTGTATACAGTGATCTGGACTGCATTTGAAAAAAGTTGAAACACATTCCTTGTATTAATGCATATTTCTCATAAGAGGAATATGTAAAGTATATAAATAACATCAACCTTGATAGAATAGTATGTCACCCTAATCTAACAGCTTCCTTATGGAAGGGGGGCACTTATAATAAGTCGTTTATTACTGGACAAGGGGAGTTGTGGGCTTATTTTGTGAGAAATAAATTGTAAATTTAATTATGAGGAAAGTCAGGATTATTTGGCACAGCATAAGTATGTAGTCTGTGGGTTCAGGTCAATTACATTAACCCCTTCAATGCAGATCAATGAGCATCAGTGGCCCACAAATTTCTAGGTCATACATCTAACAGTGACAGGAGAGCCCAGTTATTTTGCCATCTGGGAGGAGTGGGGTCCTCTTCACCCAGATTCATTTCCAGCAGATAAATACTTTCAAGTTAATTTGATTAATTATTTAAAAACACACCATGTCACCAGGGATTCCTGACTAGCAGTGAGATCTCTGTGCAATGTTACTCATTCCTTATTTAACTCACACCTTGTAACCGTACCAGAGGGATCAAAGTGGCGCTTTACAAGGACTGCCCTGAAGATGTTCAATTCACAGACATCTATATAGTGCCGGAATAAAGCAACAATCTTATATCTAAGGGTTAACCTCTTCATTCCCAGGCAAAAATTCTACTAATGTGTTTTATGTGACCTATAAATATTAGATTAAAAAAAAAAAAGGGCTGAAAAACACCATCCAGTAGCCTAGTTCTGTGTTCTATTTTGGAAATAAAAAAAAAGTGTTTTCTGTAGAATGAAAATAAAGACAGACGCCCCCAGTGGTCACTAGGATCCACCGCAGTATTATGATGTAGGAAAAACAAGTGACTAATTCCAATTCAGAATAGGTCTGTAGATATGAAACCTGAAGTGTTAGCGAACAAGACGCACAAGAACCATAGGAGATATATATAATGCTGAGAGGACACAAGTACATGCAATATGATGGTTTCCCTCTGGTTTACACACTTTCCAAGAAGTTGCTTTGATTATGAATATGAATAACCCGACCTGGAAATCATCTTGAGACAAAACACATCCTTATTCTTTTGTTTGAGAATGTTAAAATCTGGGTATATTATATTGACAGGGCTTGCCATTGTTAGTTTGGGTGGGGCAGAATATGGGAAAACAAGAGTTAACGATTATAAAATAGTACTACATAAACAATGTTCAGAAGCACATTCTTGCAATAAGTTAGCACATTCCTTTGGGGTGACTAACTCCAGCTTCAACCCTTGAGCGTTGTAATTCTCAAGGCAGCCACTAGATGACAGGGTTTTATTTATTTCCAATTCTTGGCTTATATTTTCCATTATGGGCACACACAAAAAAAAAAAAAAAAAAAAAAAAGTTGTTTTTGGATAAACACATTCACACAGTTGTTCTGATGTTTTGCTATTTCCCACTTTAAAAAAAAAGAAACCTTTTATGAGTTTGCAATCCTGTCACAACATATGATTTTTTTTCCCACCAAGTCCCCCTTGGCACCAGAAGACTGGCCATTAAATAACAGTGTGTGAGTATATGGCTGGCAGGGACATGCCTTGGAATGCATTAGTGGCAGTGCAGAGACACCTCTATTATATAAACAATCTCACATTGGAGCCAGCTTCATACCAATCCCTGGGATGGGGACACCACCAGTACATAGAGGGGCAGGTATTTCTATTATAAGGTCTTGAAACCTATACTTCTCATCATGCGGGTAATGCCACCCAGCTTGCAAGAACACAGTGTATTAGAAGTCACCCAGTGATTACATTAGGTGTACTGCCAGTAAACATGCAGATTAACCATCTCACTGACAGCACACCTAATATAACCACTTGGCTTGGGCAAGGACATTGTTGGGTACCAGTCTGAGATCATTCTTGTAAATACGAGACAGGAATGATGCCTGTATTGCAATAAACACCTCTCATTAGAGAGGCCAGGGGATAGGTTATGTTTGCTTCAAACTTGAAATATGATCACAAAAAAAAAAAAAAAATAAGGTATTTACAGTCAGTAGAGAAAAATGTGAACTTCCACCTAACCTCCGCAGGGAAGAAGACGTCTTGTATCTGAAGCTTAACCCTTCACTGCCAGAAAAGGGGGTAGACTGTTGCAGTGAGACTATATGCTTAGGGTAAGGGGCATTTTACTGCTGCTACTCTTTAGTGAATATAATAAGGAAGAGGGGAGCCATAAAACGCAAACAAGCAGCATGTCTCTAAATTTAGAGTCTTAATTCTCTGGGGATGACAGCTATTCTTATCCTGGCCAGGAGGGGTCGCCCCAGCCTGCACCCAGACATCAGATGTTATTTACCATGATTTGGACAGTTCTGGGCTGGAGCCTCTATGGGGCTGAGGACTTCCAGCATCTGCAGCAGAAGCTCATATTATATTATATATCATAATGCAGTCGTATCTATTTATCTACATAGATTGGGCACTCACTAAATGCCTTGCAGCCCAGCACCCCTCCATCTCTGCCCATGAGTGTATCATTACAAGATCAGAGCAGCCATGGCTCAGACATCTCAATCACATAATGCCTCACACACCAGGGCTCTTGTTTACTCACATAGCAATCGCCTATATATTATGTCAACAAAAGGGTTAATAGTAAAATTACCAGATTAAACACCTCATTAAGATTCAATAAAGAAAAGTTCATAAAAAATAAAACGCCAACGAAAGTTGAAGAAGAGAAAATTAATATACTGATAAAAAAAAGCCTTTAAGGACAGATCTGGGAACCTGTATAATTATATTGGCACCAAGTCTAACATTACATTAGAATTAGGCAAATACATACAATGTTGTGCAGCAAATAAGTGGCAAAGTATTAAATGCACAAAGTGTGCGATTGGGAATACTATGCTAGTATGATACATATGTGTTTATGGGACAGGGTGAGAAGAGCCCCAGTGGCACCATAGAGATTAGCTGGGTATCAGGAGGTCCCTGTCCCAGGCAGCAGCAGTGGATGGCAGTGTACTCAGTGTCTGCTTACTGATGCCTCCAGGAATAGCGTGTGGACCAGGGCCAGCACTACTTCACTTTGGGATGCTGATTTACGAGCCTCACTGTCTCTGCCAAGTTCCCTCATAGTAAACAGTGAACAAATAGAAGGACGTACTTGTAACAGAGATGTGCCCCTCAGTGTACTCATCACTGCCTAATACCAGAGATGTGCCCCTCAGTGTACTCATCACTGCCTAATACCAGAGATGTGCCCCTCAGTGTACTCATCACTGTAATACCAGAGATGTGCCCCTCAGTGTACTCATCACTGCCTAATACCCGAGATGTGCCCCTCAGTGTACCCATCACTGCCTAATACCAGAGATGTGCCCCTCAGTGTACTCATCACTGCCTAATACCCGAGATGTGCCCCTCAGTGTACTCATCACTGCCTAATACCAGAGATGTGCCCCTCAGTGTACTCATCACTGCCTAATACCAGAGATGTGCCCCTCAGTGTACTCATCACTGCCTGCCTAATACCCGAGATGTGCCCCTCAGTGTACTCATCACTGTAATACCAGAGATGTGCCCCTCAGTGTACTCATCACTGCCTAACCAATACCCGAGATGTGCCCCTCAGTGTACTCATCACTGCCTAATACCAGAGATGTGCCCCTCAGTGTACTCATCACTGCCTGCCTAATACCCGAAATGTGCCCCTCAGTGTACTCATCACTGCCTAATACCAGAGATGTGCCCCTCAGTGTACTCATCACTGCCTAATACCCGAGATGTGCCCCTCAGTGTACTCATCACTGCCTGCCTAATACCCGAGATGTGCCCCTCAGTGTACTCATCACTGCCTAATACCCGAGATGTGCCCCTCAGTGTACTCATCACTGCCTAATACCCGAGATGTGCCCCTCAGTGTACTCATCACTGCCTAATACCCGAGATGTGCCCCTCAGTGTACTCATCACTGCCTAATACCCGAGATGTGCCCCTCAGTGTACTCATCACTGCCTAATACCCGAGATGTGCCCCTCAGTGTACTCATCACTGCCTAACTAATACCCCATGAATAGGTGACCAGGCTCTGCAGGACTACATATGCGATCCATAGGGAGATTGGGCACATTCATTTCACATTTTATGTAGTGATATCATATTTAAAAAACATTTATTAGTTTTAAAATTAAAAAAAATAATATGTTTTAGTTTTAATTTATATATCTATTTACAAATATATTATAAATAATAATAATAATAATAATAATTTCTTATTTATAGTTTCGTGTTTGTAACTAATCCTTACAACGGTCATTAAGACTGCAGGATATGAGAGGAGATATTAGGAGAAATGCTAAATCCTCCCCGATCCCCATCCGAAATGCAGCAGCAAAACGCGGAGTTTCTGGCTAATGTGACAAATACAGGACTCATTCATGGGATTGGTAGGCACAGCTAGAGGAAGAGTGCCAGGCATTCAGCTACAAGGCTAGAATAAGAGTGCCAGGCACCCAAACCATAGCTAAGTACCCAGCTACAGGGCTAGAATAAGAGTGCCAGGCACCCAGCTACAAGGCTAGAATAAGAGTGCCAGGCATTCAATCCATAGCCAGCCACCCAGCTACAAGGCTAGAATAAGAGTGCCAGGCACCCAATCCATAGCCAAGTACCCAGCTACAAGGCTAGAAGAATGTCCAAGCTATAGCCAGGCACCCAGCTACAGGGCTAGAATAAGAGTGCCAGGCACCCAATCCATAGCTAAGTACCCAGCTACAAGGCTAGAAGAATGTCCAAGCTATAGCCAGGCACCCAGCTACAAGGCTAGAATAAGAGTGCCAGGCACCCAATCAATAGCTAAGTACCCAGCTACAAGGCTAGAATAAGAGTGCCAGGCACCCAATCCATAGCTAAGTACCCAGCTACAAGGCTAGAATAAGAGTGCCAGGCACCCAATCCATAGCCAGACGCCTAGCTACAAGGCAAGAATAAGAGTGCCAGGCACCCAATCCATAGCGAAATAACCAGCTACAAGGCAAGAATAAGAGTGCCAAGCACCCAATCCATAGCTAAGTACCCAGCTACAAGGCTAGAATAAGAGTGCCAAGCACCCAATCCATAGCGAAGTACCCAGCTACAAGGCTAGAATAAGAGTGCCAAGCACCCAATCCATAGCTAAGTACCCAGCTACAAGGCTAGAATAAGAGTGCCAGGCACCCAATCCATAGCCAGACACCTAGCTACAAGGCTAGGATAAGAGTGCCAGGCACCCAATCCATAGCGAAATAACCAGCTACAAGGCAAGAATAAGAGTGCCAAGCACCCAATCCATAGCTAAGTACCCAGCTACAAGGCTAGAATAAGAGTGCCAAGCACCCAATCCATAGCTAAGTACCCAGCTACAAGGCTAGAATAAGAGCGCAATATATAGCCAGGCACCCAGCTACAAGGCTAGAATAAGAATGCCAGTCACCCAGTCCATAGCCAGGCACCCGATCCATAGCCAGGCACCCGATCCATAGCCAGGCACCCGATCCATAGCCAGGCACCCAGCTACAACCCTCGCAGACTATTGCAAACAAGCAGAACTGCCAACATCGGTAAGTGTCATTTTTCAGTTAATAAAGTCCTATTTGGCAGCGAGTAAAACCGATTGAGAAGTTCCAATTACGCACACAGCCTGCCTAAACAGAACTGCTAGAAGGTAGTATTTTATTACCATCCAACATAAATCAACAGATTGCACGAAATGTGTTATAAGGAGCACTGCACCACCAGCCCCCCGAAATGTGAGAGCCCACCCAAACTCAGCCTGCTAGAGGAGCCGGGTACAGGTGCAAAGCCCTCACACAGGCATGACATGATGTATTCCACACTACTAATCAGCACTCATTGTATATATATATATTTCCCCCCATAGAGCAGCACACCAGACACAACATGATCAGTAAATCCCCAGCAGCGCTGTCTGCCTTACACTGTAAGTGACCAGCCCAGACATTCTTTCACACATGAAGACACATCTATCTGCCTTGTAAGACTGTCCTTGCACCCCTGGTACAAGTGTAGAGAAGCCAGACATAAGCAGACACAGACAGCAGATCTGGGAGTCCCAGCCATACTACAGCAACATCCAGATAAACATCCATCTATAGGGATACAGTGTAGCAGATACAATGATACACAATGACTATGCAACACATTCCCTCCCATGTCAGGGATACAAAATAATAATAATATATAATGTTATCATCAGGCTCCACCACAAATGCATCATGTGCTGCTCAAAAATATAGAAAAAAGTGGCAAATAAATAGACACAAAAAAATATATATATAAATAAATATAAATGCAAAAGAGAGAAGAAATCAGCCAGGGAACTTCAACTCCAAGCAATTGGCAAGTAATAATAAAAAAAGAATTAAAGAGAAAAGCGAATCACCTGGTAGGGCTTTCCTAGAAAATCCTTGCATCACCACTTCTAAGAACCCCCAGTTCTAAGAATCAACAGGGCTCAATTCTCGGAATTTGAGCTTCTGATCATACCATTTTATTCAGGCAGGGGAGGACTGAGTGTCACCCAGCCAGCCCCTTTCACCTTCCCTCTGCCCGTAGTACTGATCCCTTTGCACCCAGCACCCATACACAAGCCCAAATCTTGCTTAAAAAATGTGTATTTGCAGGAATTATACTTTATCCGGGCTCTGCAGGTGAAAATGGGCATTTAGGGCTCAGTGAACCCCCTGGATGTGTTGGTATTGCCCTGCTGTAAGGATCACGTGGTGTGCCTTGGGCTGTGACGTAGGCTTTCAACTTGGAAGGACAGCCCAGAAATTCTGAGAACTAATTTGCTATTCTGTGACATAACAGAGGGGTCCGGATCCTGCTCTGTACTGTGTGAAGCACATAATCCACTCTCTGCACCCAGCACACAGGGAGCCCCTGCACCATGCATACAATAAAGGCTTCCTTTACACCATACCCTCCTATAGAGGTCACCCCCTTATGTAGGACAAGGGGAGCAGTGCCTCTGGATCCTTCCTGCTACACACTGGCTCTGCTACGATTTCCTTATATATATATATGGTTTTTATTATTTTTTCCAGCTGACCTGATTCCTTTTTTTTCCTAATCTGCACTAGAGAATTCTCTGGATGGACTTTTATTTTCCCAAGGACTGAAAGTGGTATGATATTTATTGTATGCTGTAATAATATATAGGTGACTTGAGTACCTACATGCCATTGTCTTCTGTATCATGTATGTGTAGGGTATTCTTGTTTATGTAAATGTTTATATTATATAGAACCTGTTTAATGACATTGTGGATTTATGTGATCTGTATATATATATATATATATATATATATATATATATATATATATATATATATATCAGCTGTCTGATTGAAGGCAGTGGATGGATATTATTATTCTGGGAGGGGACATTTATATAGAAACTAAAATATAATACAAAGAATATGTCAGTTAATTTGCCTGTTTGGGTTCATGGGTGGGGCTTGTGGGGATTCAGGAAATAGACACATCTCAAGTTCAAGTGAGTGCTCAGTGACATTAGTGAGAGTGCTGCTGTTCCAAGAGACATCCACTACCTCAACCCTTATGTGTTAGAGATGTCTAGGAGATTGCAACACAATATGGAGGGGAAAGGATAAATGATATCAACCACCACCTTAACCCTTTGGGTGTTAGAGATGTCTAGTTGGTTGCAAACCCATATGGAGGGAAAAGGATAAGTGTCATCCACAGCTTCCTTAACCCTTCTGGTTTTAGAGATGTCTAGTTGGTTGCAAACCCATATGGAGGGAAAAGGATAAGTGCCATCCACAGCTTCCTTAACCCTTCTGGTTTTAGAGATGTCTAGGAGATTGCAACCCCATATGGAGGGGAAAAAAGAATAAATGATATCAACCAGCTCCTTAACCCTTCTGGTGTTAGAGATATCTAGGAGATTGCAACTCCATATGGAGGGAAAAGGATAAATGATATCAACCAGCTCCTTTAACCCTTCTGGAGTTAGAGATGTCTAGGAGATTGCAATCCCATATGGAGGGAAAAAGATAAATTATACCAACCACCTCCTTAACCGTTCCTGTGTTAGAGATGTCTAGTAGGTTGCAAGTCCATATGGAGGGGAACAGATAAATGAGACACTGTAGTAGACTGACAGACTAAATAAACTGTATTACCATTACATCAGTAGCCAGGAACAGGATTATAGAGGAGCTAATCAGCTTGTCCATGGGGTTATGTTGCAGTCTGTGTCTATAACATGACAGCTTTATACAGTGACACACTGGACTTAACATATGTAATGTCCAGACACATTATAGTATCTAAACACGGGATCAGACAACAATAATACAGCGAAACAGTGCTAGAATTCCCAATTGCTTATGGCATACATATAGTTTGGTACTGAGTATTAATTAAATGGCGCCACTTGTTCTATAAAATATTTTTTGGAGCAAAGTGATATTTTGCCTGCAGTCTGTGAGTGCTTGATATGTACAGATTAACCCCTTGCTCCCAGATTGAGACTGTACAAGAATGCTATTTAATCTCAAATGATAAGAACTGGACTGTAACAATTAACTTCATCAGGGCTTTGGAATTCTGCAGTGCGAGCCAATGTTAAATGAGTTACAGACGGCAATAGATATACGGGCACATGAAAGTCACATCTGTGCCACTTGTACATAACCTTAGCTGCTGGGTACATGTTTCATAAAATAAATACAACAAACAACCGTGTCCAGAGGTTGATTCCTTGTTTACTTCCACTCACCCGATCTATAATCTGTAAATATTCTTATGATGTAAGTAGGCCGCAGTAAATTGAAACCTTTTTGTGCACAGGAAATGATCAATATGTTATAGTATTATTTATTTATTTTGCCCTAACTCATTTTCAGTGTAATTCTACTTGTCAGATAATTGTGCAGTAAATACAAACTGTGAACACTGACATTTGATGCTTTATTACGCCTCCTGCACATGACTGGATTTTTGAACTGACTGGGCCATAACTAAAAATAATTTGGTAATATTTAACTCTTCAAACTAAGCCTTCAACAATAAAATATTAACAATCAAGTTAATTTCATTGGTTCTGTTAATTAAAAGCAAAAAAAAATCAATCTATCAAGGGGCATGCAATAAATGTCATGGAAACTGTTTAGTTTATGTAGTTGCATATTAAGTTATTTTTTTGTAGGGATAATAATGAGAATGTGAATAATTGGTGGGGATAATAAAAGCGATCTGTCGTTACCGTTTATGTTGTCATGTGCTCGTACTAACTGGTAACTCAATTAAAATGCTTCCAAGTTACCAACTTAATGCCAGCCAAGTGCCTGGTGCTTTAAATGTCCTTTGTGGATTTGATCCTATTGAAGTAGATCTAAGCTGTGTGTGATCCTTCTCACAAGTAGAATATAATATGCAAACACTGGTACTTTTCCATTGAGATAAACTGCTGCCTGGCTTGTGTATACCCTACATGCAGAAGGCTTTTGCTTTGCTTTCCAGCCATGGGACAATTCCCTAGAGTCTCGTCTTAGGGAGGAACATTGGGTTTTGCCCAGAGATATCATTTAGGATGTATGTTTACATGTCCTTACCTAGAAATGCACACTATTGCATCTATAGAACCCGTTTAATCAATAAAAGCATCTTTCTTAACTCAGGACAAGTCAACATAAAACACAATTATTTAACTAATACAACATGGGGCACAAGAAAATGAAAGTTCCATGTATTTTATTTAACCATAAATAGTATTACAGAAATGAGTTGTCACCAAACTATATTTATGTCACCTATCCATAAAAAACAAAAGAAAGTGATACTAGAGAATATATCATAATTGTGGAAACCATTATAAATTTGCTCCGCAGACTGCAACATAACAGTTTTTATTTGCAGAACAATATTTTTTATGAGTTCTAAAGTTATGAGTTATTTTGACAATTGTATGCGTCTTATATTTGCACATTTCTGTAATAATTAATTATGATCTTTGTTTCTTACCACAACTTCCCTTACTGAAATTGTACATATCAGTAAAAAAAACAATTTACCAAAATATGTAGTAATATTTTGAGCTCTGCCCCTTCAGCAATTATTTGCTGTGTAGTTTATAGTTACTGTTCTTTTTATAAATTAGGGATCCTTTTTTTTTAAACCTTTCCAGGAAATTATTTCTAACAGGAACCAGAAAACTAGACTAAGTACTTGTATCCTGTAACATACTGACAGAGTGCTGTCATACATGGTATATATTGTAGCTGTGAATATTGTCACATCCTTGCTGGCTTTGTTATGACCATCTTAATTTGCATGTCTGCAATGATTTCGGCATTCATATTTTTAACACAATTAATATATTTTGCTGAAACAAATAATTTTAGATAATACAGATTTTACCAATACATTAATTGTTAAATATCTCTCAGATTCTAAATAATGTTAGTTTTTTATATGGAACCATAACAGACTAACAACTGGATGCACTAAGCTTTGCGTTAGGTTGCAATTTTCTATGGGCAACTTACTATAAGTCTCAGCAATGCACTTTCCAACCCCTGTGAAGCTTAGTGGATCTAGGAGGTGAGGTCTATGTTCAGCATATATTATGTATTTTTTATATATTACTACATATAATACTAGAAGTGCATATTGAATATAGAACATTTTATTGTTTGTCTGGTAATAATAAAAATCGAACTAATAGTTTATCTTTTTTTTTTTTTTACGTATTTCCTGTTGCTTTATTCCGGCACCTATGTTTGTTGCCTACTTAGGTTTTTTAAATCATCATTTTTAGACTGATCGTTTCATTACTATTTGGAATTTTATTTCAGAGCAAAAGTGTGAGTTGTAAAGGGTCAGTTTTCCTGTCCAGTCTCACACAGAGGTCCAGATTCACTAAGATTCTCAGAAAAGCCCATGATAAACTCTGAGATTTTAGTATATCTTTACCAGAGAATTCGCAAGCAGTCCCAGATTCCTAACAAACTTTAAGACAGACGTTTATGATAATTGAAAAATTCAGGTCTGACCTATTTAATATTCATAAATAATAAACCGGTTTGACTGGTATTCCTTGTTTTATATGTAATATAAATGCAAGGTGTGTGTCAGCTTTATTTAAAATGGAGTTACATTATGTAAATGGCCTTCAAATAAGGCTAAATAAACTTTAATTCCACAATTGCACAAGCAAGAAGCCTTGTTTGTTTTCTGTAGAATCAATAGCCAGTGTAGTGAGAGAGATTGTGAGCAGCTGTGTCTACAAAGAAGAAAAGTGACATTGCAGAACACCCTGAACCAAACCAAAAATCATTTCCATAATTGTCTAATTACTGGAGAATTAGTAAGAATATAACAATGTACCAGCATATGTCACCTGTACATATGCATGTGTTTATAAATATGTATAGATATGTGTGTATGTATCTAGATAGATAGATAAATAGATAGATAACTAGATATATATAGAGATAGATAGTTAGATAGATAGATAGAGAGATAGATAGAGAGATAGAGAGATAGATAGATAGATAGATAGATAGATAGATAGATAGATAGATAGATAGATAGATAGATAGATAGATAGAGATCTACTGCACTATCACCTGTTAATGGACCTCTTAACATTTCTTTTCCTGCCCCCTCCAACTAGTTCCTTACATACCCAACAGTATAGGAGAAAAGGGATTTTAAAAGTTACAATGGTGACCTTGTGGGATAGAAAGTTTTTCACATAAATACTGTTACTATTTTTTATCTAATTTCAGAATATTAAAGAACGAAATGAAAATGCTAAATTAATTTTTTCCTGTAAATTTAGCATTTTAGGGGTTAAACTGATATTCCTATTTTTTTGGGGGGAACATTGGAGTATAAATGCATGTACTGGGAACATGCTATTTTTTTCTGCGTTATTTAACTTAAAATTATTAACACTGTTCAGAATATTGTGGGGTAGATCCACTAAGCTATGCATGGTCTTATAGCACAGGTTACAGATGCAATAGGAAATAGACACTGCATCCTATAGCAATTTACTTGCAAAACTTAATGAGTCTGTCTATAAGTAAGGGGTCTGGATCACTAATATTCCTCAGAATCTGCAAGTAAATTAGTGAGGGCCGGGTCAGCTGTTTTCTGCACCTTTTATATCAGTGAATCTGGCTCATAATTGTATAGTTCATTCTGAGTCATCACAAAACAGGCCTTCTAGGTGTATACTGGGATATTATGTAGTATTTATAGTATAATATTTATGTAGTATAGTATAGTATTTATGTGTTATTGTTTTTTTCCCTCTCATATTTTTTAAAATATAATTTACAACACTACATGTCAGCTCCAGTACTGGTTGTTATACATATTTAGACTTACTAGGCCATGATTTGGAACTAAACCAACCTCTGCAATTTGGGACAAAGACCTAATTAAACAATGAGACATATATAGAGGAAGTCTGAAAATTCTATGGGTTGTTTGTGTTGGAGATATTTACTAGTCCATCTCAGGGCTTATTATGGTGTGCAATGTATAAGAAATAGAGAAACTGAGATAAAAATGTAAGTCCTGTGATGCTTAGTCTTTATATGTTTATATATGTGCTTGTCTTTTGCCCTTATAAAGGCCGTGTTGAACTTGTTGCAGGTGGAAAAGTAACAAATGGATTACTCTAAATAAATCTATGCATTTTCCATCAGTCCAGGTGATTATATTCTTACTCAGGTATGCACATTTGTGAACATGGCTGACACAACGGCATGGCTGGATTAAGACCCTGGAGGCCCTAAGCACTTATAAGATTTTGGTGCCCCCATATATATGTAATTCGAAATATAATCAATAATAAAATAAAATAAACATAAAACAAAATGTTATTTTTCAAAATTAAACTAAATTTACTAAAAGATGGAAAACAATGTTTATTTTTGTATACATCCACTTTATTTGTATGTGTAAAAAGCTTTCTCCTACTTTTTTTTAATTGCAAAGTCTTTGATCAGATACCCACAAAAAAAAAGCTAAATTCCTATTCATTACTTGCTATAAATTTCACTTTTTATAGCTAAATCCCATTAAAAAAAAAAAAAAGCTAAATGCCTATTCAAACCATGATTTTCAAACAAAAAAAGCTAAACAGATGCAAAAAAAGTGAATGAATTTCTGTGGTGCCACCTTCCCTTGATGCCCTAAGCACATGCTTATTTTGCTTAATGGTTAATTCAGCCCTGCACGACGGGCATGAGATACAATGGAAACACATAAGATAACCGACTCATGTATTTTCTATTTTTCTGCTTAGAGCCAACCCCAAAATAAATATATTATTCCCATTTCCTTTCACACTTTACACCATTATTATAATTATCCCTAATATTTAGGCTAGAGTGTCCGATTTAGATATAGAGCATAATTTGTTTCCAGCTTCTACAAGTGGGGTGATCATTATTTTTGTATAGAGTTATATAAATTGGTTCTTTTGTATGTCACTCATTGCATTTTACTGCAGAGGAAAGTATGTGCTTTGTGTATAAATGATGTAACCATTATATGTATAGTTACATGCAATAGTTACCTACATGCTTAATAATTCCTAGGTCAAATATAAAAAAAAGATGTGTACTTACATGTATTAGTGTTGCATAAATTGATCTGGTATCTTTAATTAACACTGTCAGCAGCATTGCTTTACAACACTGCTGTGATATAGGGCTAAAATTGTCACAACGGTGTGTGTAGAATTGTTATTTTTCTACAAATTTCAATATAAAAGCAGTTATATCTTAGTGAATTACCTCAGACACACACAGGGTTAAAGTTTTGAAGCCCTTGGCCTAAGAGGAAACAATGATACATTTAATTGAAAATCCCAGAATTTATCTATATTAGTTCATCAACCTGGAGAAAAATATAAATTCATACATTACTGCTAAATATTTATACCTATTAAAATGCTGCTACACTACATAAAGTAAGTGCAGGCTGAAATTAAAGCACTCTGTCGCGCCAATAGGCTTTTCTTGAAGAGCATGAAAAACTGGCTATACATTGCATTAGCCATTTGTTTCTAAAGTGGGTCATTCCTGAGAAATTGATGCAGCATTTTATGCAAATGGATGTCTCCTGAATACTAATTAGTTACTTTGATAATTAGGATTACAGTCTGCTTGCCTGTCTCTGTTATGTCAAAAAATAATTACTCTTATGAAATATCATACTGAGCACATTAACATAAAGGAAAAGCACAATCAACATTGAATATCTCAGAAATTACCGTAGAGACAAATGGCTTGTACAATGTATAGACCATTTTTAATGCTCCTTAAGATGAAGCTAACTTCCTGTTGAGGTGCCAATTTTCCCTTTAAAATAAATGTTAAAATAAAATGGGATGCTTATTTCAATAGGGTAATTTAGTTGTGAAAAGTTATTGGTGACTGGTTCTCCACTTATTATGATAGAATTCGCTAATAAAAGAAAAATAGTTCTAAGATTATTCTTGCGTCATTATTTAATATATTTTTTTATTTTGCATTGTTAGCAGTGAAGAACTATATTCTTTTTATTTGGACTTTGCAATTTTTTATTGGAACACGTGAATCTGGCCTTGAAATCTCAGAGATACAAAAATGTATTAAGGAAAATCAATTTCAAGGAGACTATTTTTCAACGGAAGTAAAATAATTTTACCTACTTCATTCCATTTCTTTTGACAATTCACGTAGCATTACTTTCGTAAGAGACAATTACTAAAGAAGTATTTGTCGTGTATGTTTTTTTGCCCTGTGGATACATTATGGTGTTGCGTCTGTCAGAAATTGCAGAAAGAAATGAATGTAATAGGAATATACATGTTCTAAATACATTTTGTATATATTTACCAGTTGTTTAATCCTCTGTTTTGAGTCTACGGTTGTCAAGGAGGGTTTCACTAAATAAATACACTATAAATGTTTTGCTGGAAAATTTGGGTAAATAACTTTACAGTTTTTATTAGTTTTGGTCTTTACTCACTGATTCAGTGTGCCAATGTACAGCTTTTGTATGCTAATTTTGTATGCTAATGTGCAACTCAGTATACATATGTGCGACTCAGTATGCTAATGTGCAGATCAGTATGCTAATGTGCAACTCATTATACTAATGTGCGCCTCAGTATACTAATGTGCGGATCAGTGTGCTAATGTACAACTTTTGTATGTTAATGTGCGACTCAGTATACTAATGTGCGACTCAGTATGCTAATGTGCAGATAAGTATGCTAATGTGCGGCTTTTGTATGCTAATGTGCGACTCAGTATACTAATGTGCGCCTCAGTATGCTAATGTGCGGATCAGTGTGCTAATATGCGACTCAGTATGCTAATGTCTGGATTCTGTATGCTAATGTGCAGCTTAATATGCGACGCAGTATGCTAATGTGCGACTCGGCATACTAATGTACGGCTCAGTACGCTAATGTGGGGATCAGTGTGTTAATATGCGACTCGGTTTGCTAATGTGTGGCTTCTGTATGATAATGTGCGACTCAGTATGCTAATGTGCGGCTTAGTATGCTAATGTGCAGATCAATGTGCTAATATGCGACTCAGTATGCTAATGTGCGGCTTCTGTATGCTAATGTGCTGCTTAATATGCTAATGTACGGATTAGTATGCTAATGTGCGACTCAGTATACGAATGTGCGGCTCAGTACGCTAATGTGTGGATCAGTGTGCTAATGTACAGCTTTTGTATGCTAATGTGCGACTCTGTATACTAATGTGCGACTCTGTATACTAATGTGCGACCCTGTATACTAATGTGCGGCTCAAAATGATAATGTACAGATTAGTGTGCAATATGCGACACAGTATGCTAATGTGGGGCTTTTCTATGCTAATGTGCGACTCAGTATACTAATGTGTGGCTCAGTATGCTAATACGCTGATCATTGTGCTAATATGCAACTCAGTATGCTAATGTGCGGCTTCTGTATGCTAATGTGTATCTCAATATCCTAATGTGTGGATCAGTGTGCTAATATGCAGCTCAGTATGCTAATGTGCAGCTTCTTTATGCTAATGTGCGACCAGTGTGCTAATATGCGACTCAGTATGCTAATGTGTGGCTTCTGTATGCTAATGTGTGGCTCAATATGCTAATGTGTGGCTTCTGTATACTAATGTGCGGGTCAGTGTGCTAATGTGCGACTCAGTATGGTAATTTGTGGACCAGTGTGCTAATATGCAACTCAGTATGCTAATGTGTGGCTTCTGTATGCTAATGTGTGGCTTCTGTATACTAATGTGCGACTCAAGAGTGCTTGAAGGGTGAGTAAGGGGTCTAACTGCCAGATAACATTAAAGCAGCTAATTAATATACGTAAGCCGCTCATTTGCACATAAATTCATCAACAACAAAATTACATTTCCCAGGATTGATTTAAAAACAAAATGATAACAACATATAGCCAATTTTTCATGCTCTTTAAGTATAACCGTAATAAAGTTATTTTGGGGTGACAGAGGCCCTTAAAACTTTTTTTTCCAGAAAAAAACATTTCTGTGTCTCATTTACACTATGTGCCTGAAGTTTTTTAATTTGAATCTGTCTGCTGTTATATTCTCTAAGTGTGTTTAGTTTGTGTTTGTAGTAAATAGAAAACTGATGCACAGCATTGCGGGAAATATATAAAAGTTTCTCTGCAGTGTGGCAAAACTGCCAGTTTAGTAAATATTAGTTCAAATTAGGCACATGTGGAGTTTTTTACTGTTGTACTTGTATAAAATGGCATATCGTGATGGCAGAGGAAGAAAAGTAACATTTTTCACCTTTTTTAATGAGTGCTGTTTTTAGTGTGATAACATTCCTGGAAATTTGTGATCACAAGTGACAAAAGATATAGACACTGGGCTTCAATTTGCATTAAAGGGAGTCTGACACTTTATAACCATTTGGCTTTGAATTGAAGCTGACTTGCTCTTGTTAATTGAACATTCCTGGAAGCTTGTTTTTGGCAAAATTGCTCCTGCTCTCCAGAATGTTTCCTATGTTTCAGATCACCTCAGGAAGGAAGAGACAAGGGTTTGGATGCCACGTTACCTTGGCTTCCAATTGAAGTAGAACAGCTTTCAATGATCTACAGAAATGTAAAATATGCTAATACAGAGATGCACCTGATTACAGATTCATGCATAAAATCTAGATCTAAAATGACAAATCCTTTTGTTAATACACAAGTCCTCAAACAGGTCTATTAATCAACATAGAGACGTGCCATAAACATGTTGTCTGCGTTACCTGACATCATAAGCTAGGCCAAGTTTAAAGTTCAAACTTCCATGATTTTGCAATGGCAAAGCCACGTGAAGTTTATTTGGTGAGTTAGACTTTTGACAGATGTTAGCACACTGAAATAAAAACACTACATCTCTTATTAAATATATTATCCACCCCTCTAAAAAAACAAGTGCTAGTGAGCAGTGGGTGCCGGCCCCCATAGTGTGCAATAGTACAAAACAATCATTGAAACAATTAGTCATCCTATTATGTTGCGGAATAAAGATAAAACGTAGTTAATCAACATGATTTTAAACACCCATTTTACAGCTCACAAGGAAAGTATTAGTACTTATTTTTCACAAATTCATAACAACTATATTATTGCCTGATTTGTGGATATGTAAATAAATGATAGATTCATTAAGTTTTAAAATATTACCTTATATCCAAAATATGTATCATATGTAGCTATACTTACTTTAAATGCAATTTGGCGAATCAAATAGGGCTCTTTATAAGCATAGAGCATATTTTTTTGCAGAAGTTTTTAGTTAGTAAACTTTTATCCAAAAGCAAGGTCTTCACTAACTAAAAACATGCTTATTTAGAGCCCTATTCAATTGGCCGAATCGCAATTTGAATGAGGCCCTAATTCAGGAATATTGTAACTAGTGACATAGTTCAAGTTCCTCTGCTTTATATGGAGCCTATATACAAAAGTGTGAAGAAATGACGCTCCATAGGATAACGTAGAAATGAGAATCATTTAATTGAGTATATAAAGCCCATGGAACTGTTGGCGTCTAGCTGTGCACAGTGGAAAAACTGAACACTAAGGAATTTGAGAGATCTCATAAAGCAAATGTTTATGGTTTAAAGTGAACCTGTAATGTTTCAGCTTCTTTATTTACAAAAAAAGCACTACAAACAGGCTATACTTTGTCAAAAAACATTATTTACAGAAATCCCATAGATTCACTAAACTTCACAGAGGCTGCAAGGCAGTTTGCCGATAGCCTTAAAGTATATTTCCCACAGGGCACATTGGGACTGCAGCATCAGAAATATGAGCAATGTTTGTGACATGTTATCCTCAATTAGTGAACAGTAAATAGATGAATTATGATCACAGTTGTGTTTTTAGGAGGCTAAAATCAATGTATTATGGAGATTCCACAAACTATATAATAACATTTTTCATAGGTAATCATTATGGATATGATAATTCTCAGGACACAGAAAATCCAACTTTTCATCTTTTTATGTAATTACCTACATCCCCAAATCTTCACAGGGGCTGCAAAGTAGACAACTTAGTTATAGCCATTTCCTGCAAAAACATCTATCGCAGCTCATAGGCTTTGTAATAGCTTAGTGAATCTACCCCAGTTACATACAAAATGCTGTTTATTTTTAATTCCAATCTAAACAAGAGGTTTGAGGGATCCAAAAATTGTATGATTTCGTCATGGTATTCAGAGATGATTTGCTTATTATAAATCATTAGACTTTTTTCAATAAGCAGCAGAACACACATCCTTTCTCTTGATAACCCTTTTAAATTTTCTTCTTTTCCCCCACATATTTTTATTGAAAATTTTATGTAAATTACTTATAATCTGGTACAAAACTACAGTTACATTTTTATAACTATTTTAATTAAATATCTAACAAATACATTTACTTTATAGACAATCATTTATTTATGAATGACACTTTATACTATAATTTATACTAAATTGAACTAGGCTTAATATTTTTTCTATTCAACTAGCACTATACTTGATGTAACGTGAATACTTTCCTTAGGGAAACTGCAGATTTTTGCTCTAAAAAAAAAATCATATATATATATATATATATATATATATATATAGAGAGAGAGAGAGAGAGAGAGAGAGAGAGAGAGAGAGAGAGAGAGAGATACAGTGCCTTGCAAAAGTATTCCCACCCCCTTGGCATTTTTCGTGTTTTGTTGCCTCACAACCTGCAATTAACATGGATTGTTTGAGGATTTGCATCATTTAATTTACAGAACATGCCCACAACTTTGAAGATGTTTTTTTTTTATTATTGTGAAGCAAACAACAAATAGGACAAAATAACAGAAAAAGTCAATGTGCATAACTATTCCCCCCCCTAAAGTCAATACTTTGCAGAGCCACCTTTTGCGGCAATCACAGCTCCAAGTTGCTTTGGATAAGTCTCTATGAGCTTGCCACATCTTACCATTGGGATTTTTGCCCATTCCTCCTTGCAAAACTGCTCCAGCTCCTTCAAGTTGGATGGTTTTGCTCAAGAATATCCCTGTATTTAGCACCATCCATCTTTCCCTCAACTCCGACCAGTCTCCTGCTGAAAAACATCTCCACAGCATGATGCTGCCACCACCATGTTTCACTGTGGGTATGGTGTTCTTTGGGTTATGTGATGTGTTGGGTTTGCACCAGACATAGCTTTTTCTTTGATGGCCGAAAAGTTCAATTTTAGTATCATCAGACCAGAGCACCTTCCTCCATACATTTTGGGAGTCTCCCACGTGCCTTTTCGCAAACTCAAAATGTGTTATTCTGTTTATTGCTGAAAGTAATGGCTTTCTACTGGCTACTCTGCCATAAAGCCCAACTCTAAGGAGCGTACGGCTTATTGTCGTCCTATGTACAGATACTCCAGTCTCTGCTGTGGAACTCTGCAGCTCCTCCAGGGTTACCTTAGGTCTCTGAGCTGCCTCTCTGATTAATGCCCTTCTTGCCCAGTCTGTGAGTTTTGGTGGGCGGCAGTCTCTTGGCAGGTTTGCTGTTGTGCCATGTTCTTTCCATTTGGTTATGATAGATTTGCTGGTGCTCCTGGGGATCATCAAAGATTTGGAAATTGTTTTATAACCTAACCCTGACTTGTACTTCTCAACAACATTGTCCCTTACTTGTTTGGAGAGTTCCTTGATCTTCATGGGAGTGTTTGGTTAGTGGTGCCTCTTGCTTAGGTGTTGCAGCCACTGGGGCCTTTAAAAAGGTGTGTATATGTAACGGGGTGAATACATATGCACATGCCAATTTTCTGTTTTCTATTTCTAAAAAATACTTTTATGTATATATTTTTCTCATTTCACTTCACCAACTTAGACTATTGTGTTATAATCCATCACATACAATTCAGATTAACAAAACATTGAATTTAAGGCTGTAATGTAACAAAATAGGTAAAAAGTCAAGGTGGGTGAATACTTTTGTGTGCATAAAATCTCCCAACTACAAAGAAAACATTCTACCATCAATGGAATTTTTTATTTTAGGACTTTCACTATATCTATATTTTTCAACTGGGTTTCTTGAGGAACAGTTATACCTCTGTAACATAACAATCGGGTTTCTAAATGCACCTTATTATCTTTTTCTACCAATAAATAGGAGGGACAACCTTATTGATAACATGCAGGCGCTTTATCTGCTAAGAAATAATTTTACAACATTTTACAAAAATACAGTGTTTTCTATTGTTTGGTAGGATGGCAGTGTTCTATTAATACATGTACAATTTTGGGTCTGTATATGCTAAAGCATAGCAGTTGTCATTATCTACCTGTATCATTTTGTACTTTCAGTTACAGTTGTGAATTTAAATGTATTCACTATGTTTATATATATATATATTTTTTAAATGTCTATTTAAATATATAAATGCATATATCTGTATAATGTATGTGGAACAACTGAAAATGATGGTGTCGTCACAAGTGTTTAATTGCCATACATGTTTTATTTTTGCAATGTTATATTTTAAGGATCCTTTCCCTGGCATCCGCCATTTAAACCACCCTGCTTTAGATAGTGGGAAGAATTTACTACGTAATTTCTCACCTGAGATGAGAAAAGTTGAGAGGTTTTTTTTTCCCAAAAGGAATCAAAATAAAGCTTTTAAGATGCTTGGTAAATCCCCCCACTATGAGAAGAGCTGAGGTAAGGTGAGATGGTCTGTTTCTTCCAATATCAATTAGTACATAGTAATATCAATTAGTACATAGTAAATCAGGAGATATCATTAGCAGCACTTGAGATGCTTAGTGAATTCAATGAGAAGAGCTGAGGTTAGGTGAGATGGGCTGTTTCTACCAATATCAATTAGTACATAGTAATATCAATTAGTACATAGTAATATCAATTAGTACATAGTAAATCAGGAGATAGCATTAGAAGCACTTGAGATGCTTAGTGAATTCAATGAGAAGAGCTGTGTTAAGGTGAGATGGGCTGTTTCTTCCAATATCAATTAGTACATAGTAATATCAATTAGTACATAGTAAATCAGGAGATAGCTTTAGAAGCACTTGAGATGCTTAGTGAATTCAATGAGAAGAGCTGAGTTAAGATGCGATGGACAGTTGTTCATCATAGATCATAGTACGAAAATAGTACATAGTAAAACAAAAGATAACACTTGAGATGTTTAGCAAATTGCCCCCAAGTAGAAACTGTTGATAAAATGTCTATTCAGCCTAGTATAATACACCTCCCAGGGATTTTATTGCACTAAAGAAATATTGATACAAGCTGGCACAACAATATAAATTAATATGCTGGAGTGAAGTAAACTCTTTCATCTGAAGTAGAAATGTTACAAGAATGGCTACAATTACACTGAAAAAAAATATATTGCACAATTGTGAAGTCCCCAGTGTAGACTACAGCATACATTAAAGCAATGTTGTACAACTGGCGGCCCATAGGCTGAATGCAGCCCGCCATTTTGTTTTTCATGGCCCACTGTCTGCTAGGAAGAGTCTCCCTACAAACCTCTCATTAGCAAAAATTAATCACAGAGGACATTTTAAAACTCTTGGAATGTCATATATACATTCCCAAAGGTTTATTTATTTGATTATACATATATGTACATTTTAACATTAATATCTTAAATCTAGCTTATCAGCTCTCTGGCCAATAACACAGGCCAACAAAAAACATTTTTTTTCTTGGTGTCTTGGTTTTCAGAAGATGTTGGTCAGCACTGTTGTACATTATTGGAGTATTACAGTGGCTTTTTAATGTCATGCTTGCTTAAAAGGAGGTAAATGTATATAATGATAGTTTAATAAAGTTATTATAAAAAACATTTTCTTGTACTGTCTTTCTTTCTAATAAATTAACTGTTGAACATTAAAACTGATAAAATACAAAAGGATGCCAATCTGCTCTGCTATATGCACAAATAAAGTCCAAGATCTGTCTTGTACTCAGCAAACAAAAGTAAAGAACATATTTTTCAGATGTTATCAGTTTTGAAATATGAGGTAAAAAGCCATAAAGTTTTCCTTGTTGGTTAAAAATGGCAACGTACCATATTACTATACCATTTGGGGTTTAAAATCTGAATCTCTTCATTATTGCCGCATTAGAGATTAAAAGTTTCCTTTTTTGAATAGTGTAATTGTATATTTTATATATAGGAAAAAGCTGCATTTTAGAATTTCATGTCCTTAATAGCATCACAAGGACCCCATGATTGAAAAAAACAGATGCTCTGTAAATATGTTACAGACGTGTTAATGGACACTACCTCATGGAATATTCTGTGTACTTATAGTGACCTTCCTTGTATAAATCCCCAATGTGCTCATTCTCAAAGGTTGTTCTGCTCCTGTACTTGATATGTTCATTTTTTTTGTTGTAAACTTGGTTTCAGCAAATTTGGCATTAAAACACACACATGTAGACTCACTAAACTGTGTAGGTGCCACATAACCAATTTCAACATAATAAATAGTGATTGCAGCCTTTACCAAAGCACTTCATGAACACTAGTGAATGTAGGGGATTGTTTTTGCAGGCAAAATAACTTGTGTAGTAATGATATTTTTTATTTTCCTCTGGTCAATGTGTACCCAATAATATATATATATATATATATATATATATATATATATATATATATATATATATATATATAATATATGTATATATATATATATATATACATATATATATAATATATATATATATATATATATATATATATATATATATATATATATATATATAAATAGTGTGCTAGCTGTGAGTGTCCAGCAAGCTAGATACATGTGTTATTGGACAAACATATTAATAGAAAAGACAAGCTTTCAAGAGTGACTCTCTCTCAATATATATACACATATATATATATATATATATATATATATATATATATATATATATATATATATATATATAATTATGACAGCAAATTTCTAGGAAGCTTGTGTCTCCAAAAAAATAAAGGCATTGCAGACCCTTTGCAACATTGGGAGGATTTACTAAGCATTTCTCACCTGAGATGAGGTGAAAAGGGCTGTAGATTCAGTTTTTCCACATAAGAACAATGCATAGTAAATCAAGGAATGCATGTGAAATGTACTTAAGATGCTTAGTAAAGACACACATAATTTCTGAACCTCAATGAGTTTGGTCCAATATACATCCTTATAGTTTTCATCACAGTCTCACAGCCTGCGCTTGTGAAATAAAGTCTATTTACCTCATCTGCACAGTCTATGGCAATAAAACCCCCATCTGCCTCAAAGTACAAGAAGACTCAATTTTTAAAGGCATGTGAAGAACGGAGACGCTAAGGACAAACACCACCAGTGGTGGTAAAACAATTGAATGTGTTGGTCCAGTTACCCAATGTGTTGAAGTGCTCCAACACTTGATCTTTTGAAAGATTGTTATATATGCAGTGTAGATATCTGTACATTATATATACATATACAGTGTGTGTATATATATATATATATATATATATATATATATATATATATATATATATACCGGTATATATATATATATATATATATATATATATATATAGTAATTAAATTATAGATTTGTGTTCACGTTTGAATGTCGAAAAAATAAGTTAATAAAGTATTTCCTGCTCAGAATTTGGAGAAATACAGTAATTGCCCTACACTTTTGTACACACATTTAATACAATATGATGGAAATATGAACATTAAAGAGTTAATAAATTTGTTTTAAGCCAAACCCACAGGAATGCTGAGGGGAATATTATTTAATCAAAAGTGCAAATAAACTCTGCATGATCAGGGTTGTAAAACTGTGAGAGAAATAAAAGGAGAGCTCTGTTACCCTCTGATGATCCATATCCAAAAAGCTAAAGAGAATTCTCCAAACTAAACTTGCAAGTCATCCTATGCGTGGGAGGAGCAGTTTTTGTTAATCAGTTTCTTAAGAACTGACATTTTAATGTACATTGTGGATAAAACGACATGTTATCATATTTTAATGCAGCTGCAACATGAACTAAAGGTGAACTGTACTAATTACTCAAAGTATTACCCTCAATCAAACAGCAAGATATTCCAAGGGGTTGTCTAAAAAAAATACCAGTTTCCTATAGGTCTGTTTGATTTTTTCTACATAAAATGGTGTGAAAAAAAGCAAATAAAAAAGTAAAAATATAATATAAAAAAACAGACATATAAACAACCTGTGTAAATAGATTTATCTATCAACAAACACATGTCATTATTCACCTTAAATATACACTTAACGCTTTGAGTTCATTAAATCTGTTTACTACCGAATCAATCCCACACTGCTCTGTTTCCCTTGTCGTTAACCAATGCACAGCCCCTTTGCCTCGTTAGTCATTCTTTATACTCTTTCAGCTGTCAAATTGGAACAGTTTAATTTGCTTTTACTGGAATATTGCCTGGAACTCAAAAACATTTGTGGTAGTTCCTCTAGTAAAAAAATGCATGTTCACTTCTAGAGGCTGTAAATATTTCTCTTAATCATTAATTCACATGGCATGGGATCTAACTTCAGTACGTGTACCTTAATGGAAATATTTTCCCAGATTTAAACGAAATATATATTCCATGCAAATAAATGGCTATTTAAATATATATAGTTTGGTTGTGCAAGAACGTGTGGAGATGGTGATCTGCCTGTGAGGTATATTATAAATCTCAATTTGGTTATACTCTCAGTGGGGGTCTATATAGAATATGGATCCATATATATTATATAAATTATATTATATAAAAGCAGGTAACATACAGACAATTAGAGATATATTACTAGTTTGAGTTGCTAGGCCAATGCATCCTATCTCCAATCCCATGAAAGTCTCTCAATATATACTTATGATTAAATTATATTTATGTTAAAGATTGTCAGCTATTTTTATTTCTCTGATCACTATGCACACTGAAGATAAATATTGATTTTCAATTCAAATGGAAACTGCTTGCATTTTCAGTGCATTTGACATGTATAGATTTTGCTTTCTATATAGATCATGTGAATTTGCAGCCATAGGCCTGGAACTTCACCCAGACAGAAATACACCATTTACAGATTATTTGAAGTAGCAAATTAATTAAGAATTGTCAAGTCCCATAGAAACACTTAGACACACCAACCGCTTAGCATTTCAATTTCTTTCACATTGTCTGCAGCACCTACCACCTATAGTAAGACATTTTTTAAAACTCAGTATAAAACTGTACTTGAAGCCTGGCAATGCTGTTTGTCACACAATGCGAGGATCTCCCCCTCTAATTTACGGGACTTGTGATACTCATTGCGAGCCTCTCCCCCCCTCTACTTTACGGGCCTCGCAATGAGCACCTTCGGCGCTCATCGCGAGCCCTGCAATGAGTGGCTTTGCCATGTTTTCAGACCTCCCAAAAACGCAACTTAAATATCAAATTAGCTTGCAACCTCACTTACATGCTCCCTGCCTCTCCCCCTGTGCTGTATGTGAGGTTGTAAGTTAGTGTTTTAATTAATTGGCGTCTTTTGGCGGTTTTCTGACAGCTTCCGAGTTACGGGCTTGAAAAAATGGCGGCCATGAAATCCATATCCTTCGGCGCTCATTGCAGCCCCCGTCAAACCCATAACTTTCGGGCCTCACGGCCTGCAATGAGCACCTTCAGCCCGTAAAGTTTAATATTGCGCGACCAACACTCGCAATTACGACAACTATATATGTGATACGCACCATTGCAGTACAATTAGACACATGCATGTGTACACATAAGCTATCACATATTACTGCCGTGCAATTTCACACAGGTTATGTGTAACTAAACACACTGGACTGGTACTACTCACATACAGATAAACCCAATTACAAATTATTAACAAATATGTCCATGCCATTTGATTGTGTGCTACTGCTCAGAAAGGATACAGTAATATATGTAGACTACCTTGTGGTGGTGAAGGAGCTTGTGTACCTCAATGAAGCTGTGAGATATACCATGTAGGGTCACCCAAGATGGGCAGATCATAGCAAAGAGGTCAGACAAATTGCAGTCCACTGGAGAAAGAACTGTCAACCACTCCTGTATCTTTGCAAAGCACAACCAGAAACAGATGTGTCTGGTGCTGCGGTCCATGTGGTCACCAAGAGTCGGACATGACTTAAGGACTGAACAACAATAATATATTTAGAGCAGTGAGTAGACACTAATTACAGTTTTTTTACATGCACAAATTGGATACACACAGCACACATGCCTGGCCATATAGAATTCATCTGAATTAGATATTTTTTTCTGTATTACATTTTTTAAATGCTTAAACAGGCATGTGAAATATTGGAGTTTTAAATAGTCTGTGTTTACCATTTGTTTATGTTTTCTACTGATTTCAAGTAATTTGTCTTTACTTTATGCCATTATTTAAATATATGCAGTTTCTTGTATTATCAAATTTTACTCCCATACAATTGGAAATTCAAAAATCTGCACTCCTGTTATTTGTGTTTTTAAAAAATTGGGATCCACATTGTTATTTTATGATTTTGTACTTAAACTTATAAAATGAATTAATAAAACATATTTTTTTTATCGTATCTCTAAAAGAGTTTCTGGTAAGCAGTCTCTTTATTCTATTTAGTTGTTTACTTGATTTTTGAATATCTGTGAAATAAACTTAAAAATAAATTGTAAACCCTGGCAATGTATATACATACATGTACAGCATAAACCAATTGTGGCCAGTGGCCTTGGGATCAACAAGGATCCTACTACGGTGCCTAGCCAGTCTTCTGTATCTTGCAGATTAAACACACTTTATTTTTGTGAATCATTTCCATCTTTCCACTTACAAAACAACCCACTCACGCTATTTATATTTATGCCTGACTCTCTCATACACAAAATGGCTTCTGACACCCTAAACAAAGTGTGGCATATTTGGGGACTCAGAGCTTCATGTACATTTTACCATCACGTATACAGGTAAACACACCAGCTGTTTGGATATATTGTATAATTTTGAATTGCATACTATCAACTTGTTTTTCAAAATGCTGGTATTTTTGGAAGTTTTATTCCACGTCTCCATCAATTGCCTGTTCGGACACATTAGGGCCAAGTCTAACCTGATTAATCTGTTGGCAATGATAGCAAAGATGCATAAGAGTTACATTCAGCTCAGTTATAATCCAGTGCTGTTCTGAGACAAATAAGACAGCCAAGTGTTCCTCATCTGAATGGAAAACGTCCATGAATACAAATATCGGCCCAGAACAGCACAGCACTGCTAGAATTTATAGGGAATTCAGAGAATATCAGTGGTAATGAATTACTAAAGCAAAGCAACTTATTTTTATTCATATAGAGCCATCGTTTTGTCTCAGGGTACATATATATATAGTATGAATGCACTGACAAAATCTAAATTACAGAGATCATCAAATTGTAGTGCCTTTGGCTATTATATTGCAATAACGTAATTTACAAAAAAATGTATTCCACAAATTTATGACATTGATGTTAAAGTCTAATTGCCAATGTTTCCAGCCAACTGAAACACAAAATGCTCATATAAAGGGGAAATATTTAATTGTTTGTTTGTTTTTTTAAAGGGTCAGTAACGACCAGAAATATCTATCAAGCAATAAAAAAAGGCATGTTTTAAAGCTCAGTAAAAAAATATTGCATGAAAATATGTGGCAGTGAATTAAAATTTCCCCCTGAACACAGCTTGCCTTCCATAAATCTGATAAAATGTTTATCAAATAGTTTTTTTCCAGCCAATCAGAATGTACACAGGTTTTAATACACCAAATTAGATTGTGTGTGGCTATTAGACGTGTATGCAGTGCATTACTGAAAATGGTGGTGGACACATCACCCCCCTCAAATCTGCAACAGTGTACCTTTATTGTGGATTATAATTTAGGATTATTGGATACAGATTACCCATAGTTCATGCAAAAAAGTTTCTCAGGTATTTAAATCATTTAACCAGATGATAGCGAATCTCCAAGTGTTATACAGCAGTTTTAACATTGTATCAGTTGCAAATTGCATATATTTGACAGCATATATTTTTAGTCTTAAAACATACAGTGGATATAAAAAGTCTACACACCCCTGTTAGAAGAGTGGGCAAATCTTTCCAAGTCAAAATGTGCCATGCTGAGAGACTCATACCCAAAAAGACTGAAAATCAAAAGGTGCTTCAACAAAGTATTAGTTTAGTATTTTATTTTTATATTTTTTCTTCCCTCTACCTAAAAGATTTCAGTTTGTTTTTCAATTGAGTTGTACAGTTTATAGGTCAGATTAAAGGTGGAAAAAGTCCTGAAATTATTTATCTTTGTCTCATTTTTTTACAGCACAGAAACCTGACATTTTAACAGGGGTGTGTAGACTTTTTATATACACTGTAACTTGTTTATTTATTATTGTAATACTCTGTGGGATGGTTTGATGATTAGTAACATATATATTGCTCTCCTGATTTGGGGTAAACTCTGATCAAAATCTGAAGCCTGCAACTTATCTGGAAGGTATGAACAGAACTATGGCCGTTGTCCCATCTCAGGAGCCAATAGCATTATTAATATTACTGTATGTATGTTATAATTTTTTGCCAGATAGAACTAACTTTGTAACTCAATATCACCCCTTGCTAAATGTTGTAACGTCTGTGTAGGCAAACATGCTGTCTCTAGCCTCCATCAAGCCACCCTACCCCCATTGTATTACTTGCCTAACTTACTAAGAGCTCCTCCTCTTATTTTCTCTCAACTTTCTCTCAACGTTCCTTTGTCTCAGTCCTATCTCTCCCTGCTCCCTCCTTCACACCTTTTCTTTCTTCAGGGTCTTACCTATAACACCAGCCTGCCCTCCTGATTTGGGGATTAACTCTGATCAAAGGTCTAAGATCACTTGCCTCCCTCCTGCCCCCACACACCCCTCTTTAGACTTTATTCATAGGGACATGAATACACCTTGCACCTGACCTATGAGCAGCATATGCTATCCATTAGATTGTAACTGGCGAATTTCCAATCTTGTAGGGTGCTTTGGATAAAGCACTTTCTACAAAGATTCTACGCTCAAAATAGGGCCCTCCATCTACTGCAGTTTTTTAATATTGTATTTTTACTTTGTTCTTACCTTCTGTACAGAGCTACGGAATATGTTGGCGCATTAAAAATATAAGATAATAATAATAATAAAATTAATTATAAGGATTTTCTGAATAGTCTAATTTTTTTGGCATGTTTACATGAACATATTAACCCCATTGAGAAATGTCCCTTTCTTTTTCGTTCAGCCTGATTAGGTAATCAGTTTGCTCATCTGTTCTCCCCGCCCACTATGCGCACTGGCATTGCTTACATCCAATCCCAAAGCAGAACACAGAGATTATTTCATAGCACAAGTGCTCTTATGGAAACTTGTAATAGTTAGAAACACACTCTTGATTTACAAAGAGAAACAAGCTGGCCACAAGGTATACAATAGTAATATTAAAGGACCATTTTAGTTCAGGCAAACATTTACTTATTTGTGACATATGTAAATAACTAACAACATTATCAGCTGTGTATAAGGTTTCTAGAGAAAAAAACATGAATTTCTAAAGACTCTGCTTATGATTAGAGGATTTAATTTACATTTGTTGCATCACTTTCTGAGAGACAGATCAGGAAGGGTGTGTTTTGAATCTATGAGTGGAGGAGGGTTTGTGATAAATGGATAATTGGATCTGAATGAAATTAAAAACCATTACTCTTCTCCCTCACAGGTCCCGAGATTGGAAGCTTTGATCAGTAAATGCAAGCACTTCTCTCCAGAAATGTAAACACCACTCTCCCAATTTTGCCTCTTTAAGTTTTTCAGTTCTGTTTTCTTGACATTTCCTTGTTTTGCTGTAACACTTCCCCGGTCCTACATTTTTAATCTTGTACCCCTGGTAAATGATTATACAATAGAATAAAAGTTGAACAATACAAAAAAGTCTTTCACTGATATTAATTTTACTGATGAATAAAATCCAGTCAATATTATGCAAGTGTTGACAATAAAGGTGATAATGAGGGTGGATCTCATTACGCACTTACAAAGCTTTGTCTTGCCCAAAATATAAAAATGCAGGGTGCGTTCAAGGTCAGGACGATGGTGTATTCATCTGAGCAATTGTGCAATATTAGGACTATACTGGGTGTGTTACGGATCACTGCTGGCTCTTTTATAAACTGATATTGAACAGTATGTTCAAGACAAGAAATGTGAGAGCTTTGTTTATGAATGAGAGTATATTACACAGAGAGGTATTAAACTGGAAAGGCTTCAACATTCTGTGTATAAAGCATTTAAAGCCATCTCAGGTCTTTTCTTGCAAGAAACAGTTAGTAATCAAGGTTTAGACTGGAAAATGGACATATCACATATATAGTTGTGAGCATGCGGGTTGTTGCTAATGCTTGCGCGAAGCGAGGGCCGCAGTTGCTGGCAAGAAGCGCCAAAGGTGCTCCTTGCACTAGTGGGCACACCAAGGGGAGACACCAAGGGGGACACCCAGGACCTCTGCAACACAGCTTAAACCTCAAATTCAGTCAAAATTACAAAGTTTATCCACTCGAAAATCTCCTAAGCGAGAGAAAAAATGGCCGCCGAAAAAACGAAAACGAGGCTACACGTCCCCTAAAACCGCTAAATAACACAAAGCAAATACGGCTTTTACAAAAACCTGTACAACCTACAACATACACCATTAGCAAGGACGCTAAATCATACAAACCCGCCTACCACATACACATTCGCCACCATTTTACAACACTAACTTACAGAATGCTACACTAACGGCTTCCCCTCGCGCACGCAGCCTATTTACTCTACACACTTCACACATTGCTGACACTTACACCTCAGGTCCACAACAGTGCAAACCGACATTGTATGCTACAGGAACATCAAAACAGATTGTCAGCTCTTCAGCACAATGCTTCCTGCATATATTACTTCCAAATAGGTAAAGTATATTAATTTATTAATTTATTACTTATTTAATTAGAATACAAAAATACATATACCCCCAAAAAAACACTCTCGCAATAAACACAAAAGCCATTCACTGCGCGCCTCACAACAAGCGCCAACGCTGCTTATAGCACACAAAGCCTTGCAATAAGCGCAAAAAACAGATCAGCGCCCACCAAACAATAACAGCAAAAGAGCCTATCAGAAAAAAAAAAAAAAACAACCAACAGCCTCGCAATGAGCGCCGAAGGATCTCGGACCCCACAAAAAATGCATGTCTGTGCCAAACAGCATTACCTGCCTTACAATTTTATTGCCGTCATTTTTTGACTGGCAATTCGCTAGTATATTATAAGAACCAATAGGGCCTTCTAGTCTGCCCCTTTGATCTAACTTAAACGTTGTCTGTACTATATTTTGCTCTGCTTTTTTTTCACCAAATATATATATTAGTTTTTTACACATTTCCCCCTAAATCTTTCAACCCCCTTCGTCCAGCCATGAGCTTCTGACCTTATATTCTTCCTCCTATTGATATTTTTCTCCTGAAAAGCATTAAAACCTTTAACAAATGTGAATGTTTCTTTCATGTCACCTCTATCATCCAAGCTATACATATTAAGATGATGAAATTCTTTCTATATACGTTTTGTCTTTTAGACTGTGTAATATTTTTATAGACCACCAACCACCTGTATAAGAGCCCATGCATCATATAGCTACTGATTCACAAAAACCACTAACATGAGTCTTGGTCAAACCAAGCATGACAATTTATTGAAGGTCACTGTATGTGTCTCTGTCTATAGCCCTGATTTAGTATATCAAGGAACACCATACTGGAAATAGCATGCTTTTCTATTGCCTATTAAATTAGGCTCATTGCACTGTGATTTATTAAGTTCCTCTGTGCGTCATCATTCCTTTTGATATGTCAATGTATGTATATTTATGCAAGTTTAAGTGTTGTGTTTGCTAAAGCCTTGACAATGTATATGTATGACTAAGTGTATTTATATATATGTTACAACATGTATAATTCTGTCTGTGTGCACATTTGGATATTTTCTTCCTATCAGATCCCTGTACACAGATAATTTAAAACAAGTAAAATAAAGACAAAAATTGGTCTGTGTTTTGTTAAAGAGGCACACCATATCATAAATATATAACATATACCCTGTCATAGTTTGGTTGTTGTATAGTTGGCTGTTTACTTAAGGTAAATTAATATGCGTCTAAAGTAGCAGCCATGTTTGTTAATGATCTCACTTGCATGAGACAAGTTTTTATCTTATTCTATATCTATTTCTTCAGGTTGCAGTGATTACTTCATGGAATTACATAGAAACGGAAAAGTGAATATATTGAATATTATTAATTGTTTATCACTTTAATTGTAAGCTCTTTGTGACAATTTGTCCTGTCTATTTTTGTTTTTGTTGCTGTGGTAAACTACAATGTGTATAAATAACACCATGAAAATACACTTATACGTATGTACATACATCATTACAAAATCTTACAGTTCTTGTGAAATGCTTACCACAATTTAATATATCACCCCCACTATTCCTCACGGCCCCATCTGATTATTGGTGAACACCCATTCCAGGAATTTTCTTTTCACAAATGTGGATTTAACAATGAATCACAATTTCTGGAAATTATCCCAAAAATCTTCTTGATAAGCATAACCCTTTCAGTATTTCCACAGTCAAGTTATCTCTCTCTCTATCCATCAACCAAGCCAAAGAGGCAGATAGCATTGGCCAAATCTTGGAGATATAAAATATTAGCACACATACCCCATATTGTGTGGTCTCTCAAATTGATGTTTCCGTTGTGGAAATACATAATTAGTGGAATTTCATTTTTTTATGAAGAGCTCACATAATTTACATAAGCCTTGCTAACAGTTTTGTATTTTGCTGGTAAAACTGTTATCTCCTTTATTATGAAGCCTACAACATAATTTAGCTTATGGTGGGCAAAAGAGTAATAAAAGCCACCATACAGTATGAATAAATAGTACATTTGTGTTCACATTTGAATGTCTAAAATATCTTATTGAACACAAATGATTAAGCCTTAAATACTATAAAATACTTTACATAGAAATTGACAGCAGATAAAATAGCCCTACCTAATATTGACTGTCCGTGTTTCTGTCTCCCATAAACCTTTTGGTTGTTGCCTATCATGAACATTTCTCTTCTTATACTAGCCTCGGTTTTGTCTCCAAGGACAGTATTTCAAGTTTTAGTCCTTTTCTTACTATGGTGGCTACTTCATCTATTAGGCATTATGAATTAACCCATTTTATTCTCATAAAAGCTATTTGATCTATCAACCATTTTGTATTGGCCCCTCTTTTCTTCCCAGGGAGGCTACTTCTTCGGTCAGTCATTTTGTATTGATCTCTGTTTTCTTTCCAAGTAGACTACTTCATCCATCAGCTGTTATTCTTGTGAAGAAGCATTGTCTAACCTACCCTTTAGATTGTACGTTTGCGAGTTTTCAATCGTGTGTCAGTGTGTTGGAAACAAGCACTATCTACATTTGATTTTAAGCTCAAAACAGGGCCCTAGATTCTTTATAAGGTGTTAATTATTTTTTAAAGTTTTTACAATGTACTTAACCCCTGTATAGCGCTACAAAATATGTTGGCGCATCACATATATAGTTGTGAGCATGCGAGTTGTTGCTAACGCTTGCATAGCAAGGGCCGCGGCTCGCATAGCGAGCCCCGGCCCTCGCAAAGCGAGGGCAGTGGGCATCAGTTGCTGGCATGGAGCACCGAAGGCGCTCCATGCCAGCAACTGCGACCCTCGCAAACTTTACCTCGCAACGCAAACAACACGACACACCAATTACGACCCTCGCAAACTTTTCCTCGCAACACAAACAACATACGACACACGTTAGCACACATTATGACCTCGCAACACTCGGACGCAACTCGCGAACATTACAAAATTCAAAACACAATAAATACACACAACACATACATAAAAAACTTAACTACAGCAAGAGGGGGCATCCAGGACCTCAAAAAAGCAACTTACACCTTCATTTCACTCAAAATAAAAGAGTTTACACACTAAAAAATGTGATAAGCGACAGAAAAAATGGGCGCCGAGCAAAACGAAAACGAGGCTACACACGCAAACACCATACGAGACACGTTAGCACACATTACGACCTTGCAAAAATCGGACGCAACACGCGAATATAAAAACATTTAAAACACAATAAATACACACAACACACACATAAAAAGCTTACCTACAGCAAGAGGATCCATCCAGGACCTCAAAAAAGCAACTTACACCTTCATTTCAATAAAAATAAAAGAGTTTAGACACTAATAAAATCACTAAGCGAGAGAAAAAATGGCCGACGAACAAAACGAAAACGAGGCTACAGCACTCTCAACACGTAAAACACCACAAAACACTCGCAAAACACCACAAGAAACTCGCAAAACACCACGAAGCACCTACGGATAATACGCGAAGATGCATACCACAGACTACCCGCCATTTTACGCCAATGCGGAAGTACACCACTACGCTAACGGTTTGGTCTCGCGCACGCACAGTATTACACTGTACACATTCACCGCGCTTACACAGCAGCTCCACACCACTAATGCTGCAGCAACATCAAAACAGATTGCAGCTCTTCAACACAATGCTTCAAAATAGGTAAAGTATGTTCATTTATTAATGTATTATATATTTCATTATTACACACCAAACAGCATTAGCTCACTTACAATTTCATTGCCGTCATTTTTTGACGGGCAATTCGCTAGTTATAAATAAAGATAATAATAATAATAATAATAATAATAACCTAAGTTCATAGCATGGCCTCTTGTTCTAGAATTTTACAAAAGTTTAAAAAAATGGCATATCTACTCTATGTTTTATCTGTATTACCCCTCCCATATACAATATAGCATTTTGCTTCCTACATCGGATTTTGTATGTGTTATAATTTACAGAGAATTGAACCACTACATGCTTGAAATACTTATCAGATTACTATCAATATATTTCACCTATTTAACAATACCTTCATCATGCTCCTGGGCTAACAGGAAAAAAATTGACTTATAAGTCTAGTAAGTGATGTATCAATAAAAACTAAAAATGTGCACAAGGTAATTGGTAGCCAAACCTTCAATCATTTCAGAATTCAACAGGTTCCCACAACTACTATAAAGTAAAACTATAATATAGGGAAAACTTTAAATATAAGAAAGCTAGTAGGAAATATAATTCAACATTAAATTAATACCATGTCAATGAAACCAACTCTCATACCACATCATAGATCACTAAAATATACCAAATGCAATGTATTCAACATATTTTAGATAATCGATGTCTTTCTAAAAATTGAAAAGAAAAGTGAAAGACACTGTTGTTAGGTAATAGCCACTAAACCACATATTTGAAAACTGGAATGGTAGGTCCTGTTTCTTGGAAGCTAGTGGAATTATTTGATAATATATTCCTAAGCCTTGGTGCAAATCCTGGAAAATTCTATATATATATATATATAATTAAAAAAAGAGTACATATATATATATATATATATATATATATATATATATATATATATATATACACACACTTTGTCTAACTGTATTTTTTTTAATTGTCTTCTCTAATATGTCACTTTCTATGACTTCCATCCAAATCCTTATCTATTATTCTTGTCCAAGTTTCTGCCTCTCCCAGTCCCTTTAGATTGTAAGTTTGTGTGTTCTCAGTTGTTTAAGGCGTTTGGAAAAAAACACTCTATGTATATTTTTAAGCTCAAAGATAGGGCCCTCCATTATTTTGTGAATGTGTTAATATTGTATTTTTTCTTTGTACTTAACCCCTGTATAGCATTAAGGAGTGCGTTGGTGCATTACAAATAAAGAATAATAGATAGATAGATAGATAGATAGATAGATAGATAGATAGATAGATAGATAGATAGAAAGAAAGAAAGAAATATACTTATATAGGTTACTTATATCAATATATTATTGTCTTATGGTGCAAAACCACTAAAAAGCTTTTTTGGTTATAAAATGAGGCGTTTGTATAAATCAAATACCAAAAACCTTACATCTGATAATAGAGAAATCACAAAATATTTCAGTATCTATCTCTGTCCAATTAGGTGTTACCTTTAATTTCCAAGTGCTTGGAGTTTTATAGTTTTTGATAAAAAGTCCAACAGAATGATACTGAAATGGGAGTTATTAATGCATCATCTTAATGCTCCTGTTTTAATAACACCTACATTGCTTTTGCACCACCCTTAAAATGTATTTTTAGAATTCATAAACAGAAAGAAACTGAAAGAATAAACAGGAAACAAGTGTACAGTGGATTTACTTAAATGTACTATTGGGGTGCATCCTTCATGTCCCCATCATTACTTTACATTGGTTCTTGTTGTAATTTGTTATTCCAACACTCCAACTTGCTATGGATCTACTGACATGGGCCTAACTGGAGTTCACATCAACAGAACCCTGTGAGCCACAAAGACATGTTTGTACCAAGTCATCTAAGCAATTAAAATAAGTTGTTCAGGTATGTGTTCATAGAGAGAACACAGTGTATTATTTCCTGGAAGTTTATGTCAGTTGTTATTATCTGGCACCGACCCCTTTAGATTGTGATAAATATGTAGATAAAGGTTTAATTACATACCTATACAGTGCATCCGTTTGTAATCATTACAAGCCTCCACACTGGTGTTCTGCTTTCCAATGCCAGTGGAGTTTCACAGATGAGCATCACCCATTGCTTGAGCCCTGGGAGGCTGGTGAAATAGGCGGCACCTTTTTCTTTCCTACTTTGTAAAAGTGGATTCATTCCAAGGTGTACAATTGTTCTGCTGGCAGACATCCTCATTCTCTACCCAGGAAGCAGATTTTCTGAAAAGCAAATGCTATCAAACTCATTATATGGTTTCTGACTTGGAAAGTCAACACACCTGTGGAAGTGAGACATGTGAGCATGGCTATGTCAGATAAAAGCATCTACTTTAACTCAAAAATAAAACATTTACAATCAACTGGTACAGCACTAAATCATGGGTTGTTACATTTTCCTGTAGGGACAGACAGAGGAACAACAAAGTTAAAAACAAGAAATGCTTTTATGTTTTAAAAGGTTTTGTGCTTGACTTTGTTTTAATTATATCCATTGCTTCCAACTTGTGTAACATCTTCATCTGTTCTGCACTTGAGACTTTTTGTAATTACCATGTTCTTTTGGAACATAATTTTATATGTACTAAATGGTGAACCATGGAAGAGCTCTTGAAGATGTAAACCCTAAGTATTATTCCTCAGCAGCAGGTCCTTGAGACGTATCTGTCAGTCCTTGTAGAGGAAGGGGAATTAAGAGTAGGGTGTAAGAGACATACAACGAGTGAGAAAGATCAATAATTAGGAGATAATTACCCCTAAAACACGTAATTGACATGACATAGTAGTAAGTACCGTATTGGTCCGAATATAAGTCGCACCCGTAAAGTTCAAGGGGAAAAAATAGAAAAAAGATAGTATTCAAATATAAGCCGCACCCGTAAAATTGGAGAGAAAAAGACTCTCAAAGTGATCAGGCATTGCAAGAAACAGGCTTTCTAATTAGCACTGTAGCTTTTTTTGCAGGTTACAGGCTTTACAGGATGTTAGAATCACTAAAACCGTAAATCGCTATTCAATACCGCAGTCTCAAGCACGAAAATCAGCATCCTTAACTCGCAATCGCGCAAATCGGCAGTAAGTTTGCGTTCGCGAATAGAAGCTGCACACATAACAAGCAAAGTTCGCAAATAGGCAATGATTTTTCTTACGGTCGCGAATATAAGCCGCACTCTCAAAAATCGGAAAAGAAGTGCGGCTTATATTCGGACCAATACGGTAGATTATTGAATAACTGGCCTGTTAATAAAACATCTTTATCTCAAAGGTAGTCTATAAAGTTTTGGAAAGCTAGTCTGCTTTATGAAAATAGCCACCATTATGGAGCCAGTGGCACTGACTCCATAAGGGTTGAGAAGAACTGCTCTATAAGATAACAAAGAGTGTTCTACCTGGCCCATAATTTCAGGTAAAAACAATTGTGTCACATATATATGAATCATAAGAGGAAATTGAGCAACTACAATTGTTTAATTGTGTGATTTTCACAATAATTTTAGGCCACTTGAAAATCATACCCGAAAGCACAGAAATATAAAACAAATCTTTGGAGAATATATTAAAATGAAATTATCAGACACTATGGTGTATATTTATGAAACAGAGTAAATGCAGCTGTAAGTGGAGTTAAAAATCTCCCCTTATTAAGCATATTTGGCAAACAAAATAAAAGTTTCTTCCCATTTGATAAATATGCTTTATGGAACATAGGAGGTAGGGGATACTTTACCATAATCAAATTAATTTCACGTAACATGGCTTTAAACTGCTTAACCTTACAAGCCACTATACTCCAAAACTTTCTATTATGCATTTAAAAGAGCAGGTTTTATATATTAACAAAATGATTTCATCATGAAAAAAAATTATGTTAACTTTTGAAAATGAACACTAAAATTGCACACAAATAGATAATAATTCAAAGATGATTAGCAAACTGAAAGAAAGTGTATGCACACGTATGAAAGGATTCATGCAGCATTAATTGTGTTTATTTTATCTTGCTTTATTTTCAAAAGGTAAGTTGATAAAAGAAAACTTTTTTGCAGTCCAGGTATTCAAAAGGCTCTCTGCTCCTCTGTTTCCTTTTTAGTGCAAAACATAAAAGAATAAATGCCACCCTATCTCACATTAATCTAATGTATCTATGATATAGATCAGTGCTCTGCAACTGGTGTGCCACGGCACATTAGTGTGCCGTGTGCCAATGCTATGTGTGCTGCCACATACATGTGGCCTGTCGTGTATCATTTTGCGGCCCACGGGATTCAACACAATTTCACAAGGACTGAATAAGTCACAGCGCCATCTAGCGTCCAGTTGTTGTTCTGCTGCTGGCGCTGGCTGGTGCTGAAATAACATTCAAGGTCCAGGGAAAGTTGTTTCCCATTCTTGTGAGCTGCCCCTTTTGTGCATTAGTTGCATTGTTGGTGATGACTACCTGTGTGGCCCAGGCTGGAGAGGACTGGGACCATGTAAACTAGCAGCAGCAGCTACCTCCTCCAGGCTCAGTAATAAGGACAATAAGAGCCTGCTGCACACTCACAATCCGCAATGCTAAGTGGTCGTGCTTAAAAGGTCTTGATCAAGAACTTCGGGTTGCACTTTCAAATATCGAGCTGAATATAAAGTGTGTTCATTGAAACAAGCTCAGGTATCCCATTAATTACTCTTTTTTTTTTACATTTTGTTATATGAGTATAATTCTTAAGTTTTATGTATATGTATCAAATAAAAAATGTGTGCATCCTATTTTGTATATATATATATATATATATATATATATATATATACAGTGCCTTGGAAAAGTATTGTGTTTTGCTGCCTCACAACCTCCTGGACTTAACATGGATTGTTTGAGGATTTGCATCATTTAATTTACAGAACATGCCCACAACTTGGAAGATTTTTTTTTTTTATTGTGAATCGAACAACAAATAGGACAAAATAACAGAAAAAGTCAATGTTCATAACTATTCACCCCCCTAAAGTCAATACTTTGTAGAGCTTCCTTTCAAAGCTACAATTCGCTATGGATAAGTTTCTATGAGCTTGCCACATCTTACCACTGGGATTTTTGCCTATTCCTCCTTGCAAAACTGCTCCAGCTCCTTCAAGGTGGATGGTTTGCGCTTGTGAACAGCAATCTTTAAGTCTGACCACAGATTTTCTTTTGGATTGAGGTCTGGGCTTTGACTAGGCCATTCCAACACATTTACATGTTTCCCCTTAAACCACTCAAGTGTTGCTTTAGGGGTCATTGTCCAGCTGGAGTGTTCTTTGGGTGATGTGATGTGTTGGGTTTGCACCACACATAGTGTTTTCTTTGATGGACAAAAAGTAAAATTTTAGCCTCATCAGACCAGAGCACCTTCCTCCATACATTTTGGGAGTCTCCCACATGCCTTTTCACAAACTCAAAACGTGCCATTTAGTTTTTTGCTGAAAGTAATGGCTTTCTTCTGGAGTGTACGGCTTATTATTGACCTATGTACAGATACTCCAGTCTCTGCTGTGGAACTCTGCAGCTCCTCTAGGGTTATCTTAGGTCTCCGTGCTGCCTCTCTGATTAATGCCCTCCTTGCCTGGTCCGTGAGTTTTGGTGGGAGGCCGTCTCTTGGCAGGTTTGCTGTCGGGCCATGTTCTTTCCATTTGGTTATGATAGATGTGATGGTTCGCCTGAAGATCATCAAAGATTTGGATATTTTTTTTATAACCTAACCCTGACTTGTACTTCGCAACAACATTGTCCCTTACTTTTTTGGAGAGTTCCTTGGTCTTCATGGCAGTGTTTGGTTAGTGGTGCCTCTTGCTTAGGTGTTGCAGGTGTTTTGACACTAAGATTGCACACAGGTGGACATCATTTCACTAATTATGTGACTTCTGAAGGTAATTGGTTGCACCAGAGCTATTTATGGGCTTCATAACAAAGGAGGTGAATACATACGCACATGCCAATTTTCTGTTTTATATTTCTAAAAAATTGTTTTATGTATATATTTTTCTAATTTCACTTCACCAACTTAGACTATTGTGTTCTGATCCATCACATAAAAGTGAATTAACAAAACATTGAACTTAAGGCTGTAATGTAACAAAATAGTTAAAAAGTCAAGGGGGGTGAATACTTTTGCAAGGCACTGTATATATTTATTTATATTTATTTTTAGTGTGTCGTGAAATTCGGGGAAGAACTTTGTCGTGCCGTGGGTAAGAAAAGGTGTAGGAGCACTGATATAGATCATTGTTTTTTTATACAAAAATCTTTTGTACTCTAAATTATGATCTTTTAAATGCATGATGGAAAAGTTTGGACTACTACAATTATAACCACTTAATATCATGTATGATTATTATATATACAGTAAGGGTTAATGGTAATTTTATATATATATATATATATATATATATATATATATATATATATATATATATATATATACTCCATTGCTTCTTAGATGTGCCACCTTGTCACACAGAAATGTAATCTCTTCAGTAAGGAGGAGGAAGAGAGGGCTGCCCCCCAGAATTCTACAACATATTATAGGGGTGCTAAGACTTTAGTGAAAAAAAAACTCTGCAGACTCTACAGAATATTTTGTTTTGTAGTTTTGAACTGATTGTGCAGCTAGTAAATATATGTTGTATAATATATACTGCATGAACATTGATTCGGATGACTACATTATAACTAAATGGAAATGTACTACATCTGTGAGATTCTCAGAGCTGCATGCACACCACCTCAGCAGGTATGGAGGAGACTATGGAAATTGCACCATCCCTGGAGCCAATATGTTTATTAATATCACTACTGTATGCATGTTATTATATCTTGGCAGATAGAAATATTTCTGTTTGTTTTCAATTTCTAACTGTTTCCTATACCCTGCTTGGCTGTCTCCACCTTCCCCCATCCTTTGTACATTTATGGCTGGCATAATTACCTCAACGCTCCTCCCCCTCCTCACATACCTTCATTCTAAGGTCTCTCTCCCATTCCTCTCTAACTCCCCTATTTTCCTGTACTGTATGTCTACCAATCATTCTTTCTATTTCTTATAGTGCAAATTCACTCTGCTTTAAGGCCTACTACATCTGTGAGATTCTCAGAATATTGCCCTCCCTCCCTACCCCTCACCCACCCACGCCAACTCAGATTAAATTTATAGAGCCATGGAAAACAACTGACTTCCTACTTGCAGATTTATCATCTCAATACTAGGGGTCAGCCAGCACACTAGTCTTTCACCTCAGATCCCTCCCCTCTCCCTCTAAAATCCAACTCTTTCTATCTTTCACTTTCTTCCTGACCCTTGCTATTCCTTATTTGTTACTCTTCCCCAGTTCTCTGCCCTTTAATTCCCTTTAGACTGTAAGTAGCGAGTTTCCTGTCTTGTAGGGTGCTTTGGGATAAAGCACTTTCTGCTAAGATTCTAAGCTCAAAACAGGGCACTTCAACTTTTGAATTTGTTAAACCTGTTCTTATCCCCTGTACAGCGCTACGGAATATGTTGGCGCTATACAAATAAAATATAATAATAATAATAATAATAATAATAATAATAAATGTCTCCTAATTTACTTGAAATGATGCTATTCAGAGCTTATATACAGTACAATCCACAGATTCACTAAACTGTGCAACTGCTTTGAAGCAGTGAATCTTGTCCAATGTTTTTAGACCCAGCTCTCCTAGTTCTACATTTTTGAGGCTACTTTGTAGCGTTATGTTGAGGTTTCTAAAAAATGAGATTAGGAAGGCGGGGAATTCCAAGCTTACTTCCCTGGAGAATTCTTTCCTAAAAAGCTTAAAAAGAATGTCTAAATTCCGGGCCGCTGCTGCCTTTTTCCGCCTGTTTCCAGCTGTGAGGCTATTTTTGTGTATCTTTGAATTCAGTGAGTTTTTAAAGTAATTCTTTTTTGGTTCACTTTTTTCAAGAAATCAAAAAGTGATGGGTTTTTATTTGATATTTGTTATGATACTCGCTGCAGTTTCATTCATGCAAAGTGTTTCAAAGGGATTTTAAAAAGTGAGTTTTAAAAAGTTCCTTTAGTAACCACATGATCTATATTATTTTACTGAGCCTATTTATTAAAACAAATCTTATGGCTAACATTGTTTGATCAATAGACTTCACAGAACAACATATAAAGCTAAGTCAGCAATTACATTTTATATTTTATATTCATAATATTTTCATCTTGCAGTATCTAATTAACATGTGATATGACATGTATATTGTAAGGATATTATCTATACTGTAAATTTAATGATTGATCTGTGACTTATCAAAGGAGGGAATATTTTCGCAGTGTTTTAATATTTTAATTGTCCTTCATTTTTATTTTATTCATAATAAACATTTCTTTTAAAAATAATCAAGCCATTCTCATATTTATTTCAATATATGTTTATCTACTCCCGTTGAGGTTCTTGGAAGTGAGTCTAGTGTCTTTTCTCTATTTACCAATGTTTAGTATATACACTTGTCTTCTGGGAAAGGTTCTATTATAATTATATGATAGATTATGCTACTTAGCTCTGACTTACAATAATAAAAAGTAGAACCACCTCTCTGTGAATTACTGTTCATAGTTAGTATGTACCCACACAGCACTATCATCAAAGGCAAGCTCTTCTATAGCTCTATTACCAGATACATGCACCTCCACAGTACTATCATCAGAGGTATGTACCCACACAGCACTATCATCAAAGGCATGTACTTCCATAGCTCTATTATCAGATACATGCACCATCACAGCACTATCATCAGAGGTATGTACCCACACAGCACTATCATCAGAGGTATGCACCCACACAGCACTATCATCAAAGGCAAGCACTTCCATAGCTCTTTTATCACATACATGCACCTCCACAGCACTATCATCAGAGGTATGTACCCACACAGCACCATCATCAAAGGCAAGCTCTTCTATAGCTCTATTACCAGATACATGCACCTCCACAGCACTATCATCAGAGGTGTGTACCCACACAGCACTATCATCAGAGGTATGTACCCACCCAGCACTATCATCAAAGGCAAGTTCTTTCATAGCTCTATTATCAGATACATGCACCTCCACAGCACTATTATCAGAGGTATGTACCCACACAGCACTATCATCAAAGGCATGTACTTCCATAGCTCTATTATCAGATACATGCACCACCACAGCACTATCATCAGAGGTATGTACCCACACAGCACTATCATCAGAGGTATGCACCCACACAGCACTATCATCAAAGGCAAGCACTTCCATAGCTCTTTTATCACATACATGCACCTCCACGGCACTATCATCAGAGGTATGTACCCACACAGCACTATCATCAAAGGCAAGCTCTTCTATAGCTCTATTACCAGATACATGCACCTCCACAGCACTATCATCAGAGGTGTGTACCCACACAGCACTATCATCAGAGGTATGTACCCACCCAGCACTATCATCAAAGGCAAGTTCTTTCATAGCTCTATTATCAGATACATGCACCTCCACAGCACTATCATCAGAGGTATGTACCCACACAGCACTATCATCAAAGGCATGTACTTCCATAGCTCTATTATCAGATACATGCACCACCACAGCACTATCATCAGAGGTATGTACCCACACAGCACTATCATCAGAGGTATGCACCCACACAGCACTATCATCAAAGGCAAGCTCTTCCATAGCTCTTTTATCACATACATGCACCTCCACAGCACTTTAATCAGAGGTATGTAACCACACAGCACTATACTCAAAGGCAAGCTCTTCCATAGCTCTTTTATCACATACATGCACCTCCACAGCACTATAATCAGAGGTATGTAACCACACAGCACTATACTCAAAGGCTAGCTCTTCCATAGCTCTATTATCAGAGACATGGACCTCCACAGTACTATCATCAGAGGTATGTACCCACACAGCACTATCATCAAAGGCATGTACTTCCATAGCTCTATTATCAGATACATGCACCATCACAGCACTATCATCAGAGGTATGTACCCACACAGCACTATCATCAGAGGTATGCACCCACACAGCACTATCATCAAAGGCAAGCACTTCCATAGCTCTTTTATCACATACATGCACCTCCACAGCACTATCATCAGAGGTATGTACCCACACAGCACCATCATCAAAGGCAAGCTCTTCTATAGCTCTATTACCAGATACATGCACCTCCACAGCACTATCATCAGAGGTGTGTACCCACACAGCACTATCATCAGAGGTATGTACCCACCCAGCACTATCATCAAAGGCAAGTTCTTTCATAGCTCTATTATCAGATACATGCACCTCCACAGCACTATCATCAGAGGTATGTACCCACACAGCACTATCATCAAAGGCATGTACTTCCATAGCTCTATTATCAGATACATGCACCACCACAGCACTATCATCAGAGGTATGTACCCACACAGCACTATCATCAGAGGTATGCACCCACACAGCACTATCATCAAAGGCAAGCACTTCCATAGCTCTTTTATCACATACATGCACCTCCACGGCACTATCATCAGAGGTATGTACCCACACAGCACTATCATCAAAGGCAAGCTCTTCTATAGCTCTATTACCAGATACATGCACCTCCACAGCACTATCATCAGAGGTGTGTACCCACACAGCACTATCATCAGAGGTATGTACCCACCCAGCACTATCATCAAAGGCAAGTTCTTTCATAGCTCTATTATCAGATACATGCACCTCCACAGCACTATCATCAGAGGTATGTACCCACACAGCACTATCATCAAAGGCATGTACTTCCATAGCTCTATTATCAGATACATGCACCACCACAGCACTATCATCAGAGGTATGTACCCACACAGCACTATCATCAGAGGTATGCACCCACACAGCATTATCATCAAAGGCAAGCTCTTCCATAGCTCTTTTATCACATACATGCACCTCCACAGCACTTTAATCAGAGGTATGTAACCACACAGCACTATACTCAAAGGCAAGCTCTTCCATAGCTCTTTTATCACATACATGCACCTCCACAGCACTATAATCAGAGGTATGTAACCACACAGCACTATACTCAAAGGCTAGCTCTTCCATAGCTCTATTATCAGAGACATGGACCTCCACAGTACTATCATCAGAGAAATACACCTGTGTCTTCATAGATATGGACTCACACCACACTGTCATCAAAGGTAGGCACCTCCACAGCACTACCATCAGAAACATGAAACTTCACAGCACTATCATCAGAGGTATGGGAGTACTAGTATCTGAAATATGGGCCTACACAGCTCTATCATCAGCGGTATGGGAGTACTAGTATCTGAAATATGGGCCTACACAGCTCTATCATCAGCGGTATGGGAGTACTAGTATCTGAAATATGGGCCTACACAGCTCTATCATCAGCGGTATGGAAGTACTAGTATCTGAAATATGGGCCTACACAGCTCTATCATCAAAAGTATGTACTTCCATATCTCTATCATGAGATCCATGCATCTCCACATAGATTCCCTAAGTTTACTTATGATGTGGGCAGCTTGGGTCTGCTGAGATATGGATATTGTAGTGAAGGAATGGGGCTGCATTCATGTTTTTTTTTCAGTGACTGAGGATGTCCATTGTACAGTCTTGTGGAAACCATTGCAATGATTATTGTTAAAATCTCTCTATTGTATGCAAATTAAATATGACTAATAGGCAGGTTCTGTGTAGTTATCATTGGTAAAGTTATATATAGTAATATTCACATAGGCTCTTGTATAAACAGATATAAAATGTAACTGCAAATGAAAGAAATCTAGATATACTCAGGATGTGATACAATAAGACATAAGAGTGAAGGAAATGCACAATGTTCGCAATTACAAATGGTGTGCAGGAGTATCCTACATTTGGCATCAGTAACATAATATGTTTCTTTAATGGTGCCACTATAAAGTCCATGTACTTTTTATTGAATCAGTGTCATCAAGTAGACTTTATGGTAACACGTTTTGTTTGTTGTCATACAAATTGTGACCACATTCTTCTTCCACTTCTGTAAATAACAAGCAAATTTGACTATGACTTGAAATGTGGTTTGGAATCAATTTCCAAGACACAAGCTTTGTATGAGCTAAGCTGGGCACATTTATATATATATATATATATATATATATACATTGGAAATGAAATGTATAATCCTGAATTAATTAAGCACAATTTACAAACAACAAATTTGAGAGAAAAGCCAACTCTCTCTCTCTAAATCTCTATTATACGGAAATATGGAGCCTTTATGTTCTACCAGTAAATATCTGTAAATCAGTAATTACCAGAATTACACAGAAATAATACACAAAATGCTGAACTTGTAAAAGGACGTAGCCAATAAAATGATTTTATAATTTCTGGCAACAGTTCAGCTATGGTTCAATATGACACCAACTACATACAGTACATTGCTAGGAACATGCAATCTGATCTATATGGACTGTGATCTCAAGACACAGTGGAAGTGGTCCTTATCTATGGTAAGTTTCTATATATGCACAACTTACCTTTTGTGACATGCACAGCACACAGGTTCAGCTCTAATAGTGGATTTTCAGGAATGATTTGAGAAAGGTATCTCAAAAGTATTTTAATGAGCTTGCCCTGGGACACACTGTGTCTGCTCTGCTATCCCGATATACTGGCTGAATCAACTCTCTAGGTACATCCCAAAACTCCCTCAAGCAAATGTCAGAATGATAAGAGAGATCAGCACAACACAGGAAAGAGTACATAATAAATCTTAACATTATAGCACACGGCTTATATTAAAATAATATAAGATGCTGGAAGTTAAGAAAAGAGAGAACATTACATTGAAAAAAAATACACACACACATATATATATATATATATATATATATATATATATATATATATATTTTTTTTTTTTTAAATATATTTATATCACCTATAATATTAAAAACCGTATGTGAAAAAATGCCTGCGAGAGGCTCAGGCGTTACTCACATGCTGACTGCACGTAAACCACTTGGCCTACGAGGAGCAGGCTGACAGGAGAGAGGTTGGGAAGGAGAGAGAGAAAGGGATGAAGAGAGAGAGGAAGGGAAAGAGAGATGGAGTGTGAGAGGAAGAGGGAGAGAGAGAGAGGAAGAGAGAGAAGATCAAGGAGAGAGAGGGAAAAGAGGCAGAGAGAGGGAGGGGGAGAGATAGAGAGCACAAGGAGTGCAGAGAGAACACATAGTGAGAGAGTGCGCACACAAAGAGAGGGCGCACAGAGAGAGAGCACAGAGAGAGGGGGTGCACAGAGAGAGAAGGTGCACACACAAAGAAAGGACTTAGAGAGAGAGAGAGAAGGTGGATGGAGAAGGCGTACAGAGAGAGGGAGAGGGCACACAGAGAGAGACAGGGCACACAAAGAGAGACAGGACAGACAATTGAACATAACATATGATACCATGTAATTTGTTTACTAGTAAATATATAATGTAAGATTTTCAAACCAAAGGGTAGATCACATTTCAGCTGATAAACGTCTGGGTAAGTACAAATTTGAAAACTCAACAATGGCCAATAGACTGGAAAAGGTCAGTCCTATCTCAATGCCAAAAAAGGCAGTGCCAAAGAGTGCTCCAATTATGGAATAATTGCACTAATTTCACATACCAGCAAGGTAATGCTTAAGATTCTACAAGCTCGAATCCAACAACATATGGACCAGGAACTACCAAATGTGCAAGCCACAGGGGAAGAGGCACAAGAGATCAAATTGCCAATGTCCGGTGGATAATAGAGAAAGCAGGAGAGTTCCAAAAAACATTTACTTCTGCTTCATAGACTATTCTAAAGCCTCTGACTGTGTGGACCATGGTTCAATATCGGTAAAGGAGTGGAAGAATCCAAAGAATCAATATTGCTGGGAGAAATATAAACACTTTTAGAAATGCGGATGATACTACTCAAATGGCTGAAAGTGAGGAGGAACTAAAGAGCCTATTGATAAGGGTGAAAGAATAGAGTACAAAAGGTGGCCTGCTACTCAATGTAAAAAATACGAAGTTCATGGCAAATAAATGGGGAAGAAGTGGAGACAGTGACAGATTTTATTTTCCTGGTCTCCAAGATCTCTACAGATGGCGACTGCAGCTGTAGCATTAAACGATATTTGGTTCTGGGGAGGAAAGCTATGGCACATCTGGATAAGCTATTAAAAGGTAAGGATATATCACTATCAACAAAGGTCTGCATTATTTAAAACTATGGAATTCCCAGTAGTAACATACGGATATGAGAGTTGACCATAAAGAAAGGGAGCGACATAGAATTGACCCATATGATTTGTGGTAATGGAGAAAACTGCTTGGAGTTCCTTGGACTGCAAGAAGATCCAATCAATCCGGAAATCAAGCCAAACAGTTCACTGGAAGGTATGACCATGAGGCTGAAGAATAAATATTTTTGTCATATCATGAAAAGACAGGATTCCTCTGGTAAAGATTGAAGGCACGTGAAAAAATGTGAAACAATGAACATGAGCTTGATGAACCTTAGAAGGGCAGTAGCTGACAGATGTGCCTGGCATGCTACGTTCCATAGAGTAATGGAATGTCAGACATGACTGAACGACTAAACAACAACAAAGTACGGTAACCAATAAAATCCAGTCTTCGTTGGAAAAAAAACAAACAAAAAACAAACAGAAAAGACAACCGTTTTCAGCTATTATTGTGATGACAATAGAAAGTATTGACAGCAGTTAGTCATATAGTAAGCGCTATTCATTAGTGTAACCGTTTTGTACTTGGTTCCCATAATTTTATATTAGTTGTGTCATATCTGGGCAAAAATGAAAGTTACTATGTAATATGTTTAACCAGTGAGAACATAACAATATTCACAAATAGGATATGTTTAAAAGATTTTTGGAGTTGTTATATACATTACCTTAAACTGTCCATACAGTAAGCATGGTAAAAAATGTGACTCTTTGCCTCTGGCCTTTACTTACATGCTAATAACACCAAAACTGCCATCACTAATTGCTCCAGCCAGGAGCTCATCCTCATCAGATATGTGAAAACTGGTATATTTTATAAAAGGTTAAAAGGATTAGATTCCCATTTTATCAAACAGATACAATAAAAAAAAAAAATTTCTTTAACATATTTGAAATATTTAAGTATAAAATTAAAGATGCTTACTGCAAATTTCAGCTGTGATAACTGAAATAAGTTACAGATATAGATTATTTTCTGATATAAATATTCTCTGATGTATCAAATAGCATTTTTATGCATCTACAGTACAGACAAATATATATAAGAACAAGCGTTTCTTAAATTATAAATGCACTTTTTAGCAGATTTTTTTTGCAGAAGTCTTGGAAAGCTATCAACATTTCCAGTAATCTGAGAAAATATAAATGTCTATTTTTGAACTTACCCAAAAAAATTTGCTTAGCAAATCTGTGGACATTGTACTCAAATAAGATGGTCTGACGTTGTTTATGGGAAGTGCAAGATAACTTATTACTATTGATGATAGTAGCCGAATAGTAATTTGGGCACCTATTCAATTGCAAGTCCGCAGTTGCCTTCATACCGACAGTAAGTCTACGGGCTTGAAATTTGCAACAGTTACAGAGCGATTCAATTGAAACAAGCTACCTGGCCGAAAGCCTAAACCATAAACCATGCACCTGTAAGTAGCATTTCAGAGCATGATCATGATCAATTAAGCAAGGCCGTAACTACCGATTTAGAAACAATATTATATGTGACCATCATCATGACGTCAGTAAAATAAGGAGGTTAAATGTCGATCAATTATTGTTTAGAAGCCCGTTATGCGATCAGATTCGCAATTCAGCAATGTACAAAATAAGAAAAATGAAGGAAGAAAATGTTCTAGTCAATGTGGGATTGCCTGATATGTATTAACTTCTTGATTCCCGAGATTGATATAACACAGAAATGAAACATTAAAAAAAAAAAATTTGATTGCAGATTTGCAGGCTTGAGACTGTTGTGCAATTAATTATAATGGCTTTCATCACTTTCCCCGTCTTTTAAAGTGCAGTATTGATTTTTTATTTGCATTTAAATTGCTACGAACAGATGTTTAACCCCCTTGCAAGTTCTTTCTGGTACTTGTGGGATTTTCTTCCATATTTGCCATTTACGGGTGTGAAAACATTTGCGGGCTTTAGGAACTATAGCAATTGAATAGCGATTTGCAATTGTAACATTTACTGGCTTGAAAGATCAAAGGCGATTTTAATAACCGCAGCGATTTTCAGTCATCATGACATCAGTTAAACATGTAGATTAGATGTCAATCAATTAGCATTTAGAAGTCCGATATGCGATCAGACTTGCAATCCCGAAATGTTAAAAATTATAAAAATGACTGAAGGAAATGTTCTAGTCCATGTGGGGGGCCTGATATGTATTAACTCCTTGATTACTGAGATTGATATAACACGAAAATTAAAATTAATTCTAATGTCTTTCATCGCTTTTCATGTCTTTTAGAGTGCAGTATTGATTTGTTATTTGCATTTACAGTGCTATGAACATTTTAAGCAGAAATTATTTACTGTAGAGGAATACTGCTAGTACAATGCATAGACCATTTTTAATGCTTTTTAAATTAAATCAACTTCCTGTTGGGGTGACAGAGTGCCTTTAAGGATCCTTGCGGTGGAAGTAAATTTCTTGAGGCACACTTAACAGTTTATAGGACCGAGTAGCATGCCACGGCATAGTATTCTGCCTTGGTCCACTCATAAGGTTAAATTAAATACTAGTAAATTGCCCGTAAAAAATGACGGTATAATTTGTAATTGTTCTCTCCCTCCCCCTTCTCCCTCGATTGTGTCTCTCCCCCTTGCCTGTGTCTTTCCCTCCCATTCCCTCCCCTGTGTCTCTTTCCCCCCTCTCCTGTGTCTCTTTCTCCCTCTCCCCTGTGTCTCTTTCTCCCTCTCCCCTCCCGTGTCATTTTCTCCCTCTCCTCCCCTATGTCTCTTTCCCCCTTCCTCCCCTGTGTCTCTTCTCCTCTCCCCTGTGTCTCTTTACCCCCTTCCTGCCCTGTGTCTCTTTCCCCCTTCCCATGTGTCTCCCCCCTTTCCCCCTGTGTCTCTTCCCCCTCTCCCCTCCCCTGTGTCTCCTCCCCCTCCCCTGTGTCTTTTCCCCCTCTCGTGTCTCTTCCCCCTTCTCCCCTCCCCTGTGTCTCTTCTTCCCTTCTCCCCTCTCCCCTTGTCTTCCTCCCCCTCTCCCCTGTGTCTTCCTCCCCTTCCCCTGTGTCTTCCTCCCCCTCCCCTCTCCCCTGTATCTTCTCCCATGTGTCTTTCTCCCCCCTCCCCTGTGACTTCTCCCCTGTGTCTCTTCCCCCCAACTCTCACCTCCCCTGTGTCTCTTCCCTCCTCTCCCCTCCCCTTTGTCTCTCCCCATCTCCCCTCCCATGTCTTCTCCCCCCTCTCCCCTGTGTCTTCCTCCCCTCTCCTCTGTTTCTTTCTCCCCTCTCCCCTGTGTCTTCCTCCCCCTCTCCCCTGTGTCTTCCTCTGCAGCACATGGCTGCACACTTACCAGAATTATTATAGTAGATTGTGAAAGTTTTTTTCATGTGCATATGTATGATGACCTAATGTTTCTGCTTGATAAGAACCTAGCTCAAACCTACCCAGTATGACTATCTGGTTCGTGGTATATCCTTGATAGCAGGAACAGGACCAAAGCTTCCAGAAATCCACAGGAACCAGTAGATCTACCCAGGAACAAAGTCCAATGTAAATATAACAAAGCCTAATGCACACCCAGCAGTAATAATCCCAATAATAAAACATATACATCAATTATGTAGTTCAAACTGACAACTCCTATATTGATGAACACACAGCACATTTATGGGCACAGTAAATTTACATAACTGGGGGTGAACACTTCAAACCATAGGGAGGGGGTCAGTCACAGGCCCATATCCGGTTGGTAGGGGATAATTCACTAATCAAGTCTGTATGGCAAATGTTTCTTTAGAATGGTGGCTAACTCCCCACCTTGTTGCACCTCTTAATCGTGGGCCCCTTAGCTGGGAGTACCACACAAAATATTTTATTAGAACCCCTGCATTTTAAGCCTAAACATGACCATATCTCACCCTAGGGAAACACCACTCAGCAGTATAAGGACATTAAACCATATTTACTCCTGGCAAAATATTTCCTAGTAGATAATAGCATTGGACCCACACATTACACTACAACTCCAGTTTTATTAAAATATGATTAATAAGATGAATTAGCACCTCCCCCCATCACTTTGTGACTGTCTCTCTGTCAGGAAGCCAAATGGCAGGGAGATGATATTGTAAACCCTCTCCCTTTACTCTTCTGAAATCATTCTGACCCCAAAAACCCAGGTAACCCGGTAACTGGAGCCCATCTTCCCCAGGGACCCCAATAACATACTTTATTAAACTTCCCAGGGAAAATGCAGCATTTCATTGCCAAACATGGCTAGTTACCACTGTTACATCAATGAAGTCACTCAACAATACAGTACCTCCCCCCGTTGTCATTATATGCACACACAATTCTGTTGGTCTATCCAGAAATATATTACTGCATGAACACACTCCAGTTCCCATGTTATTCTATGGAGCCACTTCAAAAAAGTTTTAAAAATATCCCCAACTAGAGAACGGATTAATTCAATTTATAAGCTCACTTTAGTGACTGCAACACATTCTCCTAACTTCTAGTTCTGCAGCGACTAGGAAATAGAGAGCTAAAGGTAGTAATATCTATTTCCTATGGGAAAAGTGCCACTGCAGCCCTTCACATCATTTTCAGCCACTGCTATAGCTTAGCGAATCTACCATTCTGGACTGGTAGCTTTCATATTATATTGTATTGATCTGCCTAATATTTTGCAGAATTGAAATCCGAATGTAATAGCATTGCAAGTAACTACAGACCGAAAAGTGATTGGAGGAGGATTATCGTTCCATTGGTTTCATCATGTTATTGGTGGGTTATGAAAAGAACAGGGTATTAATGCATAACCATTCATCCTCATCAGTGTCAAGTGATGATATGTCTGGCTAGAATAGCAGGCATGATATGTTAGCAAGCTACCAACACATGTGGCTTCCATAAGCCCCAGCACCAAAATAGCAAGGTCAGAGAGGAGGTCATACAGGCTTGGACTGGGAATAAGGGCCATGGCCAATAATGGCTGGTCATTTTCACACAATCCTTATTCCATTAATAATTATTATTTTATACCTAAAACTGGTTAATCAGCTTGTATATTCACTCAGACTTTTTTGTGTGTATTTTCCTTCTAGATAGCTGTAAGCAGCAATATTGCACTATATGCAGCGCTACACTGAAAAGTTCAAAGTGTTGACAAGCATATTGCTTTACTTTAAGCAAGATTTAAATACATGTATAAAATACCCTAGTAATAGCAGTATTTGGGAAAATGTATCTTCTTTGTGCATAGTGTTATTTTACAGTGCAACATTGTATTACTAATATGTGACAGAAACAATGTAAATATGCTTTTATAGAAAACAGTTGCTAACCTAAACACATAATAAATATATACTAGTTAATTGGCCGGTATAATATATGATTTGCTTTGTCTCTCTCTTTCCCTGAAAATATTATAATTGTCTAACTACGAGACGTTGTCACGCTTTGCGTGGTGTGTACGACTTAGGCGATGAGCGCCACAGGTGCTCATCGCTGCGAGCCTCGCAAAGCGGGGAAATGCTCACGAGCCACGTAACACATTAATAACATTACGAATACACAATGTCGCTTTACACAATAAACCAACGGCTTTACCTCGCGCACGTAGCCTATTTAGAATGCACAGTCATTACACTTTATAAGCAGGGCACCAACACTCAAAATGTATGTTCTATGCAGATGCAAAATACAAACAGATTGTTAGCTCTTCAGCCTATTGCTCGCTGCATATATGAATTAGAAATAATTAAAGTATATTAATTTAATTAATTAATCATTAATTATTACTTAACTACATATACATAGAAATATATATCTCTCTTTATCATGACTCATGAAGGTGCTCAGAGGACCAAAAGTACACGGCAGGAGAGGCCGAAGGCGCTCAGCGCAAGCCTCACAATGATCGCCGAAGGTCCTCACAGTATAAAACAGTTTACATTGTGTATTAAACAGCATTCCAATTTTATTGACCGTCATTTTTTGACGGGCAAGTCGCTAGTGTACATATACTGTATATATGTCAAATCCAATCCTAATTCCAGAAGCTCCAACATAAGGGGAATCCTGGGAAGAAGAACACCCCTTAAACATTACAGTAAACCCTTTCCTAGTCACAGTCTTGGTATGCAAGGGATATGTTAATTTCATAAGACACCAGCAGGAATAGCAGGTAGGGGTTTTTTTGGGGGATGGATCCATCTCCACATATTTAATATTGTATTAGCAATGAAAGCAGGAATTGTAATAGTTGGAGACCTGCTAGGCCATCACAGCACATAATTGGATTCATTTGAGTTTATAAATACTGTGCTGGCTCTAGTTGGATGAGCAAGGAGCTATCACTCCTCATCACACGTATTTCTACTAAAGTTCCCTATTTATCTTGTAAAATATAAACAGGACACATGGACAGAACTGAACACATCTAAAAGCCTTGGAAGTTTGTAAATAAAACAAAAACAAATGAACTTCATTGCAATCACAATACAACTGGGTCAACACAGCTGAAAGTGAGAATGCCAAGAAAGGTTATAGCACATTAGAAAAGGAAGGGCACCACATAGTATTTGCTAAGATGTCTATCTTCTAGTACCTGTGTCAGAACATGAAACATATTTGTTTGTCATAAATGTGTGAAAATGACCACATGCAGGTTTAAGGGAGCAAAAATGAATGCTCAGTTACTAATAATCACATATAATAGTTTTCATAGTGGGTAACGCTGATGCCATAGAGGGTCGTGGCCATGATGTCGTGGGGGGGCGGGGCCTAAAGCAGGAATTGATAGCAGCCGGCAGCCATGATGCATTCAAAGACAGCATAGAGAAAACACATAACAGATAGACACAGACCTGAGTGAGTGAGAGGGAGAGAGGTACACAGAGAGAGAGAGACATGGCACAGAGGGACAGACAGCAAAGTGAGAGAGAAAGAGAGAGAGATAGACACAGCACAGAGAGACAGACAGCAAAGTGAGAGAGAGAGAGAGAGAGAGATAGAGAGAGAGCACAGAGACACAGCAAAGTGAGTGAGCGAGAGAGAGAAAGACACAGCACAGAGACAGACAGAAAAGTGAGTGAGTGAGAGAGGTACAGATAGAGAGAGAGACAGCACAGCGAGACAGACAGCAAAGTGAGTGAGTGGCAGAGAGAGAGGGAGGGGAGAGGTACAGAGAGAGAGACACACACACAGCACAGAGACAGACAGCAAAGTGAGGGAGAGAGGTACAGAGAGGGAGACATAGAGAGAGAGAGAGAGGGGTACAGAGCGAGAGCACACAAAGACAGAGAAAACACACACAGCGCACAGAAAAAGAGAGTACACAGACAGTGAGAGAGTGCACAGACAGAGAGCGCAGAGAGAGAGAATGCGACAGAGAGTGCGCATAGAGAGAGCACACAGACAGAGTGTGCACAGAGGGAGCGCACAGACAGAGAGCTCACAGAGAGAAAGAGACACAGAGAGAGAGAGAGGCGGGGAGGGGTACAGAGAGAGAGAGGTACAGAGCTGACAGTGCACACAGACAGAGGAGCACACAAAGGCAGAGGGGACACAGACAGCGCACAGAGAAAGAGAGTACACAGACAGAGAGAGCAGAGAGAGAGAGTGCACAGATAGAGAGTGCAGAGAGAATGCACATAGAGCGTGCATAGAGAGTGCACACAAACAGAGTGCACAGAGAGAGAGTGCACAAACAGAGAGAACACAGAAAGAAAGAGACACAGAGAGAGAGACAAAAAGGGAGCGGTACAGAGCTGGCAGCCCACACAGACAGTGAGAGAGCACACAAAAAGAATGCGCAGAGAGAGATTGAGATTGCACAGAGAGAGAGGTCGAGTGCATAGAGAGAGAGAGAGAGAGAGCAAAGATAATTAAAGATAAAATTCTATAATGCCAACATTTATGACGGGCAAGTTACTAGTAGAAAAAATAAAAACCCAGTGTAACCCTTTTGTAGATCATCTTAGTTTAAATTCTCCTTTATGCAGCCACTAAAGCACTGCTATAAACTGGCAGGGAATACACATTTTTATGGCAAAATCTTTATTTATATACCCTTAGCAGCGGGCACCACTGTTTTCAGGGACAGAGCAAACCAGATTTTAAGAATATTATTTATAAAAAGAAGCTTTTAATAACATCCATACTTAAACAGATATGTCCTTAAAACCCGACCTTACCCATTCAGAAGGAAATTAGTTGTTTTCTATTTCGAGAGAATATAGAACATTAATCTCATTTTTATGAAAAACAAATCTGTTGTTAAGCTGATCAAAATTTTTACCAACTTCACATAGTTGAAAACTATTAAATATTTTAAAATAAGGATTGACACATTCTAAAAATGATTAGAATTTTTCAAAGAAAATTAAATTGCTATAAATATAAGACAAACGAATTCAGCAATAGGTAATTTAACTACTGCACGACAAGATATTTATTTAAAATATAATATTGTGTGTGGACAGGTATTTATCTAGGGTACATTTAGAAGTGTAGTAATCAGTGAGACAAGTAATCTGGGAACATTTATAATGCATGGGTAAAAATTAGATAAAGTGGGATAGATGGGAAAAAAGAGGAGTTAGGTGGAGTTAGAACATAAAATACCTCCACTTCCTAGGTTTCCTCTATAATCTATTTATCAATTAAGAATAAACATTAATGCAGTTTGATAAATGGACTTGATAAATATAACCCAGTTTGTCTTATTAAGAGCCCACAAATTATATGAAACCAATCACATGTTCCCTTTGCACATGCTCTGAAAAATAAAAAAGTGTTTAACACACTGTTAATATTTGCACATAAGTTTAATGGCAGGTAAGAACTATAAGATCACTATTTAGTGGGACATAGAAAAACTTTTTTCTTTGTTGCATCAGAAAGAGGTTATTTGATAATGAGTCAAAGTGTGTTTTCTTTTTTCAAAAGTGTCAGAGCTCAAAAACCTATTTAGATTGTAAACCATTCTTAGGGCCTTGCCCTGTTAGCGAATAAGATCTGCAGACTAAAGTATGCTCGCTGCATTTGCCTGATAGTTTCAATGAAGCTTAAACAGGTTTTGCTTAATATTTTTTCACTCAAAAATAACTTTTGAAATGTTTAAAATGTGCTCTTTTACAGTGTATGAAAAACAGTAGTGTGTTTCTCCCTACCACATCCACTGGAAGTCTGCTCCACTTTTGTAAAGTAGTACTTTTGCACATTATCCTTGAATATCTACCTTCCAACTCACGACCTCTTCTTCACACATTCCTCTTTTTTTGGAAGATACTACCCCCTTTAGTTTAATGAGTTATTTGAAAATGAAAGTATAGTGTGGTTTTATATTATATTAGTGGGTAATGATTACTCTAAACTCTTTGGAATGCAGTATTCAGAACTTGCATATTGGAAATGTGGCAACTTGTGCCAGGGTTAATGTCAATGGATAACAAAGCCTCCCATTTCAGGGGACATTCTGTTCACACAATGCCCAGTCAAGTTGCCTGTGACATTCTTGCATGGTTTTGTGGGGTTGTGGGAGTGAGAGTAACTGTACATACCGTACATTTGAGGTGGGGTTCAATACAAGTATGTCTTCAGAATGGTTTTTACACCTGGAGCAGGGCACTGTTTTACTACCTGGATAAACAAAAGTTTGAATTCAAGCAAAGTACAAACTTTGCCTGGGGCGGTGCTGTCAGAGCACTGTGTATTTGGGATATGAACTTGCTCTAGAATATGAAGCAATGGTTTTTTGTCTGATGTCCAAGGTTTAAAAGTTCATTTTTTTGTGATGTGATAGCTATGATCTTCTTTGCTTGGATTAGAAGCCTTTAATAATGCTTTGCTTTTGCATAAGAGATAATGCGTTCAGCCCTTATTGTTTTCTGGAAAGAATAAAATGTACATATGCAATAAAAGCCCTGGGAACAAATACTGTGTGGGCACTGCTGTGCATACCTGTTTTAGATGGCATTGTGCCCGCACACCAACGCAGGTGCACTACTTCAAAACTAAAAGGACTGAGATCCCAACCCAGAAACAGCTTTGCCTGCAAGCCAAAACCCAGTGTGTTTACATAACTCCAAGGTGGCTGGAGATCACCTGAGATATAAAGCAGGGAATCCAGGAGGTGTGTAATCTGACTTTTCCAAGTTATTTAATACTAGAAGGCTGAGCATAGGTCCCAATAAAAGTCTGGAAAACAAGTCAAATCTGTTATTGCATGCAGGACATGAAAATGGAATGTAGACAGTTACAAGAATGTGTCAAGACGTATTTCTACAATGTGCTCCTACTGGATTGTATCGCCAGTGGCCTCAATGCGTGTACATATAGGAGATAATGATATTGCTATATTCACACTAGTTATTATAGGATCACTGTAGTTTAGGGAATACTTAATATGATTTGAAGCATAGTATGTACCACACTGACAACATTAGCAGCTACAGTATGTAAGTCATGAGCCTAAAAGTGTTTTTAGAGAAAATAATAATTGTAACACATGCTTTGCTTGAGCCTGGGAGATATGCTCTGACAGTTTTTTATCCTGGAGTCTTGACCCTGGCAAGATCCATTGGGCGTTAGAATAAATAAACACACTGACCCAGCATTTCTTGTGAAAATTATGGGCCACAGCTTTATTAAAGCAACCATAAATCAATAACCAATTAACATAATTAACATTGTTACATCACAGCTCAAATAACATCCCGGAGGAGGAGCCCGGCCCGGTCAGTAACCTCACACCCTGGGCCCGCGCCCAGAGCCTCCCAGTGCTTTACTAAGCACGCCCATGAGGCAGGGCAACGCCCACTTAAGCCCGTGGGCCGGGTGCCTCAACTCCCGCCAACCAAAGACATTCCTACTTGCATCCTAACTTAGAAATCACAAAATCCTCACCATTCAACTCTTTACCACCCATTTTTTATTTTTTTAAACCTAACTTAAGATTCCTGAACTTTGCTCAACCAACCTCACCCCCTAGACATGCATTACTAGCATATCTGCTACTTTCCTAACTGACCACCAACTCAAGGGGAGGGAGGGAATCAGCTCAATGGCCGGCGTGGATTGAGAAAGAAGCCCGCAAAACGGGCGGAAGTCCTTCCTCCTCTCCCCAGCCAATCAGCAGCGCCCAGGCTCCGCCGGGTCACACAGCGCTGCAACAGACCCGGCGTGCCCGGGCTGCCTCCGCGCCGGCCATGACCCTGGCAAGATCCATTGGGCGTTAGAATAAATAAACACACTGACCCAGAATTTCTTGGGAAAATTACGGGCCACAGCTTTATTAAAGCAACCATAAATCAATAACCAATTAACATAATTAACATTGTTACATCACAGCTCAAATAACATCCCGGAGGAGGAGCCCGGCCCGGTCAGTAACCTCACACCCTGGGCCCCCGCCCAGAGCCTCCCAGTGCTTTACTAAGCACGCCCATGAGGCAGGGCAACGCCGCCTTAAGCCCGTGGGCCGGGTGCCTCAACTCCCGCCAACCAAAGACATTCCTACTTGCATCCTAACTTAGAAATCACAAAATCCTCACCCTTCAACTCTTTACCACCCATTTTTTTTTTTAAACCTAACTTAAGATTCCTGAACTTTGCTCAACCAACCTCACCCCCTAGACATGCATTACTAGCATATCTGCTACTTTCCTAACTGAACACCAACTCAAGGGGAGGGAGGGAATCAGCTCAATGGCCGGCGTGGAGTGAGGAGGAAGCCCGCGAAACGGGCGGAAGTCCCTCCTCCTCCCCCCAGCCAATCAGCAGCGCCCAGGCTCCGCCGGGTCACACAGCGCTGGGACAGACCCGGCGTGCCCGGGCTGCCTCCGCGCCGGCCATGACACTGGCAAGATCCATTGGGCGTTAGAATAAATAAACACACTGACCCAGCATTTCTTGTGAAAATTACGGGCCACAGCTTTATTAAAGCAACCATAAATCAATAACCAATTAACATAATTAACATTGTTACATCACAGCTCAAATAACATCCCGGAGGAGGAGCCCGGCCCGGTCAGTAACCTCACACCCTGGGCCCGCGCCCAGAGCGTCCCAGTGCTTTACTAAGCACGCCCATGAGGCAGGGCAACGCCCACTTAAGCCCGTGGGCCGGGTGCCTCAACTCCCGCCAACCAAAGACATTCCTACTTGCATCCTAACTTAGAAATCACAAAATCCTCACCCTTCAACTCTTTACCACCCATTTTTTTTTTTTTTAACCTAACTTAAGATTCCTGAACTTTGCTCAACCAACCTCACCCCCTAGACATGCATTACTAGCATATCTGCTACTTTCCTAACTGACCACCAACTCAAGGGGGGGGGGGGGAATCAGCTCAATGGCCGGCGTGGAGTGAGGAGGAAGCCCATGAAATGGGCGGAAGTCCCTCCTCCTCCCCCCAGCCAATCAGCAGTGGCCCAGTCTCCGCCGGGTCAAACAGCGATGCGACAGACCCGGCGTGCCCGGGCTTACTTTGCGCCGGCCATGACCCTGGCAAGATCCATTGGGCGTTAGAATAAATAAACACACTGACCCAGCATTTCTTGTGAAAATTACGGGCCACAGCTTTATTAAAGCAACCATAAATCAATAACCAATTAACATAATTAACATTGTTACATCACAGCTCAAAACACATCCCGGAGGAGGAGCCCTGCCTGGTCAGTAACCTCACACCCTGGGCCCGCGCCCAGAGCCTCCCAGTGCTTTACTAAGCACGCCCATGAGGCAGGGCAATGCCCACTTAAGCCCGTGGACCGGGTGCCTCACCTCCCGCCACAGAGCAGGCGATAGATGCCTCCTGAGGCTGTGATCCCCCCTTTCGCTCTCTTATTAAAGCCAAGGCCCGCCTAGCCCTATCCTTAAGCTCCAGGATAAACAGCTCTAATCCTATCTCTGTTAGATTGACCTTATTTGGGCGAAATAAGTAATCAGCGTCTACGTCTTCGAATTCTTGGTGCCTAATGGTAATGAAATTCCTTACAAAACTAGCCATCTGTTTGTTTATCTTTTGCCTTGCTCTATCCACCGAAACCGGATCCCTTGCGTTCCACCAAGAGCTCCTTTTGATCATTTCGGACCACACTATGAACAAGCCTGGAAACCATTCTAGCCAACACTTCACATCCCTCTTCATATTTTCAACATTTTCCTCATAGGTATTACTCCCAAATCATTGCCCCCAGCGTGTATAATTAAAATGTGTGGGCTACCGTGATGCTGAGCGTTGCTCTCCAACAGGCCATTCACCTGTGTCCATCTCAAGCCGAGGAAACCAAACCATCTTACTTGCATGCTCGTCTCCAGAAAGCCCAGTTGGACCTTGTCTCCAGTGACTGCGGCTAACCGGTGAGCCCAATACATATAGGAATGACCAACGATCCACAGCTGTTTAGTTTCTGCAACATAGTTTCTGCACATAAAACAAATTCCAATTAGATAACCCTTTCTGGCCGTATGTAGGACCTAAAACGTTGCGACTCCCATCTCCCAATCCTTTTAACCATACTCTCGGGCAGACCTAGCCTTGCCGCCTCGTAGCGGCTCCGTTCCCGAAACGAATGTGTGCCGATGCATCCTTTCGAATTGAAATCAAGACAAGTCCTGGCCATTGGCATGCAATAGCAGTGTGCCTGGCCCCGGCGGCCTTTTTTGCAAGTACAACCTCACACTTGCCTGGGGGCAACACTCCTTTACAGTTTTATATATGACCACTTCCCTTCCTTTTACGACCTGATCCGTTTTTGACCTCCTCAGCCATACCAACAATCTGTCACCTTCTAGACAGATGTCCTCTGCCAGTAGCCCCCCCGAACCGTTCCTGTTTTCCGAAACCAGTTCCCCAATCCTGAAAGCACCAAAGAACGCTAAGGAAAAGGCCGCCCAGAAAAGCAGGGATTCAAAGGAGTCCATGCATAGCACACCCAACGACTCCCCCAGAGAGAAAGTGATCGTGCGCCTCCTGTCCGTCCGGTGCTTCCCTTTGAACATGCCTTTTACCACCCGACAAATCACAAACTCCTTTGTTAAGTCCTTCTGTCCTGCCAACCTGAACATAAATGTTAGGGCCGTCAACTGCCGAGCCACGGTTGCCCTGGAAACACCTCTCTCTGTGCTCCGAAGCAAAAACCACAGCAGAATTCCTATGGCTTTCTCTTGTGAACCCTCGCCAGCGGCTTCCTCAACCATATCGCTCCACATGTTCCACACCTTCCTGTAGGCCACCCACGTCTTTGCGCTACCGACTGTCTGATGTAACCAGCTATCGTACCACTCCAAGCTCGCCGGGGTTCTGAAAGTATGTCCTCTCCTTGATACTTCCGGCACAAGTGTTCGGAACCGGGTTCCCTGTAACCGAGAAAGGGCATCAACCACACCAACTTTAAGGGCGGGAATACACTCAGCCCTCACCCAGATATTAGCACGCAAGCAACAAAGAACCAAATGCTGTATGAGCCGTATCAACGACCCAGACGCCGCCGTCAAGCTATTGACTACCCGGACCGTGTTCGGGTTGCCTGATTGAAAAAGGACATGACGGTTCCCAAAGCCCCTGCCCCACAGATGAACCGCCGTGGTGATGGCGAACATTTCCAGAACCGTAGCATCGTCTGTAAGCCTTCCTTTGACCCATGATTCGGGCTATGGTGCTGTGCACCATGCGCCTCTAAAATAGGCTCCCACTCCGACCTCACTCGATCCCGCATAAAGGTCGAGCTGCCCGTTCGTCACACTGCTCGGCTGGATCAAGGTGCTCCCGTTGAAGTTCAGTAGAAATGCCGTCCACACTCGTGCATCCTCCCTCATGTCCCGGACACCTTCATAAAATGATGCGGCTGAGTTATCCCGGCTGTAGCCAACGTCATTCTTTTGCTGAATATACGGCGCATGGGAACGATCCTGCACGTGAAAATCAGTTTACCCAAAAATGGACTGCAGCTGCCGCAATGACACTCGCCTTGCGCCTTCCCGGGCTGCTAGTTCTGCAGACAGGTCCAACTCCTTCTCCATCGGCAAGCTGCATTCCATCTTGTCCGAATTGATCCAGTTCCATGGTTGGTCCTTCCGTCTTCTTGTCTGCCAGAGGCACCCCAAAATCTTGACACATCCTTGAGAAGGTCCTCAGTATGAAGTCCAATGTGGCGAGCCCCGCCGGACCCATAAAAAGGAAATCATCGAGGTAATGGTAATCCCCTTGCAGCCCGACTCTGTGTGTGCTACCCATTGCAAGAACGTACTGAAAGCTTCGAAATAGGAACAGGAAATAGAGCACTCCATGGGGAGACAAAGATCCACAAAGTACTGTCCGTCAACAAAGCAACCAAGGAACCGATGACTCTGAGGATGCACCGGTAGCAAGCGAAACGCAGATTCGATATCCACCTTCGCCATCTTGGCCCCGACGCCTGCCCGCCTGACCTGGTTCGTGGCCCGATCGAAAGGAGCATACGACACTGACGAGTACTGTTTGTCAATCCCGTCGTTGACCAAGCTACCTGGAGGATAGGATAAATGCTGGATGAGGTGGAATTTTCCTGTTTCCTTCTTCGGCACTATGCCCAGAGGAGAAATTACTAAACCCTGGAAAGGAATGGAGGGAAAAGGCCCCGCCATCCTACCCAAACTCCTTTACCGACTTCAGGTTTCGCAACTTGAGCGGGGCGAGAGAGCATGGAATCTTGAACCCTTCCTGGAAACCCTTGCGTAGTAGGGCGGCCGCCCCGGCTTTTGTTGCCAACCTACCGTAGCGTTCTAGCCACGGCAGCATTGTGCCCAGCTGTATGGGGGTCCATCCCTCTTTAAGCGGGCTCTCCAGCCCTGAATGCGTCCTTTTGTCTGATGCATCTCGAGGCCGCGTGATCCCCTCCACAACTCGCACAGACGTGCTTGAAACACAGTTTTGTGCCCACTTACAGTTGCCCTCGTTAAATAAGTGACAGACACCTCGACCTGGGTTCCCGCGAAAGGGCAGCACTGCCCGCATTGGTGTCATTATGTTCAGCCAATAGGCCACCTCCTTATCGATCCATGCTCTCTCCATACGGGAGGACATGTATTGCCGGAATTCCTCGTCATATCGCCACCAAGCCATTCCACCATACGTCCGGTATGCGTTCCTGATTTCCTCCATATACACGAACAGCCCGGAGCACTGTTCCGGGTGTCTTTCTCCCATGACACAGGCCATGATGGCAAAGGCCTGTAACCAGTTGTCAAACGTTCTTGGTACACGCCTGAAATCTCCTTCCAGTCATCTCCTTCCCTGTGGAACCTCTCTGGATTGTCGGTCATCCGTGACATTGGCAACAAGGAAAATATCTCTATGTACTCCTGTTGCCAGATTTTTTCTTTGACATCCAAGGCTAAATGCGCCCCCAGATTGTCCTGGGCGCAAATGATGGACGGCCTCGCAGCCGCGTCCCGTACGTTTCCTCTGCTCTTGTCCTGTTCCGCTCCGTCATGTGTGATGTGGGGTTGGTAAGCCCCACTCGGGGCGACCTAGCGGGAAGAGATGGCTCCGCCCCTGCCTTCCCGGCAAAACCTCCCACCCATGCCCCGACTTCCGCGTCGGAGACGGCAATGTTATGGGCTTCTATAAGGGATTTCAGGGACATCAAGAATTGAGATTCCCTGGGAGAGGCTCCATGTACTGCCCCCCCCCCCCCGTCTCCCTGAAATTTGCCAGCTTCTCACCTGATTCTCCTTGCCCCGGGCAGCTGCCATCCTGGGGGCAACCTGCCGGTCTGGACAAGCGGGCGTCCCTGCACATCTCGACCACTGTGGGCGCCTTTCACCCCCTCTTGCACAAGCACAGCTGCAGCCGCAAGACCGTCTGCTCCGAGACCTGGATCTCCCTCTGGCTCTGGGAAAGCATGAAGAACAATCACTAGCTCTCCTGCGTCTATCCCTCGTTAGGGAACGCGCTGTCCGCTCCCCCCCAGAGGAGTACTCCGACTCGGGCGGCTATGCTAGGGCGTAAGAATTCCCTCCGGCTCGGTGGCCTATGGCGGTCAATGCTATCCCTACCCCGGTCCTGCCCCTGAGTCACTATGGGCGTCCCTGTATCCGTAATGATGTCAGGGATGGGTGAATTGCTCTGTGGCCTAGCTCTCCTGTCAGGGGATTTCTGTCTCTTGGCTGGTGTCGAGGGGAAAATCAAGGGACTGTACATGTTCGTTGATGTCCGGACCCTGGTGGGGCGCATCTGCCGTACCACCTTGGCCGCTACCGGGACCTCGTCAATGACCACCATACTGTGGTCTGCTGCCATCTCTTCGATCACCTGATCCCTTCTTCCTCTGGTCGTCTCTTTTCTTTTATCGGACTCTCCTTTGGCGTTGCGTCGTCCCTGCGAAACACCTGCAGCGCTGGCAGTGGGGTGCGGCAGTGGGGACCGCAGGGGCCAACCGGTGAGAACCTGTAGGAGCTTTTTTAGAGCTCCTTGCACTTTTGCTGTTCCCCCTGGAGCCTCGAGGCTGATTAGGGGTGTCGCCATAACCTTGGTTCTGCTGTGGGCCATGGGACAAGACGCTGGGTGGTGGCTGGATGTCTAGGCCCTCGCCCACGCTTCCCGCTGGCACCACGCTCTCTGCGGTGGGGGGATAAGCTCCTGACTCTCAAGGACCCTATCCGTGCCCTCCACGCTGCTCCTAGCCCTATTGCTCAAATCAGAGTTAGCCCGCTGCTCCGCCAGTCTATCTAGGCTATGAGGCCTGTCCACCTGGCCTAGGCTACCGGTCACCGCAGGCCAGGCCTGTGCCTCAGTAGCGTCAGCCTTCTCCCTAGACGACCTGAGTCCATTCTGTCCTGGATCCATCTAACCCCATGGCTTAGTGCCCGAGTTCTGACCATGGTCAGTAAGGCCTCTAACTCGCCAAGGTCCATATTAAGCTGCCCCCCCCACTTGTGACAAAAGGGCCACACTCAACAAGGGGCCTACAATGCAGGGGATGATGCTATGGATACTTATAGGGCTAAAGATGAAAATAGGGGGCCCTAATAACAGAACCAAGGCGAATGGGGGCTCTATTAGTGAGCTAAATAAAGAAGTTGTAAGGGATAGATGCCCTCCCAGGTAGGAAGGATCGGGTTGCACCCCACGGACCGCTTTATTACTTTTTACCCCTTTATTACTTGCCCTTATAACTTTTTGCAGAGGAGCGGAGAGTGCAGACCTCAGATCGGCTCAATGGCTGGAGCGGAGTGAGAAGGAAGTCCCTCCTCCTCCCCCCAGCCAATCAGCAGCGCCCAGGCTCCGCCGGGTCACGCAGCGCTGCGTCGGACCCGGCATGCCTACGCAGCATCCGCGCCGGCCAAGAGAGGGATCATAAGATTAGAGGCCTAATGAGTAAGTGAATTCAAGTGTCAGAATTTAAAGGACCACCATATGAATGGTTATTTTATTTTTAAGGCATACTGCCCCTGTAGGCACTATGCTAAAAAATCCAGAAATTAGCATATTATTACAAAAATACAGTTACTTATTTTGTATTCCATGTGACTCCATTTGCAGCTTTCATTAAGCAATACATACCTCCTTTGCTGCTTGGTCACTCTATGAGTATTATGGAGGCGTGTGCATGCCTGTGTTTTTTTTTTTTACTTTTATAAAGTGTTCCCTTAACACTCTTGCTCCCTCATACTTGCTCAGGGGTAAATTGCACTACAATATGAAGATCATGTTTCCTTGCTTTGTACCCAATTATTCACATGCTGAGAACAGGACAACCTGTTTCACTTGAAGGGCCTCATATGCTTTCCCTAAGAATGTAAACTGACATGTAATGTAAAGAATGTTTTTCTTTATCGCTTCAGAAAGAGGGTATTTCATAATCTGTAACAGTGTGGTTTGCTTTTTCAAATTAAGGTATTAGACCAGACTTAGGATCTATTCTATTGCCCAATTCGTAAATTTATACACACTTAAAATGACTCTTAATATTGCTACATATTCTGCAAATATTACTTATTGGTACTAATGAACTTTTAAATCAATAGAATGCATATAAACATTTAAAAAATAAACACCCAAAGCCAAATATATGAGTCCAAAGCATTTGCAAGTAGCTAATATAATATGGCCCTTATTCAGATTTCTAACTGCTCTAGTGGGCTTGCCCTCTGCCAGCCAATGATCTTTTAAAACATGATCTTTTAAATGCATAAAAAAGACAGCTGTGGTTAATGTATCTTTAAAAGGGTCTCACAGTGCTTTACACCATTCTATTTTACTCAGAGCAAAATGGTAAAATCTTTTTAGAAAAGGAATGAATTGGTAATAGAGGTTTAGATAATGAGGAGAAACATTTATGAGTAGAATTGGGTATTATTTGCTAGTTTTAGATAGATTTAATGGACTGTGTTTTGTAGAAGAGGTGCATGCTCTTACACTTTAAAGAACAGGGATCACCTATTGCCCTCCACTGATCTAGATACTAGCAGAGGCAATTAAAAGTATGTTTATGTTTTAGATTCTGTTAAATGGATATGAAAGTTCCCTGTATTAATACACTTCTGCAATCCTTAGGCAAAAAGCAGGCTTTATTTATGCAGCACATTTCATAAAACATTTTATTTTTATTAATATCTAAAAATCCCTCTAATGATTATGTTGACATCTCCAGGGGGTGTCTACACAGGCATCTGACCCCTCCCCGCCAATCAGCATGCAGTATTAGAGCACCAATGTAACCCATTATTTGCTTGCTGTTGCTTGCTCAGCCAATCTCCTTGCAGCTTCCTCTTTGTGATGTGTTCTATGTGCTGCTGCTGACATAGTAATACACTACACATCCCAGACTGCTTTGCAGCACAAACAGGAACCCTAGAGTTAATTAAAATGTGTCAGCTAACCTGATTGGCCAAAATAAATTGTTTTAAATTGTATGCTAATTTAGCCTGGCTTTGGAGGGTGTTAATCCTAATTTTCAAGATTTTCAAGACATTTTGCTAACTTCACGGTAAGTGTTTAAATGTTTATTTTGGATTTTTTTCATGCAAAAGCATGTTTTCATTCACTACTAATTCTCCTCTATTAGTTTCATAATTCAGCAAATGTAAGTATTGCTTTAATGTTGTTAGTGTGTTACATACTATTAAATATGAAGTGTTTCTTAAATGACAGTAGCCATTTATTGACTAGTTTATTTTATTTTTTTAAATGGGGCAGTGTCCCTCACAACTAAGCCTCACAACAAAGGCTATTAAATTGGTGGCCTGTTTTGTACTTACAACTGACAAGAAAATATTCAGCTAGCCTTAACTTGACTTAATACCTGCTCAGACCTGACAATAAGAATGACCTTATCCAGAAAATAATGAAGAATTCTAGACTTATTTTTTTACCAGTTATCTGAGTCAATTAATTTTGCCTGTAACTCATATTAGCTCATATATCCAGTCTCGGTGTGCTGCCCTAGGTCAAATAATACAAGCCCCTGTCGTAATACATTTACACAGCAGCAAACCCTGTAAATTATACTGTTATTATAGTTTTAATGAAGATACACACAGGAAAATCATTGGTCAATCCAAAAAATAGATAAAAAGACGGCAGTATTGTTTTTAATACAAAAAAATAACCAAATCAAATACCTCCACAAAAAATTAAATCTTCTGAAGGACAAGGGTTTAATTAAAAAATGGCACGTTAAATGAATGCAGAGGAGTGATGATGTCATTGCTCAAGCTGCTTAAACAGCCTTTTACTGTCAAGATCTGTTGATCTATTCATTTTTCTGGATTACAGGATAAAGTCATTAGGGTTAAGTTTCATCCCAATATAGTAACCCTAATACATCTATGATATCAATTTGTTGAGTGATAGCCTTGGCTATGTTTACTGCAAGCTTTTTAAAATTCTTGGAAGACAAGCACTCAATGAAATTAAATGCCTTTTAATAGAGGATTCATTAACCTTATGTGCTTGCTTGCGCATGCATAATATTTAGAAAGTTTAAAAATAATTCCATTAGTACTGTAGGGCATCCATGGCACAGAACAGTGTATATGAATACAGGTCCTCTAGTCTATAAATTTGGAAACTCTCTGTAATTACAGAAGGTTTGCTAATCTAATTGACTGATAAGTGATTTATACCTTCCTGATGATATTGCTTTTACATGCTTGGTCAAGAGCCTAATGGTAGTAACTCCGCTGTTGACTTTCTCCCAAATAACTAGAGTTTTAGGAGCAGTTTTTATATCTAGTAATGTTATAGCTTGCTTTGTGTTCACTGTACAGGACAAATACAAGAGAGCATGCTAAAAGCTGAATTTAATAGTATTAACCTGATGGAAAAAATAGATATTTGTGGTCAAGAGTTACTAGAGTATATTACAGCAAAAAGTTGCCAAACTATAATATTTACTAAATTGTGTAGTAATTAGAGCGTAGCTACAGTATGCTTTTACTGCAACAATGGCGAGTGTTGTAGAATGAATGGACTATTATTTAGTAAAACTAAATGACCAATGCAGTATGGAAAAACTTCATATGTTGGTGAAGTGTGTAAACTAAACTAACATTAGCATTTATATAAGCCATGAGAATAAACAAATTTTTAGGAAAAAATTTCAATGGCTCTACTTTTGTCATCTTGGACTGCCAAACTGACTGTAGCCTGAAGGGGAGGGTTATTCTACTGGGTCATTGCTTTTCTATTACATCTTATTGTCAAATGACTGTTTATAGTGGCAGTCATTGAATAAAACATATTAGTGAAGTGAAGATTCTTCACAAACAAAAGCAAATGTCTCCCTCCATAAATACTAATTTGAATACAAAAGTAAAAAAATAACTGCTGTATTTCTTTATTTTAAGGTTTCTAAAACATCCTGCCCACTACTAAGTGAAGTTCCTCATAAGAGCATACACAGTTTGGGGTGAGTAATAGTACTGGTATATATACTAGTGCTGTTTTGCTGAAGAAAATTGTTTGTGCTGGGAAGGGTAAATGAGATTAACAATTGTATAATATTAAAAAATATTCTGATACATGAACACTCAAAATCCATAGACATCTTATTCAGCTGGAAATTTACAGTAAACCTACTCTGTTTGTTACATTCATCTCATTTCCTAGTTTTATTGTCCTTTTTGCGTTATATTTCTGCTCTTTCAAGGATTTCAGATACATTCATCAAGCTTTACCAGGACTGCAATAGCAATGTTCCCTGTAGGAAACAGACATAACAGCCATTGGATATGTACTTCATAACCCTTGCAATGCTTAGAGGCTGAACTATATTTTTATGATGTCCCTTAGAGTGTTGCATCATTTCACCCTTCTAACATTTTGAACATTTCTTGAAATACCAGCAAACCTCTATTTTAAAAGGAATAAAGAGACCATGATCATAGACCCTTCTGAAGTGGGTTGCTCAGAACCAACAGCCATCTAAGGTCAGTTTTTTACATGAAAAGTATGTTTTGTGGACATTGCACATCAAGTAGTTTAATTAGTTTTCCATAGTACAAAATATTATCAGTAAGGAAAGATGTATCTAATGCTGCCAACAATGAGTTTCTTATGTTGTATATTGTGAAATGGCAAATTTACAGAGTCGTTTTGGATTTGGCACACTGCTTTATACCTACTGCTGTAGCAACGTAATTTGAAAGAATAGCAACGTCATTTGAAAGAATAGCAATCAGTACAATTATAAGGGAGGAACCATAATTAAATTTATATACTATTATCTCTGTGACATGAAATATTACTTAAAGGGACTCTGACACTCAGAAATCAAGGTTATTCTTAAAAAGCATCATGTCAAATAGAATGTTGGGTGGGAGGGCTTAATTCTGAATTGTCTAAACTTGGGGTGTTGTGAAGGTTTGCTTCCAAATATATGTGATCTCTTCAGCATTTGTAGGCCAGATATCCGTATATAATATGTATTGCTTAGGAGTACCATTCAAAAACGTGTCTATTAATTTGCACTCTTTAATCCACTAAATTAGATATTATTTATTGTAATAACATGGGTGTTAAATAATATTGACATTTCATCATTTATTGCTATACTGTCACTTTAAAGGCTTCTGGGAGACTCAGCAAAAGCTTTGAAAATCAGTTGTGAGTGGTCTTTGGTACCCTTAAATCGTTCTTCTGCTTTTTCAGTTATGGCCCTGCCCTGATTTGCAAGTAATCTTATTAGGGTTTTGATGTCAAAGTGTCAGGGAGTAACTCATAATTTATTTTCAGTGCAAGACTCAATGGAGATTTATGGCTTGCTTTTCGTCTGTGTCGTGAAGTCCACTGGTAGCAATGACTCGTAGCAGTTTGCTCGCAATGTTTTAGGGATGGGTTATAAGCATAGCTATGTAGGGTTTAGGGCACTCATAAGTGCTTTTTCAAGGATTAGCATAGGGCCCTATGTTAGTAGTTATCAAACTATACTTATAATATCAATTAGTGGATATGAACTGCTTACTAGATACTCTATCTACCTTTGATTATTAAAGTGATATAAGATATCAACAAGCCATAGAAGTTCTCTGAAATATAGAGGTAATAGCCCGACAGCACGATCGATATAAAAGACATGTGCAGTGAAAAAGAATATTGTGCAAGAAAGATTAATATTTCTGCTCAAAGCAAACATTAGTAAAAAGGTCTAAAAATCAGCACCACATAAATACTTGAAATGTCATTTTAATTACACGCATGTTTAAACATGGTATCGTGCATACATATAATTAAACACACAGTTTGATATATCTTTTGGTAATCATTTATTTTATGAACGTAGTCAGATGATTAATTGTTATTACCACTTGTTACTCAATTAAGAAAAGTTATTTAATGGCAATGAGAGAACATTGTTTTTTTGCACACTAAGCCCAAAAAAATTATATGAAAGGTCATGTTGGTGCAAGATAGATATTCAACATTGGTACCTTCTCACGTGTTCAAGAGAAGTAGAGATCTCACATAGTATTGTTTTGCATGTACCATAAATACATTTTACACAATTTGAAAGCAATAGACTTGTGGTGAAAGGTGCATTGCGACAATTATTTTCTAGAATAATGATTATAAAATTTGTTTTGCACTTCTAAACATCTTATCATGCTATAAAGAAGTAAAAAAAGGTGACAAGGAAAACATGCAGAATGGTTATGACCTTTTTTTGTGTAAAAAAAAAGCATTATTCTCAGTGCTTGTGGTTCACAGAATAAGTTAATCAATTACATTGTTTTGATTAATGGTGTTAGCAGTTATGGGTCTAGCTTATGTTTTTAAGGAGGCTAATACAGTGGGTGTGAGGATAGTCTCCTCCTAGTATAGTGTGATAATACTTCAGAAAAAGTGTCAGTTTTAACGCATCCCTACAATATGACATTTTCACAAGTATTGCAAAAGCAGGAATATTGTCACCCTCTCCTCAACATTTCAATAGCAAAGTTTTCGTATATCTATTAGATTTTTCTACGTAGTTCAAAACACATCTATCAACCGTAATTAAATATTTACAAACAAATAAAAGAAAATATCAGAAAAATAGAATTAACAATAATATTTTATCATATCACCCAATTGGTAGACATAGTTGATGTAAGCTATTTGTTACAAATAAACGATAATAATAATTAGTGGTTAATCACTTTTTGTAGTACACCAGTACTCCAGTGCAAACATCCACCAACAGTTTTGAATCATGGGTGTATTATCCTCACATTTGTTTTTTTATTTTTACTTCTAAATATTGATAGAAGTAATATTTTCTCACTGATTCGCTCATTTGTACTGCATTCCATTGTTTGCAATAAAACCAGGACAAGGATAGGGTCTGAAGGACATAAGCTAAGGTTAAGTTTATAGTTTCTTACTGTAATGAAATCTGATTTAGTCTTCTTATGTCCTTCTTGCAGTCTTCTGAGAAATTGCTTTGCATGACCACTGGATTCTCATATATGGGCACCAGCCACTACTGTATATTCATTACATACAGTAATATACTCAAGCTTTCTAATAAATGCTTATTTGTTTAGTATGGAGGAAATAACTGCATAATCATAGAGTATTTTATACAGCATACTTTCATGAGATAAACAACTCCAAGGCACACCCAGTTTTATCAGCATATAAATTTCATATTTATTACTGTTATCATTATCATTATTTTATCATATTAATGACCTAGTGACCTTTTGATATGTCTAATGCTGAAATGACTTTTACACAACTTGGAAAAATAGAATGTGAGTACTGCTGGATAGAATTATACATATTCAAAGTAGTATTAAGGATGGGTTAAAGTTAATTCTCCTTATTTTCTGGGTAGTGATATCACAATATTTATTGACTTGAATGGAATGAAGATAAGAATTAGCAGGTATAACAGAGGGTTGGTGCATGAGTTTGATTAACTTAAATATGCTTATATGTATATATGGGTGGTGACGACGATGTTAAATAAAGAAATCACAGCAAGACACATGGCAGGGCCTTTTCCATTAACCCTGTTATATTTGGCCTCAATTACCACCTTCTTCCCAAAATGAGAATCATTCAACAATGGGTTTTATGCTGCCATCTCTATGGGATTGTAATCAACAATGTCAACAGCTGAAACTTCTAGGACTCCTTCTTAGCCTTGAGATGTTTGTTGGTTCTGCAGTTGAGGACTCATCTCTGTTTAAGCTTTCCTATTTTCTGTAATTGAAATGATTCTACTTTATCGCTGTATGCTGTGTTGATTCATGCTGGAGACATGTTCAGGTAACCTTTTTAATATAGGTGAGTTCTGGTGTTTTTTTATGGTTATTTGTTTGCTGATGTATTATTCCATTCCTTCACTGGTGAGTTGTTATAATATCAAGACTTGAGATAGGGCTAGGGTAAAATTGAATAAAGGTTTGGACACGCCATTGTGATCACTGGGCCTGTATTTGTATTTGTTTCACTATCTCAAAGTACTGGTGTCTGGGGCCAGGGATGATTATGTCTACCTTTCCGATGTGGGTTTTTCTATGTTTATTACTGTCTGGAACATGCTGTTGAAGATGTTACTCTGTTCTTATAAGTTTAGAATTGGAGGGTCTTCAAGCAAGTTTTGTAGCATAGTTCAAAAATGCAACGTACTTGGTGGGTGTGACTGGCTAAGAGAGATGATGTGTATCTCAGTGTTGTCTAATGGCATACGCATCAGATCTTAGCTTAGTGCGCAGAGCCACTCTCTTTTGCCAAGAGCAATGGTAAACATCTCTTAACAGTCCACATATTGTATGAACATTATAATGAAGCCTGTAACCAAATTGTGGACTTATATTTGTATTTCCAAGATTGTTTTGTAATTCTAGAGAGGGGAAAAGGATGAAAAGAGGTAGACTGTCCCTATGTCATGTAGTCTGGTGAAAGTGTGGCTTGAAAAATGTCAGTTAAAATTGCATCTATTAATATCTGTAATGTCAACCTAACAAATAAAATAGACCCATCTAATTGAAGTATGACACATGCATTAAACAAATACATTTGCTGGTGTGAAGCCAGCACTTCTGCTGGAAAATGCACATTGATTTAAGATATATGACAGTGCTTTATTTGCCCTGACGCAGGTATAAACCAAATGACATATGTAAGACCTCATTACACAATATGAAGATGAGATAGATAAAGTATACAAGGTGATATACCATATGTATTTTATTTCATCTTTGTCAGTGTTTTTCTTTGTATCGAGCCTGTGATGTTGTCATTATGTTTTTTGGCAAGAATATAGCAAGTGAAGGAGGGTTATATTTGATGAGCAGTTTATGCAGTTCTTATATTATTTTATTGTATATTATATATTTTTTTTTATGACAACAGCATTTATAGACAGACCTGCATATAATTGAGTATAATAGTAAATAATCAAAGATTGTTTTTTTTTGTTTGTTTGTTTTTTTACTTTCCTAAAATATTTTGCTAATCAGTTCTTTCAAACAATATAATACATAAATAAATGTAAATAAATTATTCCTGTAATTTAAATATGGAACTTCAGTGTTACTTTTTTTATCTTCTAAACAGATTTTGCCCAGCATCATGAAATGGCATTCTGAATTATAGGACATTATTGACCCTTACATTTGCAGTACAGACTGTCATGTATTACTTTGCACAGTTTACAGAGGTCAGTAGAGTGGAATATAGCAGCCTGCTTCCCACTTTTTAGCAAATCAAAATGCCTGTCTAGGCAAGCCAAATGTATCAGTGATCTGAATCAGGTTTTGAAGTAATGAAACACTATATCAGCTTGCAGAACCTAATAACACCCATTTTTGACAGCTGAAAAGAAAATATCTATGAGATGGTGCAAACACAGCAAGTCAAGTACATGTATCTGAAAAGCAGTTTTTGGAATTCTAACATCTCAATATCAATAGCTATCCTAAAACAAGTATGTTTTTGTAGTACATTTGATTATTTTTTATCTGTTAACTGTTGTCTGCAGGAGGTCTGAGTTTTGTTAGTATTTATAAGAGAAAGCAAATGGGGCTTGTGATCACTCATTCACACATTTCTGCAAGCTGCCATATTGATGCCTCAATATTTGTTTGGCGGAATATATGTATAAGCCAAAATCATTGTGCAGAATATGATTATTTTTCTTTCAGAATTCCTGAAGCCTTTTTTTCTGGAATACTAGTATCATTTTAAGGCAGCTTTGTTATTAAACAGTACCCACACTCAAGCTGAGGACCATTCAATCTGGATCTAGTGTCACAGTGTGAAATAGTGTCATACGTATTCCTGACACACACCATGTAATCATCAGTTCCCAGTTTAATTAGAACAGCAGTTAATTCTGTGACTGCACCTTCCTACGCACACAAGACTGACATGATTCAGCTGATTCACATAGTGAATTAAATCCACTCGGCTCTCTCCAGTACTCAGAAAGTTTTTCTCCTCCTTTAAACAGCCGAAACATTCAAGGTTTTGTTTGTAGTGTAGTATCTACAGATTTTCTAACTCAGTTTATAAAACCTTCAAATTACATTATAAGTGTTGAAGAACTTTATTGGTATGGCTTATACTATAATGCTTTTCTACTTAACACTTATAAACTGCATACTTATACACATAGATGTATTCAAATCTTCATTTTAAAATGCGCATCACAAAGTACTTCAAAACAGTAACATGGAATATTCTTTTTGCTAACATGCAACTATTCTAATGGAGCAGTGCAATTTCCAGTATACTGTAAAAACGTTTATTGTCATTTTTTCACTCGTAATTTTACGGTACTCAGCCAACATGCATAAATCCTGCCTTGTCCGCAAGAGATTTGAGTGTAGAAAGTATGTGTTCACTCAGTATATTACACCAAACCAAGCTTTACGGATGAGAAACCTTTCTAGGAAGCAAAAAAAAATGTGAACGTCCTGATTATTATAATGTGTGAGAACAAGCGCAGATCAAAGCAGCAGGAGTCACAGTATTCAAGACCACAAACTGATGAGAGATTCAGAGAATGTATTAGAATCTTAGTTGTGTCTTGTGTAAGGTAGTGGCGTATTTTGGAAATGTTTTTTAGATGGAGAAGGGAAGATTTTGTTAGTGACTGTATATGAGGGATGAAAGAGAGAGTGGGGTCCAGTAGAACCCCAAGGCAATGTGCTTGGGAGGTGGGAGTGATGATGGCGTTCTTGACGTTGAGAGAGATGTGAGGAATTTAAGCTGTAGTAGAGGTTGGTAAGATTAGGAGTTCTATCTTAGACATGTTGAGTTTGAGATGCTGGGCTGATACAGAAGAAGTTGACAACAATAAGGACAAAAATAACAGATCAAATAAGAAAAAATAAAAACATTATATCTGTCAGGATTTTGGTATAAATTTGAATGCTAAAAAGTAAGTGTCACAAACCACCATGTGCCAGTTAGGGTAGAGTGAAATGTTCTGTTTGCCCTGGGCCTTTGGGTGTGGAGATTCACTGTACCAGAGGCAGAGCTACTGCCGGTACAGCTAGTGCAAGACACTGGGGCTCTGCTTTTGGAGGGGCCCAGTGCTGTTAGGGCCTGCTGCCGCACCTGAGGCCCCCTATGACCCCCTGTGGTCCCATTGACCCTCCTGTGGCCCTCGCAGGCCCCTGTGGCCCACATGGCCCTCCTGCCACCCCTTGACTCTTCTGTGGCCCCCCTTGGCCCACTGTAACCCCGGTAACACTCTGCAGGCCCTCTGTGCCCCCTAGCCCCCTGTGGCCTCACTCTCTGCCATCTTTGGCTCACTGCTGTAACTCTTGGCCGGCTTCTGCCCCCACAGACCTTTGCAGCCCTTCTTAGACACCTGTGGGCCTTCTCAGACACCTGGGGCCCTCTGCAGTCCCCTTTGGCCCCTGCAGACCTTTTCAGCCCTTTTGGCTCCCTGCAGCCCCCTATGGCCTTCTGCAGCCCCCTGTAGCCTCCCCGTCCCTCTGGCCTGCAGTGGCCCATCCTCCCAGGAAGTGGAGTGCCGCATTAGGCAGCTAAGGCCTTTATATAGGTGAATGTGTGTGTGTATATATATATATATATAGCCTTATATATTCTACTGTGAAACAATAAATTGATACAATTTGAAATCACTACCTTGTGTGTGTGTATCATTCTTTTCCCGATATCTGAGCCAAGAGGAGAGAGGTGCCTGTGAAAGGTGGATAAAGGTTTCACCTCGGGGTAGCGCTGTTCCTAGCAGTGGAACAATTTGGGGGCTTACATCAGGGATATCCCTCTAGAACTGGGGAGTAATTTTTTTTTATATACTCACCTTTGCTGCAGGGATATCATAATTATTAAATTAGGAAAGCGCTTTGTTGTAGGTTAGAGTTCCCAACAATTTTTTTGTTATAGAGTCCACAACTATCTTTTATGGGTTTTAAGTCCCTAGTAGTTTTTGGGTATAAAGTCCCTAGTTGTAAGGTTTCACCACCTTGCTATACTCTCTCCTCCTGTTAAAAATGGGTGTGGGGTGCTGGGTTAGAATCACTGTATATTTGCAAGAATTGTGATTACATTTGCTTAAGAGTAACAGGGTAATGCAGCTCACAAGTCTTTTGTAAAAAATGAAAAGAGAGAAAACAGATAGGAGAGTCAGAAAATGTTGTTGCTAACTCATAACTTTTTTTCTCTCACTAAGAAAAGCTTTGTATGCATTGTAATATATGTGCTTCCATGAAATTAAATCCAGCTGGTAAATTCTGGTGTGAAAATATTGAGGTAAATCCCTTTTTCAAGTTAAAGTTTAATTATGATGCAGCATTTTTCTTGCTATGCTGGCAGCATTGCTAGACAAAAGCTATATGTATTTTTAATGTATTTTTTGTGTTTAGTGTTATGAAATTATGCAAAAGGGTGTTTTTGTTGATTTTGGAAACTCATTTAATGTCATATACTTTTGCAGGTTTAGTTGCTGTAAATATTTATTTTTGTTTTGCTTAAATTCCTTCAGATCAATTATATTTTAAGGTTAAAAAATATTAAATTTTGTAGGTCTATCTTTAATAAGTGGTTTGTGAAGAACTATCACATTATTATACATTATTTTTGTGAACTCACAATTATCTGGTTATATGTTTTGTGATGTCTTATGTGAATTTTGTCTGTGTTTTTTTAAGTATATTTTAATTCCGGTATAAAATTGCTTTGCATAGATTATCCGTTTTGGCTGACAGACACTTTAATAAATAGTTTTTTTATGAATAATATAGTCCAGAGCCTGATCACCTCTGGATGAATATTATAGATTATGTTAATATGCTGTTGGACATTTTGGATATTTATTAGTAAATGTTTTATCTAGATTTAATTCCTATTTGTTTTAAATATTATTGAGGTGTTATATTAACGGGAAAGAAGGAAGGTTTTTATGGTAACCAACCTTTTTAACCCAAAGTGAAATACTGAATAAGTACCTATTTATTACCAGGTAAAAATTATTTTATGATTTCGTGTAAAGTTATTGATGGGGTGAAGTACACTCTATTTACAATAACATGTAAAAATAGAAATACTTATTTCAAATACATGTTTAAGGTTAATAATAGTAACCAACTGGGTCTAATATTTTATGTGTTACAATATGCATGTCAGTAATGTCAATCAAATCAGATTAATTATTGTTTTTAATCTTTATTTTTTTTTATTTATTTTTTTGCGGGCATGTTTTGTTTGCCAGGTTATATTTTATTTTATTTATATTTTATTTTTGAGCTATAATTTTTTTTTAATGCCTCAAGTTACTGTAAATTAAGAAATGATAAAGCAGATTTACATTTATCTCTATCAAAATGGATGTAATATCTACACAATTTATGTCTTGTGTTTTCTCCCTAGATGGATGCTGTAGTTAGCATATGTCACAGAGGAGATCAGTGCTTGACATGCTACCGGGTAATGATGTGTAAATGAGGGATAGAAGATCTCCAGTTTACAAGTAGAGTGTATTCTGCGGCTAAAATTGGGTTTCCAAAACAGATTAACACTATCACTTTTGGCAAGAGATTGAGGGCTTTGTACCTACTTAAACTCTACCTGTTGGCACCCCACTATGGGATGGGTAAAGAATCCTATCATGCGTATCCTATCTCTTGTGATAATAGCTAGTCTCATGTTTTGGGTGCTATGATTTTGTTTTCCCTTACTGGTTAAATGTTGTCAAAATGTAATTCCCAGCTCAGATGATGGCCATGATATAAATTTATAAACAGTTGACAAAACTTTTTCAAGGTATATCTAGGTCTCCAAGAAAGGAACATGATAGGGGATGGGGTAACATATAAACTGAAAATTCAGAGGCCTATCAGTATAAAGGTAACATTAGTAAAATCATTTGTGGTGAATTTTCCAACTTATATCCAATGACAGGATAAATCAAATATCGATCTAGATCATTGAGAAGGACAATCTTGCTGCTTTGGCGAGAGTAGAAAATGTATTGTACTAGCCCATGCATAATTTACATTATTGACTTGATTCTTATTTATATACCATGCCTGGTTCATTACAAAGTTATTCAAATGTAAAATGTCATATGTAGTTTGGGATGAGTCTAGGATATGTGTGTAGATTTAAGTTTGAAAAATGTATGCAAGGTCTAGTATTACAGATCTTGAATGTTTGGATTTTGTTTTTTCCTTTATATTTTGGTTACACTTACCTACCCCCAGAAGAAGAAGACCACAACTGCATGTACAGAGGAAGAAAAATCAAAGAAAGTAACAACTATGCCACAAGTTTGCCCGATATATGATGAGAGAAAGTCTTTACCAAGTACCTATCCTGATGACAACAAATAATGACAGATGAAGATCCGAATACAGAGTTTGCTGATTAAAAGACAAAGCCCAGACATGCTATGATTCTGCACCCAAGAAAAGGGAGGGTTCAAACTCTTGGTCATTGACCTGGAAATGTGAACATGGATGTATCCACTGGCAAAAAAAAAGGATGCAAAGATCTGTGAGAAAGTCACATAATCCTTGTGCAAATGATGGACCATTGTCTTGACCAGAGGATCTTATATCCAGAAGTAATCCTTTTTACTTTTTGAACCATATTACCTCAGAGAGGCCTGGCTAAGTTTGATGTGTAAGACTGCGGCAGTCTGAGCATATGTTTTCATTGTTTTGTCATTTTTTACTTGTTCTACTCTATCCTAGTGCTGTATTCCTTTCCCTTGGCTTCTAACACTTATGCACCTTGTACCTTGCAAATTCTAAAGGGCTCTATAGAAGCACAGAGCATATTTTTTTTACAGAAGTTTTTAAAGACCTTGCTTTTGCATAGAAGTTCACTAACTAAAAGATTCTGTAAAAAACATATGCTATGTGCTATGAGGCCTTTAGAATTTGCTGAACTGCAATTTAATAAGGGTGATAATGTACTAATTTCTGATATGGGATAGTAACTAGGGAAAGAAGACATTATCCTGCATAAACTCTGGGTTGTTAATAATATCAGTACAGAATTGTGTTTTAAGAAATGTTTGTGAAATGTTGTATCTATGTTTTAGCTGCAGATAAAGATTATAGCAATCTTACTACTGGTTATTAATCATATCCATAATTTCAATGCCTATTATGTACAATACAATGGGTATAAAGCAAAATTGTCTCCATTATCTAATTGCACTTACATTGATAACCATTGCACCACAATATGGACTAACCATGATTACATGAGTCTTGTGTTTTACAATCACGGGTTGTAAGGCTCTCATCCAATGCACTTTTTCAACCTGGACTGTGAACTTTGTGCAAAGGACTACTTTTCTGAAAACTTTTTGTTGCAGTAACATCACATGGAACCTAGACCATACTGGGTTATCAGCTCTGTGGCTCTACAGGCACGATAAGCCCTGCCATATTCTGTTTCCCAGTGAGCTTTCTCCTTTTCCGGCACAAGTCTCTTTTGGAGTCAGTTTGAAGATGACACCTTGCCTTTCTCATTATGACTGTTGAATGTTTATGTTGAATTTACAATGTTTGCAATGGCCAATTAAGGATACACCTGTTGTATTTCTCTAGCATTTGCAGTACTTCTGAGTGTCGAGGGGGGGATAATATGTAGCGGAAGAGATACGCCATTTTGCATACTGTCTTCCATTTTGTATTTGGTGTAGTAAGCATTGTTCCTTCATTTTGTGTTTCCACCTTCATCCTTCCACCTGTTTTAGTCTGTTAGCATAATGTTGCAAAACAGGACATGCCATGACTTAGATAATCTACTAAGTAACATATACAGAAACCTCCATAAACTCCTTCTCAGTATTCTCAAACTATATTCAGAGATTACCTGTGAATGATTTCAAAGTCCTACGAGCTTCAATTAAGAGTCACGATTGGACCACATTCCAGTCATAATTCAATATTAATAAACCCCAAATATGATATTCTATTATATGTGAGATCCCTCATATGTATTAACACATTGATTGCTGGGATCCATAAAAACTATGCATGAAATAAAGTATTTTATTGGGCCAATTTGTGGCCTTGAGAATGTTGTACTATTACTTCTAAGACCTAACATTACTTTCACTTTTCATAATAGTACAGTAGTGTGATTTACTATTTACAGTTAAAGTGCAACGTATTGGACTTAATCCCCCTTGCAAATCCTCCCCAGGACTCAAAGGGCTTTGGGCTCCATTCGCGTGTTACAAGCTTGCTTGCGAGTGACTTCGCTGCAATTTAATAGCATGATTGGAATTGTAGCAGTTACAGGCTTGATGAATCAAGCGAAGTTCAGCATTGCTCATCCCGTAGATCGGCAGCAGTCTGCTTTATGGGGTTAATTTAATAGCCATAGGTCCTACTTTCTACAATATGAGCTACGTTTTAAGAGGTAACCCGAATTTAATAGGGCTGCTAGTTACCAAGTGATATTGATTAGTGGCACCACTATTTACTTTTTGTTAAATGTTAAAGTCTTTAGTTACCATTATATTTTTACTATAAATATGTTTAATAAAGGGATATTCTGGTTATGACATAAGTGATAGAACTATGTTCTTTTGCAGGATGCTGGGATTTCATGCTCTGTTTGTGGCTGTTTGATATGATAAAAGGCTACCAAAATTTTGCTTTTGCTCCAGCTGCTGAGGTGTAGAAAGAAACTCTGGGCACAGATGGAGAGTTAACCCCATGTCGTGACAGTAAGCTTGACTTACAATAATAACCTTATTATTCATATCTCTTATTTTTCTTTTTTGTTAAGATACTTAATTTGGGAGGTATTTTACAACGGAACAATACTATTAAAATATTATTTTATATATATAAATAAATATATATATATATATATATATTAAATTATCATTTTTTACATAGATTGTCATATTTTAAAACATCAAGCTACTAAGCTTATGGCTTGAAGCTTATTTATTTTCTCAACAATTTAAAAAAAATGCTTAAATGTTATAAAAACTTGGACTACAGTATTGTGTTGCTTTATCAATGCTTAAAACTCAGAGCTGAAGTAAAGCAATACATTTATGGATTCAGGGAAACGGAAGAGAGAACTCAGGAGGTCTGATACAGTTTCAATGTTTTGCTATGTGTCTGTGTAGACTGTATATACATTTTAGTAGAAGTTCAGCTTTTTAATATGAATAAATGTAAGGTTATGCATCTGGGAAGGAAAAATAACCATGCAATTTATGAACTTAATGAAACAAATCTAGGGGTATCAGATATTGAAAGGGATTTGGGAGTGCTTGTGGACAACCACCTAGGTAACAGTGCTCAATGCCAAGCTGCCTCTGCAAAGGCAAATAAAATATTAGCATGTATTAAGAATGGTATAGAAGCAAGGGAAGCAAATATAATTCTGGCACTATAGAAATCCCTAGTACGCCCTCATTTGAAATATGGAGTACAGTTTTGGGCACCACTTCATAAAAAGGACATTTTAGAGCTGGAAAAAGTACAGAGAAGGGCAACAAAGCTAACAAGGGGAGTGTAGGGGGTAAGTTATGAAGAAACACTAAACAAATTATTATTTTCTCTAGAAAAAAGGTGTCTAAGAGGAGATATGATTACCCTATATAAATACATCCAGGGTCAGTATAAAGATTTGTCAAGGGAGCTTTTTGTGCCAATAGGTTTTCAATTGACAAGAGGACATCCTTTGAGGTTAGAAGTAAAAAGAATCCACCTTAAAGAAAGAAAAGGTTTCTTCACAGTAGGGGTGGTTTATCTGTGGAATTCTCTAATAACTTTAAAATGGGATTGGATATATTTTTAAATAAAAAGAGTATTCAGGTTTATCCTGGATAATTAGAGAGGGAGTATTGATCCAGGGATGAATCCGATCTCCAGTATCTGGAGTCAGGAAGGAATTCATTTTTTTTCTCTTTTGAGACAATTGGCAAAGTTTAACTTGTTTTTTTTTCTGTTTGCCTTCCTCTGGATCAATTAACAACTAATCCGCATACTGGAGATCAGAGGAGATCTTAAAAGGTTGAACTTGATGGGCTAAAATTATTTTTTTATCCTCAATTACTATGAAACTCTGTATATTTTTGCTTTAAACCTTGCCTCTAGTTTTAGTTTGATTTTATTCAGGTATTCTTTAAAACACCTGCAAAAACTTTTATCTGTTTTATCAATTGCTTATCGTTCTTTCTAAGTATGAAATGTCACAACAGTTATACTGTCTGCCACGGTCGATGAATTATTCCTATATACATCAAGTGCAGACATTTATTGACATCATTCACAATAATGATTCCAAAGTTCTCACACAGGCTCATCATCACTGGTACCTATGGTACAATATTTATATTTTCAGCATGATTTGATCTAGCTTTAAGTATATATTCCTTCCTTATGATTACTGAGGACACCTATGTTTAGCAGGTGAACAATATAAATGTGTACAATTTATTGCCACATATCGTACTTCCATGGAATACGTTATGAGTTTACAAGCACTTTACCTGACTTCACACCATGATTCATGCAGGTAAATCCAGTACACATTCCCAGATAACATTTTACAGCCAATATTTACTAAACTGCTATCTATACATTAATAAGGGGCTATTGTAAAGAATACATTATAAAAAATATGGTTTTTATGGCCAGTGTAAAAGCTTTTCTTGTTAAATCTATTTTAAGTGCACCAATAATTAAAATAAAAAATACATGTGCAAACTGTCTGTACAATCCCATAACCCTCTGTATCTCCAAAGTGAGCATGTTCCAGGTTACCCACCCTGTCTAATTAATGTTATCTAAGTTGAAAATGTTTGTTTTCATTCAGTAGTGCTCAGGACTTTACTCTCCAAGATGTCTGGCTTCAGCTCATTAGACAAAGGAATGAGGTTATCAATGCTGTTAAGTTCATTCCTGTATAATTCTTCTGCTACCTCTTCTTTAACTGATCTGTTTCTGTTAAGACCGTGCTAATTTAGTATTTTATTACGCCCAGTTTGGCATGAAAAGTTCTCTTGAAATTCCCAATTTTCTTGAAGAGATCTCTTGACTTTCCCATTTGGTTATCTTCTTCTATCACTTTACATTTCTCATTATAGAATGTCTCCTTGTGCCTTCATGCTATCCTCTGGAATTCTGCATTTAGTTGGACAAATCTTATGACCAGAGAACTAACTTGACAGAATTCTACTAATGTCTGATCTGTTTAATTGTGTACTCCAATGCCAGTTATTCCAGACATCTTTTGGTTCCCTATTTTAGCATTGCAATCTCCCATGATGATAGTAACATCTTTTCTTGGTGCTATATCTATAATGTGTTGAATATATTTGAAGAACTGGGCAACTTCAGCCTCTTCAACATCCATGGTTGGAGCATAGATTTGGATTCAATTCAAATTGAAATTCTGTCATTTATTGGGTTGTAACAGATCACTGCTTTGGCCACCCACTCATTGATTATGAGGGTACTTCTGCAGGATTCTTGACCACCGTAGAAGATCTGATGGTTGTCTGATATGAAATGTCCTATCCCGGGCCATTTGAATTCCCTAATTCCTAGGATATCAATGTTTAACCTTGTCATTTTTGACCACGTCTAGATTGCCATAGGTCTAACATTCCAGGTTTGTATGCTGAATTGTTCTTTGCAGCAGCAGACTTTCCTTTCCCTTACATTGCTCACAGCTACATTGAAGTACACAAGCCCCTTCACCACGACAAGGTAGAGATCCAAAAGGGGATTCTACTATCAGCATTGGCAAAAAGGCTTTGAAAAGTTGGAGAAGCAGAAGATTGTGGGAAAATTGTGAGATTCTATGTAGGTGTTTTCACTAAATGTCAAATTGTAATGACATTTACAGTAAAAGTTGTTTATACAGGTTTTCTAGTACAGAAATGTTCACATTGGTGGAACCTAATGATGTCTTGTATATGGATTATGGCTAGAACATCTCCTATTGTATTGTTTACATCCTTTAGCGTCACATTGGTTAGATGCTTCTTCATGAAGGGCCCGTAGATCACCCTAGGCCTCCTGGGGTTTATGGGTGGGGCCACTTGACCTGGCAGGACTGGGGTATGTGATTGGAGGTGGCTAGCTCATGGGTGGAGCCATTTATAGGCTCTTTGGTGCAATCTGTGCCATTACACCCCCAGCTAGCCATGTGAAGGTCCCCCTGTATCCCTGCGCTTCTTCTATTCTTTCTTTTCTTTCTTTCTTTTTTACTCCCCTTTCTTCTTTCTTTATCTCCCCCCCACCAACCTCTTTCCCTTGTTGAGCCATCCTGCGGTCCTGGTCCGATCCCGGGCGGTGTCAGAGGCCTGGACATAGTTGCGTGGAGGCTGGGGCCTGGATCGCTGCTGCCCAGGAACCTGGTGTTTGCAGCCGGGATGCTGCTGGGGGTGTGCCAGCTTGAGGAGTCGTCTGTGGAAGGTGAGCAGTATCCTTTGGCGATCCTCCTGGCTCGGGAGCATGACGTGATGTCATCGGACGGTGCCTTGAGCTTGTAAGATCATGGGATTTGTAATTTCCTGAAGGCGTTACCGTGCCAGGAGAGTACTGACAGCCTGCAGGGAGAGCATACAGCTCTCAAGCAGACTGCAAGTGAAGGGGCTAGGGCACAGATAGTAACCCCCCATCCCCACCCCCCACTGGCAATTGTTAATGTTAACCCCTTGTTACCCCCTCCCCACCCCTTACTTAAAAATGTGGCCATCAGGGCCATGGGTTTTAAGATCATTAGAATAATAACAGTACAGGAATACCCCGTTTACCCCTGTGCATGCGTTCCTGCATGCACGAGCGCTATGTGAATCAGCTCTAAACGGGGAATTTTAAAGCCATAGCGCTGAAACAGCGATATAGCGAGAAGTGCATTCAGTTTGTTCCAGGAGTATGTAATGACACCAGATGAAGGAGCAGGTAGCGAGTGGTACTTCCCACTTCCTACTTTGTATTGATCCAGATGGTAGAAGGATACTGGTAATGCACCCGTCAAGCAGCGGGTTCATGGAATGCAAAAGACATGGTTGCAAATTGCCTCATCTGTCTGTTGTCTGGTCCAAAAGGTCTAAAAAAGAAAAAAGACCATACAATGTGGAGAAGCTGGTTAAGGCCTGAAGGAAGTGTACAAATTTGTGTTTAGTCTTGCTTAGAATTTACTTTGCTCTGCAGCAATGTGAGCTCAAGGGTTCAGAGGCTAATAGTTGTATCCTTATGTATGGGCCCCTCTTCACAAGCAGATATGAAGCTCATAGTGCCGGTGTTTAGGAAGGTATGCAGCAGGACATGGCATTTTTGGGGGGGGTTGAGACCGCATAAGGTATTCTGCGGTCATCTCTGTGGTGTATGGTGAGGGGGGTCCCCGGGACAGTGATAAAGTGGGTGAGATCCTACCCTACGGTGGTACAGCCCTTCCAGCACGGTAGGCCCTGGACGATAGTTTAGGGCGTAGGGTGTACTGTCTCTGAGCAGGCTTCTCCCCTCACTTGGCCATTGTTAATTTATTATTATTATTATTGTTATGGTTATTACGTTATTTGTGTTCACCAATAAATGCTGTGGCCGGTTTTCCCTCCAATAAGTGGTCTGTGTCTAATCCTTATATCCAATATGTGATTTGTGTCTAATCTTTATATGAATATATCAACTGGGCCTTGCTTAGGTCATGAAGGGCCCCGTAGATCACCTCAGGCCTCCTGGGGTTGATGGGAGGGGCCACTTGACCTGGCAGGACCCGGGTGTGTGATTGGAGGTGGCTAGCTGGAGGGTGCGGCCATTTATAGGCTCTTAGGCAATTATGTCCCCAGCTTGCCATGTGTGAGGATACCCACCCACCCATCCCTATATGAAAATAAATTAATAAATAAATAAATAAAACAAATGGTCAATTAAATAAAAAAAATGATGACAATATGGGAGGTTTTTATTGTTGATTGTATTAAGTAGTAGTTTGTTCTGAGTATATGATTTTGTCTGTAAAATATGTTAAATATATGTTTATTTATTTTGTTGGGACAGTGGTAAAATGGTGGTACGGCTCATCCAGCACTGTAGGTCCTGGAGGAGGGCTCAGGTCGTAGGGTGTACTGTCTCCGGCCAGATTACTCACCTCACTTGGTCATTGTTAATTTATTATTATTTTTGTTATGTTTATTACGTTATTTGTGTTTACCAATAATACACTAGAAATCATATCATCCAAATACATTTCATGTCTAACCAGCCTGATTTAGTAGTGGCCAAGTACAGAAAGCAGCAGAGTTTCTCCTACATTCTACAATAATAGATTGACAAATAAAAAGGGTCACTGAGTTTTTTTCTGACTGTAGGGAACAGCAGAAAAATGTACACAGCAGGTGATAAGCAGGCTGGTTCTAGCTAGTTGACGTCTGAACAAGAACTTAGAGAAACTGCCTGCTCCTTTTTTTGGCTAAACAAAGAAATTCCTGCACAACGTAAATGCCCTAATTTAATTAGAATTATTTTAATAGTTTTAAAATTTGATCAAGTGAGTTTAAAATCTGCATATGTTTGCAATTTTATTGCAAGAATTTGCATATATTGTGTGTGTGCCATTTTTTCACATGGAAAAAGTTCTAAACCCTAGATAACGCTGCAAAGTCAAATTATATTTGCATATATGGCACCTGACTTTCAAAATATTCTTCTGAACAGTCTGTCACTAAAGGCTGCAATGTCTGTTTTTTTATTATTAAAACTGCCATTTCAGCCTTTCCAGAGCTTAGTGAATCTAGGGGTAGATCTGCCATTTTACAATGTATAAAATTCACACAGAAACACATTTAAAAATAACAATGTGGAGGTCATATGTATGGTATATAATGCCTTACAGTAAAGTTGTATATGTTTTGTAGTGGCTACCTTTCAATCAGCTTTTCTGATCAATCCACTAAGTATAGAGTGATATCTCTTTCAAACAGGAAATTATTGCCAATAAATGATATTTGTCCCCAAAAGTAACTGGGCTTATCAGCCTAGTTACTCCCTTGGGGCTGAGCATGCTCAGTGTTTTCAGTTTCACATGAATTTACAATGAAAATAAGCAGCAAGTAATAATTATTAATTATTGTCAAATATTTCCCCACTGCACATCTCTGAAGGGACTGGGTGAATCCACCAGTGGGCTTTTCTTTTAACCCTTCCACAAAAGTAAGAGAGAGAATGCACTTCAGTATCTTGAGCAAAATATGCGAATTGCGTATTTCCAACACACAGACAAGCAACATTTCTGTCTAAAAGGAACTTTATTGGTTTGAAGATAAAAGGTCCTTTTAGACTGAAATGCCATTTGTCTATTGTGTGAAGATGTAATAATAATAATTCACATATACTGCACAAGATAACTTGAATTCTCTCTCATCCTTGAATTATTGGCATTCATCATCCCCTTAAAAAGAAATACCAGTCCATGCTTGTCAGGTAAAAATGCAAATTTCAATATAAGTGTATTTTAATAACATTCAATTGATAAACTAATATAGATTTTAGGCATCTATAGATTTTAGATTTCCTACCATATTTTATTTGAATAGGTAAATCTACAAATGTAGATATATAAAATACGAACTTGTTAATACATTAATAAGAATGATCTAAAGCAGTAGACACTTTTGACAAATTCAGAAAGGTCCAAGTGCTTTTGTGCAAATGAAGTCAAGGTACAGAATCCATTCTTTTTTTTATAAATACACCAACAAATATTTTAATATAATGTCATATAATGAAAAATAGCACAGTGAGGACATTTTTATAGTGAATGAGCCTCAGAGAAAGGACACAATTTGTAACCTTACGAAGTTATATAAGGTAAATTGGATGTGCAGTAATGCTCCAGACAAAAAAAGTACCGGTGGTGCTGATTTGGACCCAGGTTCGCCTATTGACTCCCCCTGATCTATGCTGTTATAACATATAGTTACAACAGCTTTTTGAATATTTTTAATCTCGGACATACAAACCATTATCAATGAAAAAACTCATGAAAACTATATATAAATATATTTGCTAATTAGCCAGTTACATATTTCAAATGAATTTAGACAATAACCTACTTTATTGATACCAGATTAATAAGGGTAAAATTAGTTTCACTAGTTTGCAGTAAAATACACTTTCAGACACAGTGCAATTTATAAACTAGGTTCCATGACATCAATGACATCACGTGCATCAATAACAACCTCTGCAAGGGAGACATTAGGACAATTTAGTGTCATGATGTCAATAATAGGAAGTCTGTACCTCTGCAATCACTAGAGATTACCTGAAATATGATATTATACTTCCCTGGCTATAGGTTAAATATTTTCCTTGCTGTAGTATTTAGGAGGGGAAGTAAGATTGAGATTTTTGCTATGTGATTCTGGGACTTTTCGTTCTGCAACGTAAAAGCTGTTGATATATGGACATCTGAACTATAACGCCCAAAATTCCCCATAAATAGGAGTACTCAGTAGTAAATCTCAGCTCACTCTGTCAATATGGCCCCTTTCAAACTGTTTCATGTACTGGTAGAATCTCTCGGCCAGTAGTGGGTTCCATATGAGTAGGAAGCAAAAGAGGTGGTCTTCAGTCCGTATCCCATCTTAGTTAGGAACTGCCCTTCAAGCAGCACCGGGCCCATCAAGGCAGCACATGAAGACCCATCTAACCTGCTAGGAGCTCATCTGATCTGTGAAGGGCCTATCTTTCCAGATGTTAGTGGTTCATGATCATTAAATTATGTATATTATATTTATATATTTCTAAAAGTTTTCATTTTACAAATACCATATTCTCTACCCCTATAACATTTTAATTTTTTCATATTTTATTTAACTGACATAAATTAAATTTACATACTGAAAAATTTTATGATTTGATAGATATTAAAACATTTCCCCATTCACTAAACTTGATTCCTCCCTCGTCCCTTCTTCTTAACTAAGTATAAGCTTCTTTATGAATATCAAGATCAGCTAAAACTATCTGTTTTCATAATAATTGTATTGATCTTCTTGCAGTTGTTTTAATAGAAGTCAATAAAATATTTCCCTAGCGATGAGTTTAAGTATCACTAATATAGTTGTCGTACTGCTAGTTTGTGTATATTGCTCTCAAAAGTTGCTCATGCGCACTATGCACAAATTGCAAGTTGAATCGCAAATTGAGATTTCAAGCCTGCAAGTACATGGCAGAAAGCCAAAATTGTAAATCATGCTTAATTATAGTGCCTGAGGCTGTAAATCTGCTGGCTTGAAAATTGCAACAGTTACAGAGCGCTTAAAATTATTCACGCTCCCAAGTACATGGCAGAAAGCCAAAATCGTAAATCATGTTTCTATTTTTAGCATTTCAGGGTCTGATCCTGATCAGTTAAGCAAGACCCGTAACTTACTGCTTAGACAGAGCCAAACCCTTATCTTGCTGAAAAGTACGATTTGCGATCCAGAAATGTTAGGATAGGGAGGGTGAAAGAAGGATAGGGCGGGAGAGAGAAGGAGAGAGATGGAAGGAGGGGGAGAGAGAGAGAGAAGGAGAGGCAGAGAGTGAGAGAAGGAGGGGGAAAAAGAGAGAGGGACTGAGGGAGAGAGAAGGAGCCAGAGAGAGATAGAGGGAGGGGGAGAACAAGCGAAAGAGAGAGAGAGAGAGAGAGAGGAAGAGAGAGAGAGAAGGAGAAAAGGAAGGGAGAAAGAGAGAGAGAGGAACGGAGAGAGAGAAGGAGGGAGAGAGAGAGGAGGAGAGAGAGAGAGAGAAGAAGGGAGAGAGGGAGAGAAGGAGAGAGAGAGGGCGCACAGAGAGATAGAGCGAGCACAGAGAGAGAAAGTGTACACAGAGAGAGAGGGCACACAAAGAGAAGACACAATTTTTAACACAATATTATACTGTCTTTTATGATGGGCAAACGACTAGTATCCAATAATGACAATGCTAGATCTAATATTAGTTTACTTATTAATACCTTCTCAATCATAGTATATTATTTTTTCTAGAACTGTTGGACAAATGGACATTTGATGGTGACAACCAAATGCAAATCCATGAAATCCCTTCTAATCCACACCCTCCCCAATAGTATGATTATGAGACACTACCTACCTTTGCAACTCTGTATACCTATGTAATAGATGACTTGACTTCTGTGTCCATACTAGTGAATGATGTAGTAGTGGGATACCAGCAATTCAATGATCAGTGTGTAGTTTTACTGTAACTGGTTTGAAACAGGGCCAGTTGTACCCTACGGGCAAAGTACTACTGCTATGTATTTGTTATAGAAACATATATATGACACTGCAAAGAAGAAGCACAAAAGAAAATGTTTTAGCATATTGAAAACTCTCCTATCCTACCTTTAAATTACAGCTTACCTTTTCTTCTGTTTCCTTATATAAAGTAACATAGTACTGCTATTGTATGATTATTATATCTCTGTATTTTAATTTGTAGAAATAAGATTTGACCTTGACTTAAACAACACTGAAAATCTAGCAGGTCTTCCTTTTTTTTCAACTTGTATCGTCTTTGGGAACAATATCTAAGGCCTTACCACAGTGCTGAATCAACTTGACCCACCCTGGTTGCAGCAATTTTGTTGTTTCCAAAAACTTTTATATTTGCATTATTCAAAAATGCAAATTTTTTACAGAACTTCATAATGCATGTCTTAATACTGAGGAAAGGGGAAAGAAATGTGATTTTATAGGAAAAAAACATCTTGCAAAATGTTTTCTTCAGCACGCAGCCTGCGGAAACAAACTTAACCCCTTCCCTGATATAGGTTAAACTATCATATGCCATGTTACCCAGTACTGTGACTATTTTGTAGTTTTTTTTTTCTGTCTAGTTTTAGGTATTTAAATATAACATCAAGAAAAGAGGACAATGAAACTTTAATATATTCATCTCCTCAACACTAAGAAAGTGCATTTAATGAAGACTGAATTTATGACTCACTGTGGCAACCTATAAAAACCATCTCTTTTTACAGATCTGATGAAGTGTTACTTTAACACCTTTTCTCACCTTCATAATAAACTTGATACCTTCTCATGACTAAGCTATTGCTAATCCATGCAACATGCCGACCCCTGAACTACAATCTGTTTGGTTTCTCCATACCTCCCTAGAATAAATGACTGAGGAAAAGTCCACTGTAGTCCTAATTGATTTTTATGAATGTATAGCATAGAAAGAATCAGGATCCCATGCTATTAAAGTGTTAAAGCAATATCAGAGAACAAGAGAGCAGATGACATAGGCACATTTAAGCCAATTCAATTTTTTGTGCTACCATGCCCACGATAATCAACCCCCCTTACCCTTGTCTGCATCCTGAAATTACCCCACACATATGTATAGAAGAATAAGTTTTAGTGTGTTCATGTATAAGTTACAGATAGAGTATGAAATCATGCATTGTATACAATGCTTAGGAAATGTATAAAAATCATAAAATCAGTGGCCAAAGTATGACATTTGTGCTATTTCATATCACCTAGGCTTTGTATACAGTGTCTGATGAACATTAGTCAAAATGTGAAACGAGTGTTGATTAGCACTTTGCATACACACTCTATATGGTGCATCATGCCTGGATTTCTCACTAGGCCCCTAAGGGCACCTCACTGCGAGGGTAACCTTATTTGTGTAACTATGTATGCAAATTTCAGTTGTATTTATTTTTTACACATAGCTCCTGTCTGAAAGCATGTTCTTTGGTGTGGGAGAAGGTTGGCATGAAATGGCAGGCTTGCAATGTGCTGCACTGTAGTAAGTCAAACAGGGCATGAAAACTTGTGGTCAAGTTTACTGTGACTGCACCACCCTGCTCCTCTGTAAAAATATTTTGCAGAAAAAAAAAAAATGTAATTAATGTGTTGCATAGAGACAAGCTCAGAATATATACCAATAATACCACCTATTATTTCAGTCACCACCATGAGATAATTACATTATAATGTTTATTAATAATTAAATTATAAAATAAATTATTATTATCAACAGTTTATTGCTTAAAACTCTGTAATACAGCAGGCATATACTATATGGAGGGCTTCTATCACTCTTTTACCCACCATAAATTAAATGATTGTTGTGGTAAACTACCTCCCCACAAAATTTACTACACAAGCTAGGAACTGGTCCCACACTGATGAGAAGCTGTAACCTAAAACAGCTGTCTGTGGGTAGGTTTCCTGGCTTGTGCATAATCCATTGTGGGCTTTGCTTAAAGCTGTGTAATACCGCAGGCATATGCTTAAAGGAATCCATGTGTAAAATGGTATTGGATTACAAGAATAAAACCTTTGTGAACACATTTGCATGTCCCTGTTATGTTCCCAGAGTGCAATGGAATAACTATAGCTTTGAATTCTGGGCAGGAAATACATTTTTTAACTTATTTTAGATGTTTAAATGTGAACACAGATGTGCTATATATATGTAAAAAAAATCATTTGTTTCACACTGGTATATTACTTTTTTATTAGTGTAGAATATTTGCTATGTAACAGTCTGTCTACATATGATTTAGAACCACATAATAAATGTTTGTGATTATTTTACTTCTTTTCATCACACACGGCTCTTGTGCAATCTGTATACAATCTGCAGGCTTTTAAGCAAAGTTACTAAAGCAAGCAAGGTTAGATGTTCTCTGGAGAGCTTGGAGAGACCACCTTCAATCACTGACAAACTACAGCAGCAACAGGTACAGAATACCATATCATGGGTTAGGTGTAAAACACAGATGCACAATACTTAATTTAAAAATATAAGAAGTTGTTGATATAACCTTGTTTGTCTTTTTACATTTAGCTATTGAATCAACTAGAACAGCATCCCCTAGAAGCTATTTCAAAACCTGACTATTCTTATTGTGAAACACTCTTTACCTTTTCCTATAACCTGAAGAGGTAGCCAGCTTACATTTCTTAGAATGAAAAGATTTCCTGACATCACACTATAATATTTTTAAAGAACTATTTTTATCATTATTACTCTGTATTTATAAAGCACCATTTTTTCAGTGCTCTTTATATAAGGGTAAAGTTAAAGTATCCCTGTATGAAGGGTTGATTTTTTGAAAGGCATACTGCCCCTGAAGGCATTATGCCAAAGAAGCAGAATTGAGCATATTATTAAAAAATAATAAATAAAATGTACTTATTTTTTTAAACATTTACTTTGTTTTCCCCTTTCTCCATTTGCAGCTCTGATCAAGCAACACAAAAAGTCAGCAAGGTATAACTACTGCATCTGACTGCGTGTTATGGAGCTTGAAGCATCTGGTTGCATCATGGTGTTTGGCTATGCTAAATGTATAGCTAATGTTCTGCCAGTACAGTATTTAAAACAACTGAGATATGTGTGAGACGTGGGGGATGTAGTGACAGGGGGATACCAGGCGCTAGATGTTGTGCTTGAAATGTTGCGTATAGATGAGTCGCTAAAAGATAACTTTGAGTATCATCACAGCATAGACAGTACTGAAAACCAAGAGTTTATTCAGGAGAGGATGTGTAGCTGGAAAATAGTGGTATTAAAACAAAGCAGGTATAACGGACGTTATTAATTAATTCAGTGGGTGTAGAATAAGTAACTTTCCCTAAGGGGGATAGAGAAAAACATGGGTCAGTATACAGTGGGGTTTAGTTTATTATTTGTTTAATAGAAGGCACTTTTTTTGTCTTTGTTGCATCAAAGGCCCCTGTTCTGAGTAAATCCTTTGAATGTATAATTGTTGGCTGTAATAAACTCTTAAGTACTTGATTAAAAATTAGGAAATTCTTGTCCATTTAAATGAAAATGTGAACGAGTGAACAGACCAATCATTTATAATAGAGAGGCGGTGGGGGGGCTAGTCATGTTCTATGTTTAATGGACGCCCCTCACACTTCCCTGACAAACTAGGAACTAATCAGGACAACACCTGCTCTAATTAGAGGGTCATATAAAACAACTTGCTGAACTGCAGACAGATTGAAGTCTAAGGAAGGAGGTGGCAGGCCTCTAAGAATGCTATAGAATGCTCAGGCAAAGTTTAAAGTACCAATCAATTTTACACTTTACCTAAATTATCAGTGTCATGATTTCATTGTTTAAGGACTCATATTGTCAGTAATTTATGAATATGGTGGAGCATGACATTGTTAAATTGGGATTATGTGTTTTTGTGTGGTTATATGTTGCCTGTACATGGTTATTTTGTATCCTAGTTATTATATATTATAAGATGGAAAATGTTATATAGAACATATGTGGAATTGGTAGAAATGTTCTGCATAGAAGTTAGCTGCAGATCATTGCACACTCACACATACAGACCTTGGGTCAAGACAGATGCATGTACTTCAAGTAGTCCTAAGCAAACACTTGAGTTTAACATAAAGGTTTTTTCACTAGCCAGCTATAAATATCTAGTGAATTTGATAGCCCAAGTTGCAAGCCAGGTGGGCTGACATCACACATACACAAATGTACACAAGGGTGTGGTATGGGAGAGTATAAATATGTTGTTTTGATCATTCAATAAAGGTTCAGAGATAGTTTTCACATATCCACAGTGTGAGACTATTTGTGTGTGTTGTATCCTGACTTGGGGAGTGGTCTTGCCATAGGCCACTAGTAACCTGTATGCATTATTCTCTGCCAGTACCTTTTGGGCCTTGCCCTCTTCAGAAGCCATCTATTGTGCCACAGGGAACAGGAACTAAACGATTCTGCTGGGCTAGGTTTGAACTAGGTTCATATCAAGTCCCCTTGAAGAAGCAGATCGTGGCAATCAGGCATTCTGTACATTTATCTTGTGACTTCTAGTGTACAACACATTTCGGATTTTATTGTATATGAACCTAGGAAATATGCAATAGATATGGGATTTGTATTGTAATGTATAGCTTTTATAATTTACTTTTATTTATTAGAGGGTAACAAAGATCACAGCCACTTCACTGTTTACTGAACTCTGAGACAGTGGTATACTTCTGCCCAGGCCATCAAGGCTCAGGACTAGGGCAGTATGTGTGCAGTGGGCAAGTTACACGTATGTATTTATGTGTTTTTCAGTTGTATAGTGCACAGAGCTTTACAAATACAAGGTACAAAAAATAACTGGTCAATAAAAGTGTAATTTCTGTAAAGACAACTAATCAGTTACATAGTTTATAATCTAGTTTTATAAAGGAAAGAGAGGTATGGATAATTAAGGCTAAAAGGCCAAGAGCAGACAGGAATGTCACTACTAAATACAGACATTTCTGTGCATTTAAAACAACAATTTGTTTTGTCCAATATGTCAAAAACGCATTTTATAATTTCTAAAGCATTATTAGTCAAATTGGTAATGAGAACAGCTGTACTCAGCAGATTAACATACAGTAGATATCATTTGGTATTTAATATTCTGCAAGTGTGTAAAACTGTTACTTTGCAGTTGATAAAATCTTTTTAGAAAAGCAGATTTATCTGATATGTTCTTGTTAACCTTTCAACGGGGTGTCCCCTTCAGAACAAGCAGAATCACATCTTCTTGTGCATCTACTTCTTTGAATAACAGGAGACACATCACTGTACCGTAAATTGGAAAAGGATACACTGTCCAGTAGATAAAAGCACCAAGCAACAGAGAGGTGTGTGTATATATATATATATATATATATATATATACAGTATATATATATATATATATATATATATATATATATATATATATATATATATATAGTTAGCTCTAATTTATATTTATTAATTACAATTTCAGTGTAATCACTATTAGTACAAGCATAATTTGTTTTAGGCAAATTTATCAACAAAATATTTTTTATACCATTATAAGGCAAGTCCTGTAAGACTTTAGTGCCAATATATATGTAAAGAACATATGAAAATAACTCTCTAAAGGTATCTCTATCTGATGGAATGAGAAACAATGGACTGGAAAATGAAGATACAGGCACAAACAAAAAAACATAACATAAAAAATGCAGACTTACTTATTCAAATTGAAATACTGTAGAAACCTGTATTTCTTTTACAGGTAAGGGCAAATGTCCCTTTTACCTACTAACCAGATATGAGAAAGTGGAATCCTAGTTGGCTATTCTGGAGAAATAAAATGAGCCGGAGCTGTTTATTGTAATTTCAGGACCTGAGGGAGCAGGAGAGTTAGCAAGCTGGAAGTGAGGGGTAGAAGGTGTATAATGAACATTCTGCATGTCAGTGTGCATGGACGAGTAGAATGGTGCACAGACTGTGAACTTGCCCATGAGATCCCTTGTCTTGTTTGCTTTACAATAGTGCAGCACACTGTAAGCCTGCCACTTCACACCCACCTCCCCCAAAAAGATCATGCTCATAGGCCCCTATTCAACTGAGCAATTGTAAGTTACTGGAGCCTTTAATGTAACCCGTAAACTAATATGCTATTCAATTGGCGTCTTTTAGCTTCCTGCAAACGTTCTTCGGGTTACAGGCTGAAAATCTGAAAAATGCGATTATTAAAAGAGCCTTTTGATCGCAAATCACTATTCAATTGCTATAATTCCTAAAGCCCGCAAATGTTTTCACACCCGTAAATAGCAAATATGGAAGAAAATCTCACAAGTACCAGAAAGGGGTTAAACACCTGATCGTAGCACTTTAAATGCAAATAAAAAATCAATACTGCACTTTAAAAGATGGGGAAAGCAATGAAAGCCATTAAAATTAATTGCACAACAGTCGCAAGCTCGCAAATCTGCAATCAAAAATTATTTTTTTTTAACGTTTCATTTCTGTGTTATATCAATCTTGGGAATCAAGGAGTTAATACATATCCGGCAATCCCACATGGACTAGAACATTTTCTTCCTTCATTTTTATTATTTTGTACATTGCTGAATTGCAAATCTGATCGCATATCGGGCTTCTAAACACTAATTGATCAACATTTAACCTCCTTATTTTACTGGCGTCATGATGATGGTCTCATTTACTATTGGCTGTTTCTAAATCGGTAGTTATGGCCTTGCTTAATTGATCATGCTCTGAAATGCTCTTTACCGGTGCATGGTTTACGGTTTAGGGTTTCGGCCATGCAGCTGTGGACATAAAGCCATCAAATTCGAAGCTCATATGTGCAACTTGAGCCCTGCAACAGCCGCAAGCTTGAAATTTTGAGGATTTGCGGTGCTATTAAATTAGAACATTTTTCGAGTTACAGACTTAAAAGGCAAACCCGTAAACCATTTTTCGCTCGTTGAATGTGCAACCTTTAACGGGATCAATTATTTTAACTCGGAGTTACGAGTTGAGAGGGAGCCAATGGAAACAGAGATTGTCAGAATTTCATCACTGAAAAATGGAGGTGGGATTTCAAAGTCTTATGAGGTTCAATTACGAGTTACGATCGGACCCACATTCCAGATATAATGCAATATTGATAAAGCCGTAAATATGATATTCTATTACATGCGAGTTACAGTATATGTATTAACACATTGATTGCTGGAACCGATGTAACACGGAAAATAAATATTCAATAAAGTATTTTATTTGGCTGATTTGCGAACTTGAGAATGTTGAGCTATTAATTCTAAGACCTAACATCACTTTCCCTTTAATAACAGTACAGTAGTATGTGTATATGTGCATTTACAGTGCTACGTGTTGGACTTAACCCCCCTTGCAGGTCCTCTCTAGCACTCGTTGGCTCCTTGGCTCCATTTGCGAGTTACTGGGTTGAATGCCAGTGAGTTGGATGTAATTTAATAGCGCAATTGGAAGATTGACAGATTAAAGGAGTGGCGAGGTCGCAAGTCGAATTCTCACGTCCTGTAGGGTTTTCTGGCTCCTACCCTGCAAGTCGTCGGCGGGCTGGTTTAAGATGCCAATTTAATAGCCGTAAGTCTTGCGAGCTACGTCAGAAGCTACGTTTTTACATGTTAGGGAATTTAATGGGGCTGTTGATCAATTGAATCGCTCTATAACTGTTGCAAATTTCAAGCCTGCAGACTTAAGGCAGGTATAAAGGCAACTGTGGTCTGAAATTGAATAGGGGCCATAGTACCTAACTATATAATGCAGGGTCCATGTGTAAAACATAAACACACATAAATGTAAATGTAGTGTTATGCAAATGAGGTGTCCCTCCCAGGGAGACACCCCAAGGCAACTACCTTGTTTGCCTAGTTATAAATCCAGTCATGATTACACTTGGAAATGGGCAGATATTTTAGGCAATATTAGTAAAAAATAAATGCAGCCTTTAATTTATTAACTGATATAAACTATTATTCTATAATTGGATTTACCGTTTTAGTGTCTATTTATCAGTTTCTAGAGGTTGGAAGTGACCTTGAATGTAAAGAAACATAAAACGGATTTAATTGAAATGTGACAAGTGCTAACGTTTTGAATAGGGCAAATGCAAAACTTGAACTGCCTGGTAACCAGAGATGCTGCTTCTGCTTGATGACCTAAGTGGTAGAGGGAAAAGGCTTAGCAGGAGGCCCTGAAGCAGGTTTGTAAATGTATGTTCATAACTTTTCACAGTTTGTCAGTATATTTTTGGAGATTTATTACTGGATTGCTAACTTGTTGTGCTGAAGGGGCCTATGTAACTGAATGAAGCTGTGAGCTATACCATATAGGATTACCGAAGGTGGGAAGGCCATAGCAGAGAGGTAAGACGAATCGCACTCCACTTGAGAGGGAAATGGCAACTCACTCCAGTATCTTTCCCATAAAAATCTTATGAATTAGTACAACCAGATACAAGGTGTGCCCGGAATGCTGCAGTCCATATAGTCATAGAGAGTTGGACATGACTAAACAATACCTCGATAATGAATACTAATAAGGATGTCACAGTAGTGGTCACTTAAGGGTTTTGTTAAGAAGTTCTGGTTAAAAAAGTAATACGTTTTTCAAATCCACCTTTTCTGTTGCACATAAAGTGTTTTGTTTAGAACATGAATTCCCAAATAATATATCCAAATAAGCCTTTTCAATCTTCAACAGTGTCAGTGTTCACCCTAAATCCCTTGCCCAGATACTCCACAAGGCACCTGTTGCATGTACAAAGCTATTAAAAACGAACAGAAAGAAATGTACTGGTCACATCAAACTTAACTACAATTTTCAGAAAAATAAACAAACAAAACTCTGGTGAGATATTCAGCTTTTTTTTACTGGATTTTATATTTCATAACACCTCCTCTGATGGAATATTTTATTAGTTTACCATTAGCACAATGCATAATGCTCTTTTGAATACAATATGACACCAGAAGTCAATGGGTTGAGACACCATGTGTTATGAGTCACTTTTCCATTTTACCCAGGTTGATTGCAGTAACATTACAGATAAGCACATTACAAATAGTGATTTTTGCCTACTCGTTTTGAAAGTAAAACCACATAGATTTCACTTGATGCTCACACGAGCTTGAAGTAATCACATCAATAGTTCTCGATCAGTAGAGAATGGTTTGAGTCACCCTGCCTATCTGTTCAAACCTTTGTGTTTGTTGTGCCACAATCAAGTAATATCTTCCTATGAGAAAATAAACTTTTTTTTCATTACTCTGCAAAACCATGGAGAAATGACTCAATCATGGTATGACAAAATAACATTAACCGGCCTGGTGTCAGAGGATTTCAACTAATTTAATCTTTGGGCCCTATATACATGGTTTTAATGAATTAGTAGATTCACGCAAAACACGGTCAGCATAGTTGTAAGCCGTATTATGACCTTTTTTTATTCAAACTTACTGAATTTTTTTCAGTTTTCAGCAAAATGAATTCTGATGTATGTCCGTCTAGCCAAATAAAAACTTTTTTTGTAAATACGCCCGTTCATGAGCAAAAACTACTCTATGTCTCAGTGATGAAATCAAAAAATGATGACTGGTACAAAGGAATTATTTGATAAACTCTCCAAAAAGAATGCTTATATATTTCATGACATACATGTAACCGTTATTGACATTGTGTTTAAAACATGTTAGAATCAGCAAATAAATATTCTTTAATATATAAAAAAACTGCTCATTTCAAAGTGTTTAATCAACAAGAGAGCTTCTTCATGGTAACTTAAACTAACTTTGGGTTGTAAACAGTGCGGCTCTATGTTGCTAACTGATATAAACTTTCAAACTTGTAACTATAAGCTTGTCACACCAGGAAGCACACCAGGAACCAGTGGCAGAAAGTATCTGCTGGTCTTAGGGAAACATAGGGGTAAGTTGAGTATATGAGATATAGAGTGAAAAAGCAAGAGGAAGGATATGAGATAGAGAACGAAGAATGAAGAACAGAGATGGTGAGAAGGATGACACAGAGAGTTTGACTCTTAAAATGTTTTATTGCCATTTTGTCCCATTGGACTAGGCTTAAAGGAAGTATAGTCTTCAAATGTTGTAAAACAAATGAAATTAAGATATGTAGTCATCCTGTTACTATTGCTCTGGAATCCACAACTGGCGCACATCAGTTTAGGAAGGTAACCTATGATTTGTTGAATTCAAGATGTTGCAAACCGCTGGAGGAATAAGACAACACTTTTTCCAATGTGCACCATTTGATCTAAAGTTTACACACCTGAAAGTTGTGTGTTCATGCAAAGTATTTTAGTCTAGTGTTTAAAACATGCTCTTTTAAATGTATGATACAAATTTTAAGAGTTTCATTTCCCCTTAAAGTTTTGTATAGCATGAAGCAGAAAGCTATCGAAACCCCGGAGGTTTCTTCTTCAGATATTGTGAATTATGCAAATGAAGGCATGCAAATTTATTCAAATAAGGCCATTTGCTTTTGACAAGTTATGGATGAACAAGGGTGCTAATATAGCCATGCATAACATACATAATGACCACTCATTTCAATAAAAAAGGAAAGTTCAGCAGATCAAGTGTATTGAAGAAGTCCTACGGATGCTGGAATAATCCAGACCAAGGAGTGCATTTAATGCTTAGCGCAGCAATATAGAGAATGTAATGTCAAGACGAGAGAATCCTGAGTCAGTTCTCACATACATATGGTGTTATAATATACAGCATAATTACAAACTGCTAGACTGAAATTAATATATGAATATATTTATAGCACTTGAAGGTGAGTGTGAGGAATTTTTTTTAAATCTGAAATCTCTTAACTACAATACTTTTACTTCACCTTGAAATAACTACTCAAACCAGTATCTCCCAGCTCCCAAAGGCCTCCATTAGGGCAGAAACATTCACATAGGATAAATAACCTATTTTACACAGCTCCTGAAAGATATTTGTCTAGTATTAGTTTTAATAATAATAATGCAACCCTATGAAAAATTATTTATATATAAAAAATGACCATAAAATACATTAATATAATTAAAGTGTCCAGTTGAATTTTCTTTAAAAACTTCCAAATTTCAGTTAACATCAAATAAAACTATCTACCATTACTAATATAAAGGCTTATTCAAATTTATGATAATAGTTATTTCACAACTATTAAAAGCATATGAATTGGCACTCAGAAAAAAAAATCTCTATTTGTATATGTTTATATATAAATATACACATGCACACAAGAAAAAGTTCATGGAAGGCACTGGATGCATGTTAAAATGAAGAATACAGGGTTCAGGGAACACAGAACTACTCACGACATATCAGTGTGATGATATATTTATTTTATAAATCATATAGTGGAAGAAATTTTGAACTTTCAACTATAAAATAAACATATTGTCAGACAGGTACATTGCATCAATAATATTCCTTTTCTTCCCACACAAAAGTGGATAGATATTAGCACGCCAACTTAGATGATCAGCGACTCCTCTTATTGGTGCATTATCAATGACAGTAATATTGTTGTCTAGTATCCCTTTGTAAAGCTACATTATCTATCTATCCATCTATCTATCTATCTATCTATCATACATCTATCTAATATTAATGGCAGTTCTTTCTTGAGCTTTAGTGAATCTTGGCCAATGATACTAATATCCTGCTACATCAAACACTGTCATGTTAGGAGCCATTCTCTAGCATGGATAGTGTTATATCTCAACTCTAGAGGCGGATCAGGTTGTATGTTACTGAAACAAAAACAGGACGCTCGGGTTTTTAACCCACATAGACTTGACATTCTGCGGTATTCTGCAGTATTAGGTAGAATGGTTGACAGCGCACCTTAGGTTTTATCATTAGCTTCTTCCAATGTGTATGAGCGTTACACCTGATTTTCATACGTATGACTATTTTTTGCAAGCCATGTAAAATTTCTCTGGGGACCAAAGAGCAGAGATATTTTTGTTTCTCCGATTATTTTTGTTTCCATTACTGTAACCCAGCTCTGCTTCTCATCTGCCCGTCTTAAAATTGCACCGAAACAAGAGTAGAGTCATAACAGAGCTGAGGTCTTCCTGTCTGCACACCGCAGCATGAGTAAGTAGAGACATGGACCACTCACTTTTTAAACATCTGCATCACTTGCATAAAACATCTGGTTCACAACATATCAGTCCTATAGGCTTAAGACAGAAAGCTGGAAATAGAGAAGATTTAATTTTTTAGTGAATTTCATGCTAATTGTTTCTTATGAAATCAACTTTATTGTAATCTTTAAAAAAAAAAAAAGTAATAATTCTTACTCCACAAAAAAAGGTGCTTAATAAATTCCAGATTGGACAATTCAAACCCAAAACCAAGAAAAATCTATGTCACGACATCCCCGTGTCCCATTTCAGAGACCTCCTATCTAAAGGGCTATGGTGTGCCCCACAAGCTGGCTAATTTCCCTACAATAAATGGGCTTCTTTCCCAACTACAAAGATTACTAAGGTACTATATAATACATTTCTAGATTAGGGAAGATATCAACATTAAACCATAGATTTTGATATAAAAAGGACAATTCAGTGTCAAAAAAATAGAAATTAAATATTTTCTTCACAACAAACATTAAAATTTAACTTTTATTAGTTCATAAAAAATCATCAATTTTAATCTTGGATTAATAAATGGCTTATAAAGATTATAAAACACAATAAAAACAACATAAATAAAAGGAATGACATTCTGCTATTTAGATCCTTCTACCCTTCCATTTTAAATACTTTATTATTTCCCTGATATAGTAGTGCGTATTAATATTTTAAAGGGACCATAGTAAGTTATTTCACCGTGAGTATTCCCACATCATCTTATCCAGCTATACATTAATACATTATTCTGTTTTTCAGTAGGTAGTTTCCCAATTAATTAATTGTTACAGTGTGCCATACTATTCTGCCAGTATTGAAGCTATTGCAACTTTACCTTTAGCTACTGGAGAACATGATATTATATACTTAGAGGCCAAAAGACTTGCCACAGGAGATACAGTGTTCCAGGAAGTGAGCCAGGTTTTGATGACCAGAAGACATAGAGAATTTAAGTTTAAAGATTAAGATTAAATCTTGAATGGATGTCAGTTTTTACAGACTTGTATGTTGCATAAACTCCATTTTTTTATGTCACTGTTTGAAACTCTGATTACAATATTAGGTGATGCTGCTGCGTTTTACTTTCTCAGATGGATGTATTTATTCAGTTTAGTTCTGCTGAAATCACTGGCAGATGTATCCAACACATTTCCATTGTGCAGACATTCAAAGTCTCCTCTCATCTCAGGAAGTTCATTTGCTGCATCCTAAATGACAGGATCCACAGCAGCTTAACTGTATATAAAATATATTAAATTAGAGGTTGTATTTTTTAAATTAAAAAAATATGCAATGTGCAAAAGTGTTGCTCTTCAAAATAGTAAAGTAAATCAAGACAACAGTAATTCTTATCTAGAGATTAAAAAACGTTGTTGTTAACAGAAGCAATGGAAATGTTTCAGGTAAAAGGAGCTGGAATGGGATACATAATTAACATATACATACACTATGTCAGATGCAGAGGTCATAAACATAATGAATCAAAGAAAAGAACAGAAAGGATGAGCTTAAACTCATAATGTATCATCATATATTTTTTTGAATGGTGATGTTAAGATTTTAGCTAATACTTTGGCTTTCAGGCTGGGCGACTTTCTCCCATCTATGGTACAAAATGATCAAGCATGCTCTGACCAATACCACCAGTCTCCGGATAATGTTAGAAGAGTTTTGGATCTCTCCTAGTTTGCTATTAAGAAGAAAATACTCATGTGTCTTTTAAACCTGGATATTAAGAAGGTTTTTGATTCCTCATAATGGCTACATTAGTTAGCAGTCCCTTCAAAATTAATTTTAGTACCCCTTCCTTTATTTGGTCACAGCACTATATCATTTTCCAAGACTGAGATTACCCAGGTCTATGACAATGGCTAATACAGATAGACAGGGGTACATGGCAGAGCCCCCTCTCACCTCTGTTATTTGTTTGATGATGGATCCCTTTGAGCAGAGTATCTAAAACTATCAGGACATTAGTAGACTCTATTTGCTGATGACATAATCTGTACAATTACTAAACTCAACATTTATATTCAGAATCTTTCAATGGCAAGGGGTATTTTGTTAAAGTAGTTGTAAAAAGAGTAGTTTTCCATATCATTGAGTTTAATGATGCAGAAAACTACAGATCCTTTCCTTGACACTTTAACTTCATATCCACTGAGACCGTCATTGGGATGGTCTGCTTCTCCATCCCAACTGTAAAACTTGTAAAAGAGCTCTAGGCTCTGAGTGGCCTATGGTATAATGAGACTATATAGTCTACAACAAAGACACAAGATTAAGGCTATGCAGAAAAAGTTTGAAAGCTCAAGGGGTCCTCTGGTTCTTGCATTTTGCATACCCTCCTAATGGATAGCTCTACCCCTTATTTACATGGTTTAAGTTGATACAGGCATAATAAGTTTCATGTATAACTTCTTGGTTAGGCACATCTATCACTCCCAAATCTCTGATAGAGTCGCAGTGGAAGTAGGCAGATGCAGGCAACGGGATGGAGATGGAGGAAGCAACTCAACATTGCTTATTCAATCAGATTGGGAAGAAATGTGGTCTAACCTTTCACACACAGTTCTCATAACTCTGTTTTATGGAAAACTGTCACTAAGTATATTCGGTTCTAGCTAAACTGTATAAATGGAAATCTTCTGCAAACTGAAAGTGTTTCTGTTGCTGTGATCCCCTTGGCACATTCCAACTCACCTGGTAGGAGTGCATGTGGGCTCAGTGATGTTTGGGGCCTGTTATATGCCTTTTTTAATTAACTCTTTTATGTGAGTTTGTCTTTTGATATCAATACTATATTTTAGGAAAGTATTGGGAGATTCTATGCCATGTTGGCAATCAATATGTTCATTTTTTATTCTCCCAGCCAAGGTGATATTGCCAGAAATTGGAAAACAAGTAACATGACAACCACAAACTTCTTCTAAAAATAAACTTTATTTATATCCATGAGAAACTCTCCCATACTGTTTCTGACACTTTATATCTTCATCATATGAGCTGGCATCCCTAGTTACAGTCTTTTACATTTAAATTTCATAGAACTTCAACAGGTGGATGGGACTGTCCCGGGGTTGAGATAGCAGAGGACCTTAGGAGGAGGAAAGAGAATGATATGCTCTTGATGGAGAATATGGATGTTATTGCCTTGGGACAAGTTACAGTGACATTTTTAATGTTCCTTTAGATTGTATGGTATTGTTTTAAAATGTTATTGTTATCTCTCTGTCAAATGGGGGGGGGGGGGGCAGATTTGTTGTGAATCTTTCCAATACTTTCTGTGGAGGAAATAGATCTTTAGACTGACTCAAGCCTTTTATATCATATATCCCATATAAGTATTTGAAATTTATATTCTTATGCTTGAGCTACATTTTTTAGTTCATTCTTTAGGGATGTTGTTAAAAAACATAAAAGCTTTTTCAATAAAAAATTTACTGAAACAAAATCCAACCTAAAACCTCATAATTCATCTTCAGCACACCACAAACTTGCTGAAAAAGAGACACACCTTATGGACTGATTTCCAGTGGAATCCTTGGTCACACAAAATGGAATCTCACGGTTCCATAAAACACCGTTTTGCAAACCGTTGACATATGTTCTGTTCATACTCACCTTGGTTTGCTGTTTTCAGTTATATCACCAGCTTTAGGCTTTGTATAACCAACCTTAGGCCCCACCCAAAAAAAAACAAAGGCGGCAGTCCTGACATGTGTTCCTATCATTTTAAATGATAACATTCTGAAAACAGCAAAAGCTTCAATTCTAAGTGCAAATATATTCCCCACTAAACCACATGTGATACATAGTTCACCTATTGCAAGTTTAACCTACCAAAGCCTTTTTCAGCATCCAGAGTAAATACACAAGAATACACACCAGGTGATTTTGGAAGGACAGGTGGCATATGTAGGGCAGTTTGAACCCCCCCCCCCCCCCTCCAGAACATATGAAAGTAGTATTTACATAACAATATCTAACTTAAATACATGACATTTTACAACATATAAAGTGCTTCCTTAACTGTTCAAAAGTTGAAAAGACTTATGTTGGCATTAACCCTAACAGTATGGTTCCCATTGTTAATTCCTTCATTGCCGTGGAATCAGAATGTCTCTAGGGATGCATATTGAGAAGATGATATGTCTACCTTAGTGATGAGAGAGGAAAACAGTGGACAACTTTGGCAATAAGATAGTTTACTCCAATAAACACCAAGTTTAATATACAAAGCACTATTTAATATATCAGTTTGTATGCAGATCCTTGCCAAATTACCCCACCACTGAAAATGTTGAAGATATCAAGTTCTTTATATTATAAACTTGGCCTGTAGCACACAGCTTACTCTTTTATGTTTAAAGCCCAATTAACGCCTTCTTAAAAAAATCTATTATGTGCCTATACTTCCAACTGGGGGCATTTCTGGTGACAAATCTTGGAATATGATCAATGGACTGTCCCTTGAAAATGGGGATGTCTGGTCAGCATACTACTGGTACAACTGAGCAAAATAAAAAAAAATATGCAGCTGGTTTGCACCCTTCTGTCACAGAACACATTAGCTCGCACTGACTAACAGGAGCTCAGGATTTATCAGTTTCCATTTGCCCTTCCTGACTTTACCTATAATGTAATTTGCTCCCTGAGGCTTAGATGAAGTCACTTTCTCAAAGGAAAGGAGTCCCCAGGATTACAAAGTGCCACAAACACACTCTTCTTACAGACAGCTCTGTCCTTCAGACTGTTTCATCAGAAAAGCTTTTTATCCATTTCTTGTTCCTAATATCTGTCTAGACTCTGATGTCTATATTTTGCTGCTCTCACTGCAGAAAGTCATTAAGCGTTTCAGTGAATTTTACAACGGCTCAAAGTGCAAGTGAATTTCATGACTTTAAGCACTTTACTTTCCTCCCACATCTTGGTGTTTTCTTAATTCATATGGCCTAAATCTTTATCTGCTCAAGCTCTGACTCTGCTATATATAGTATTCAGTTATGAATGTTATTTTCCGGTAAAAAGGTCAAACCTTGCATATGGTGAAAGCTCTGCTTATAAAACAGGAGAGGAGAATAAAAAATATGTGCCTGACAGAAAAACAGTATCTTCTCTTAATAATGCAGTGGGGTTTGTTTGCATGTGATTATAGCTTAAATTGATGATGAAAAGAGCATCATATTCATCTTATGTCTCAAAGTTAGCTTTTTATCATGTGCATGTCTGTGGGGAGTGCAAAGGAAAAGGGTTAAGGAGTAGTTATACAAAGCATATGGTATAACAGGAGGAAAATAGTGTACGCACAAGGCTTATATTTATTATAATCATAAATAGTCTGCCAAATATAAGGTACGTTTACTAGGGTACAACTATTCTGTAACACATGGCAACATTAAACTGAAATCCCTGAATTTTCTCTTACCATATTACTGCCTGATTGAACATAATTGTATAAATGTACACTTTTACAGTGGCAGAGCTAGTGAATGGAGGGCCCTGGTGCCCAAAAAAAAGCCCCCCAAAATATGGGTAGATAGGGTGCAGGTGGGGTAGAATGAGGCAGTGTGTGGGGAGGGGATACCTTGAGAGAGGCAAGAAGTTAGCGAGGAATAGAGGGAGAGAGTATGAGTAGAGAGAGATGTAGCAGAGGGAGTTTGGAGGGGCAAATGGAGGAAGCTAGTGGTAGGGAAAGATGGTGGGGGCAAAGGGATGAAGTAATGAGGAAAAGGGGGCCAAGGGGAGGCTGTGGGAGCCACTGGGGCCAGAGGGAGGTGGTGGGATGTATTGGAGCAGAGGGAAGTAGAGGGAGGCTCTGAGGAAGTTAGCGAGGGGTAGAGGAAGACAGTGTGTGGTAGAGAGAGTTATTGAGGATTAGTGAGAGGCATCAGGGTTGCGAAATGTGGCAGGGGTAGTGAGATGCTGCAGGGCAATGATAGGTATATAGTGGTACTGAGAGGTGGGGGGAAACAGAGGACGGTGACAGGTGGTAAGGGGAGGAAGGGGAAGGACAGGAAGGAATTACCTGTTCTCTTCCAAATCACATGCTCCCCCACTTCCTCCTCTGGGTCCACCATACTACAATACAAAATGATACTTTCTTTTTATAAAAAAAGTATATTTAGTCAGGAGCAGTGCCAGGCCCCCCTAGAGGCGTGAGTCCTTGTGCGCCGCAACAATTGCACCACGATATCTCTGCTTCTGCACTTTTATGTTCCTTATGCAAGTGTCTAAAGGGAAGGGAACGTTTTTCAATTGTTGCAGAACTACACAATTAAATAAGCACATTTGCAATTAAGTGTTATAACAAAAAGAAAATGTAATGCCAGCATTTTCTTAGCATAATCAGGCCCTGCAATCCTCCTTCCTTGGTTAGTCTGTTATCACTTGCAAATTAATATGAGAGCTGAGTAGGGTCACAATTTAGCCCCTATTGATCAAGGCCTCTGCTGCTGATTTTAAAGACAAGAGCACATAACATTCAGCAACAACTGTTTTTTCAAAGCCTAGGGCTATGCTTCTTGTAAAGTATACTCTGTGCTACAGTGATCATTCTTTACTTCTAAAATAAGCTAGGGCAGGTCTTCAGGTCCCATTCCTTGAAGATGCCTTTCACTTTTTTTTAGGAATCCAGGCATAATGTCCAGAGAGACCATACAAACCTCTCTGCCCCCTAACCAAAGATAGTGGGCATTTACCTTTGTTTTCAGGCTCGAGCTTTCTGACACAGAACTGGCTTTCACCAAGTAGGTGCTTTAACCATTATCCCTGGTTAAAGATCCCCAGGGCAGACAGTTGCCACCAGTCTTTCTAAGATCCTTACAAGCTCTCCAGCCAAAAAGCCTGTTTTTAGGGAGCACAACCCCCTGGTTACCATTGGGTAAGGGACAGGTGCCTCTGCAACTAAATGTGTTTACAGCCATCATCAAAAGATGAGTCATGTGTCCAATACCATTAAATTAAAAAAAATGGATAAACCAGCCACAGACCTTTTCTGGCTAAGTGCATAGGAGTGTGCGTAAAAGCACCTCCAACCTGAAGGCTGGGGGTGCCAATAAAATAAGGAGTATTTAGTGAATCCAAAAAGTTCTCACCAAATGCTCAATGTGGTGTCTTCAGAGGAAGTGCAAGCTACACTCAGCCTCAAGGCGTCCAAACCAAGTGTCTCCCAAGTTTCCACATCCTTGCAGGGATAACAGACTAGATCTATACCTGGCATCTACTCCAAGGTACTACAATTGAGCTTAGCTGAAAGACAGAGAAGCAACAATTGCTTGGAACTTCCTATAAGGAGAGTTAAGTCATGGATAAGAAAGTAACCAAAGAGGGAGTAAACATTGGTCTTATCACAGCTAAGAAAGTACAATTTCAAAGTAAAATGCCTTGGTCTTTTGCACTTCTTCCTCTATGCTGTCACTTTCTATAATGAACCTTTTGTTGAACTTCAGTATTTTAATACCAAGTTATATTGCTCATCTCGCTCCATCTATGAAAAAGTGGAAAATCCACAAAATGGTGTAAGTAAAAACATTTATAACTTTGATTATGGTGTTTTATGCACCCTGAGTATGACTATAATGTTTACTGTTCAAGAGAAGATGACTGTAGAGGTCTCTAAAACCACATGAGACCCTTGGCCCACTTTAAACTCACAACTGCTCTAATTTATTGTATCATAAATTATCTGTCCATTATCCCTTTCTTCATATGCTTAACATGTATTGCTCAACAACTAGTATCTTGCCATTTTCACCTTTCAATACAATCTCCAGATAAAAGATGGTCTTTTTATGAATAACCCCACACTAACAAAATCATCTTAAGGCTTTGCTTTGTAGTTATATGAGCCACTCTCCTTTCCATGTAATCAACTTCATCTATGGAACACTGATGTTATATAATTTCCCCATCCTCTATTCACAAAACAACTTTAATTCACTCTAAGTGATCAAATTTGTCATGAAGTTCACCAACAAACTCATGCAATATATTCTACTCACTACTCACCATTTTCTGTACTTTTTTGTCCCCCAAGTGGGATACTTATATATTATTCACCTAGTTGCCTGGTCACTTCCTGCTTCAACCCCCTATCTCCAAAATATTGTTAACTCAAGTAGGTTTCTTAAATAGTTTTGTATTGCAAAACATGAATAGATCAGGTCTTGATATATAACTACAAGTCAAATAGCAGCAAATAAAATGAACCTCACATTTTGTTAGCTCCTGAAAATAAATAAAAGAGAGAAAGATTTGTATTGCCTTTATCCATTTTCCAGCATTATCATTACCATTAATGCTATTTCACCAACTCAAAAAAATCAGTAATGCACACCAAATATTCATTGTTTGCAGTGGATGGTGAGTCTTTGAAGAGAGATCCTTTGGTTTCAGGTGTTTATAAAATTCTGATTAATCAATAGAAGTGTATAGACCATTCTGCACTGAAGGTTTATACAAGATATGCTTCTGCAGCTGTGGGGAACAGAAATCAGACAGCTGCTCTTTAGAAAAGCTGAGTATACCCAAAGGGGTTCACACTAGGATAGCTACACACCACATTCAGTTTGCCTCTAACCTCCTGCTTGGAGTTCCCACAGTATGAGCTACTGTTATTGGCTCATTGGTCATACATACATCTTGTACACTTATTTCATTTTTTTTTTTTTTTTTTGCATTTATATGTAGCGCGTTTATCATAATTATAAAACAATACATCAGTGTTTGAGGTACAAACAAACACCTCTTAATGATCTAACATAATAGGAGGAACATAAAATGAGGCTGGTTTGCAATATGACTGAGACAAGATCAGGGACATGGATGCAAGAAGTCAAGCTGAGAGATCATAAGTAAGGTGAATCATATCTACATTACCCAGATACTAGTATAAACTACTGAACATAAGATGAATAACTAATTCAAAACCATACACAGTTAAATACAATAATCGGAAAATAGCAGCATTCTTGTATTAGACACTCCACTATAACATCACTTTGCTAAAAAATTATATTTCTCTAGTCTTTGTGTGAACCTTTCTTGTTTCCTATTATATCCTTTCTTGCCTTCTATTTTAGTTATAGACATGACATGTCTACTTCTCCCTTGTAATTCTATCAAAAGAAAGTTGCATTTATACACTGTTCTTTTCCTGATTAAAAAATTAAATCAAGAATCACTACACAAATTACATAGTACTAAAATTATGAACAAAAGTCCCATTACTCAAAATTGTTATTATTTAAAATTTGTCAAATCAAATCAATTAATTAATATATATATATATATATATATATATATATATATATATATATATATTATATATATAATATTTTATATATATATATATATATATATATATATATATATATATATATATATATATATAAGTATAAACACACACACATTGCTTTACTGCTTTCACTGCCACCTCCAGACTTTCCAGTGGGAGGGGGAAGACAAGACTGACATGCACAGAAATATTTAAAAACACACAACAACATGTCTCTCCGACCACAAACAAACAACTTAGTGTCATTATGAAACCTTTATAATTTAGCAGCAACCCATCTTCACACTAAAATGGCTTGTGACATTGATTTAGCCTTTGATGTGTTGCATTTTCTCAGCAATAAACTAAATCTCCCATAATTCACTGTCTTCTACTCCTGATCATACTGTACCCACTTGTACCATGGTTGATTGTACGGTTTACTGCAACTTTTTGAGTGCTTCCATCCCACCTGGTTGTACTGTTGCTATAATGTGATAAGCTCATCTTTACCCACTTACATCACAACTGATTGTACTGTTTTCCATAAAACTTTAAACCCCTTTTTTATAAAAGCACTATATTAATGTAAGTTAATAAAATAGTTATATAAATACTTATTGCCCATTCAGATACAAGTTAAAATATTCTAGAATTGTTGGAGTCTTGGCAAAAAATGTCATTCATCTAATAACATAAGTGCATCTTTTAATAGTTTATTAAAAGTTTCTACTGGTGTGGAATATTGAAATTCATTGTACTATGAATCAATGAACAATATTCATTAAGTTTACAATTCACAAAGATATAAATGGCATTTGCAGTCTTGGAAATTATGGTAGCATACATTTTACCTCCCACTCCATTCACTTGTATTAATGTCACAGCTGAGGAGGGTGCAAGTTGTCCAGTATGGGGGATATGATTTGTATGGTGGGTAGCACTGGACTGACAGTGTTACTTTGCATAAAGGCATGCACCACTGTGCCAGTAATGATTTAATCGGGGTGATGCCTTGTCATGTTGTTAATGTTATTTACTTACATTGTCCCCATGCCCAGACACTATTTGGCTCTAGTTGAGATTTAGGGGCTGGTTAAGTTGGTCTTCCAGTATTTATAGTGTCTGCTTCAAGAAATTTTGCATATGACCACACTTTTTCATGTGCTGTGTCTGTAATTTGAGGCAGCTTGCACCCTAACAAAATGGTGCCATAGGCCTGGTCATTTTGAACTTATGTAGAAATACATCAAAGAATGTTATCATAAAGCTTTTAAAATGCCACTCCCTCTTACCGCATCTGGTTAGGGGTAAATATCATCCACTGATCTCATATTTGCTGAAGATATTATCTCCAAACCTTCAATGTCAATAAAAAAAAATCTTCAACATTAATACAGATGCCTATGCATTAGTAGAATAAGATTAACATGATATACAGGGCTATATGATCTAGCTTTATAACATGTACTCATGGTTAGCTCACCTATGTATTTCCTATGGCTTTGTCCAAAAATGAATTAGAACTGACTCTGTCCTGATTATAAAAATGGCTTTTAGCTTCTTCTGGATTAGTGTAAATAAACCTTCATTATAGGTCTCATGCATCCAATGTATAGAACCTATGAATACAGCACTGTAAGAAATTTTGCTGGCTAATAATGCATTAGAAAATGAACTCTCATTTATTTCCTTGATGTGTCTATGTATTAACCTTGGTTTTGTGAGTCAAAGATTATTTCAGACACATTTTGGCACACAAAATGTTATGGAACTGTCAAACTGTTAAAGGCTATATTAGCTTAATTGGCAAATGTGCACCAAAGAATTTGTGGAAACTGTGCCACAGTTTGCCCTGACACAAAATATGGTGTATGAAGTTCTTTGAAAATAATTTTCAATTGCTGGACAGATATATATGGATCACAGTAACATTTGTTTAAGCTAATTCCATAAAAAATAGCTAAATCAATTTGGAGTGTATTTAAATGAGGAGGATGCAAAAATGTGTAAATAGTTTAATGATCAAGGAATAATATAAATATACAGTTTCCAACTGACAAAATCAGATGCCCTGTATGAGTCTGTATCAGAGAGCCACAGGTCCCATCATTGAGTTCAGTCAACTTATCTCCAAATTATACATCATCCTGTATTTTGACTCTTTTATTTATAGCAAAAAAATTCTGGAGCATGTTTAGACCCCTTCCTGAATGAGTAAACTTTGCCCTGAAGGATTAAGCTTTACTTTGTGCAATATCTGCCCATAGTGAGAAAGATTGGGCATGTATTGGCAAATAACACATGATGCTATAAAACTTGACAATAGCATTGTACTCTTGTATACTGTTGCCACGCTTCCCTGGCGGGATATTGTTCCTCTCCTATAGGAATGCTGATGCTGTTCTCATGCATGTTTTGGTACAACTAAAATACATGTTAATAAATATAAATATATATATATATATATATATATATATATATATATACTTAATCCAGTGGTGTGTTTGTGTTTAGGCCCAGGCCTAGGGTAGCACATTTTCAGTGAGCAGCAGGTTGCCTAAAGTTTCCAGTGCAAGGCCACTGACTAATGTGTGTACATGTATAGAAATGTCTATATACAATGAAAGTTCTTTTTAAGCATATCTAGCACTTTCTCACAAACTATATACTATGCTCAAAAGTTCGCAGACCCTGGCAAAAACTGTGACATTTTGGCATTTATTTTGAAAATATAATCATATGAAGGCATTTACTGTATTACCACACACATAGTTGTTTGGCTCCTTTTTTAATCATAATGATAACAGAAATCACCCAAATGGCTGATACTGAGCCATGATGAACACACATAAAATTACCATTTTATATACATGTGAGTGGTAACGTGATGATATGAGGTCTAATAACTGGAGTGCACAAATATGAACGGGCATACGGGAGCATAAAACCTAAATTCATCCCTGATTTAAAGGATACTATTTGTTGTATATTGCTTATATATTTTGTGAATGTTAATCTAATTTGCACATTGTCTGTCCATACAGTTCAACATGTGCTTGAAGTCCCTAACACTTTCATATGAAACAACTCTCATTTTTGCAGCCTAGAATTACTCTCTCTCACTCTTCATTTTAATGTGTGAATAGTTTCAGTAATACTCTTGATACACATTATACAATAGGTTTCTTTTTATACTCAGCAGTTTCCATCTGTAAGTGAGGAAAGTGAAACCCCATCCAGTAACCTCACAAACACTGGGGCTACTACTAATAGTGAAAGAGGCAGCTGCCATCCTCAATGATCATTGTTCTCAGCAGCAACTGAAACCCGGGTCCAGTCTGGGCACTTTCACCCAGACAGCACATCTGCGGGTGCTCAACAAGTGCAGGTTAGCGCTATTGATGACTACTGCTTATGTCCTGCATGGTTTAAATAAAGAATCTCATAGGGTCTCTACATGGTCTCCTCTAGACCCTAAAATAAGATTCTAACTGCTAACTTGGATGTGGCACAGTTGAGATCAACATATGGCTGAATTTCCATCCAAAAATATTGGGTTGGCAATAGCCAGAAACGAAACCCCTTAGATCTTGAAAAAGGAGTGAATTTCTACCATACGATTATCAACAAAGAAGACGCTCCCTATTGGCTGACTGAGCTGTTACCATAATGCTCTGTGGAGTCCCATATTTACATTTTGTACTTTTGAAGAGCAAAATGTCTAGAATCTAAAAAGATATACAAGCTTTAGCATGGGTATTATTTTGCTTAGGTGCACAAGTCCCAGGCCTAGGGCAGGACATTTTGTTTTGGGCGGGCAACAGTCTGCCTGAAGTTGCAATGCCATAGAAAATACAAAAAAATGTCTTTATGCAGAGATTAGTCTGTCTTTAAGTGTAGATGCCATTTTCTGACTTACTGTATAATTACTTAGACACATTTACACTAACACTATACACTTTTCTATATATATGTGTGTTAAACTTATGATTGGAATATAGCAAAAGGAAAGTAGTATTAACTGGGTCGTTTGGAGTCTCAAAAATCTGAATGTACCTAGGGTAGCATAAAATCTAAATACACTGCTGGGCTTTAGTTTGTCAGCTATTCTTTTTAGTGGTGACACTAGTGAATAGGGGGCCTAAGTGCAAAATAATTTTAGGACCCCCTTTGCAAATACTCTTTTCATCACATTGAGTCAATAGAAAAGCCAAAAATGTATGTAAATAATCAGATGACCTTTCTATAAAGTAATTATCTGCCATTATTCCTTTACTGGCAGTATCAGAGGTCTGCAACCCTGGTCTGCAACTAGCTATTAAACTGTAGTGCTGTATTGTAGAAACAAAAAAACTTTCATCGTCCCTTTACATCTAGCTGTGTGTATGTGCATAAACAACCTCTGTATTTTGGGAAAAACCTAAAATATTTTTGAAGGATTTGGCCAAACTGACATTAGCAGTTGTGTAAGCTAAGAGCATACAAAGATTTTAGAGAAACCTTTATTTTTGAAAACTCTGTGTATAGAAAGTTTCCATTTTGTCTGACTTGAACACTTCCTAAGGGCATGTTCTCATCTAATGAACAATGGGGAGAGGAGTGGAGGAGCAGAGAGCATGTTGAGTTTTGAGAATTTGTTAAAGCTATAGAGATTTTGGAATTTTACATCTCCCCCCTTCCTCTAAACATGCTCACAAGCAGACAGCTTCCAAATATAGCTGGAAATCCTGCTCCTGCAGAAATGCAGATTCAAACTCATCCATGCACCATTCACTAAAGTATCATGGATGCCTTCAAGGTTCAGCAAAGGCATCAAAACTTATAAATTTCATAAATAAAATAGCATTGACAATTTCCTAGTTACAACCTCAGTTAAATTAAAAAGTTGTTCTTTAAGTAGGTTTGGAAAGTCAGAGACATGGAGCCCGATTCAATTGAGCTTTTGCAAGTCACTGGAGCTTGTAAGTGAGGCCACAAGTCAATTTGTTATTAAATTGGCTTATTTTTGCAGGCTCCGAACTGGTTACGAGGTACGACCAAAAAAAAATTGCGATGGTTAAACCCGTAACTTATGGCCTCCCGAAGCCTTTGATCTTTTACTTTCGCAAGACTTACGATGGCTAAAATCGTAAATCGCTATTCAATTGCTTCAATTTCCCAAGCCTGCAAATGTTTTCACACCCGTAAATGGCAAATGGAGAAAATCCTGTGAGTGCTAGAGAGGACCCGCAAGGGGGTTAAACACCTGTTCGTAAAACTGTAAATGCAAATAAAAAATCAATACTGCACTGTAAATAATGGGGAAAGCGATGAAGAACATTAGAATTAATTGTACAATAGTCTCAAGCTTGCAAATCAGCAGGAAGTACAATGTATTTTTATGTTTCATTTCGGGGCTAAATCGATCTCGGGTATCAATGAGTTAATATCAGGCCACCCACGAGGACTAGAAAAATATTGGCATTCATTTTTATAATTCTGTATTTTGCGGTTTTGAGAGTTTGATCGCATATCGGACCCCCGAACCTAATTAATTGACATGTTTTACTGTCGTAATTATGATGGTCCCATTTTCTATTGGTTGATTTGAAATGGGAGGTTACGGCCTTGCTTAATTGATCATGTTCCCGTCCTGAACTGCTACGAACCACTTTCGGCTTTGGGACAGTAACTTGCGGGCTTGAGCAATTGAATAGCATCATAATCGGAGATGAACAGGAGCCCACAGACATACGGCCTACAACGATCGAGTTGCGGGCTTGCAATTGAATGGGGCCCATGGTTTTCATTAAGTTAGACAGAGCAAATAAGAAGATTTCCACTGAGGACGAAAAGACATGTATGCTATTCCAACCTGTGATTTAATGTCAACTTTATTTAAATTTTTTATTATAAAGAGGTAATTACTACGTATACAGTATTTAGCTGTGGACTTAGTAACCACTGGGCAAATAATGCTGTGGTCATAACATATGACATGTTTATATCCACATTTCCCATAATAAATACAATGCTATAATGGACCAATTTAGTGAAGTGTATCATAGCATAGTCTACCATGAATCTCTGGGTGTACAAAATGACCTGATTAACGAGATCTAATTACATTACAATTCAGAAAAGTACCTTCAGCTGTTGTGTAGAAAGAAGTCACACCTGATTGTATTACCTTCCTGGCACATAGAACAAGCCCTTGATTACAATAAGTAAAGCTTCTTTGATATTTATAATAACTGTTCTTCCTTCTGACCATTGACTTGTAATTTGTTTGAGTCAAGTTTCCTGTACGTCACACATAGTAGGGGCAATGTCCAAACTATGGGCATGCCATTACGTAACGGATTTCCATGTGCACAGTTATATGTATGCCGATTCTCCAGCGTTTGCCAAGAAAAATTTCAATTGTTTTTATTCTAACAGAGATCCTTCATATATTCTTACAAAAAAGATCTCAGTGATTCTTTATACACAGAAGAAGAGTCATACCATGATATTCTTCCCTGGCAAAGGGCTGTGTAAGTAGACAGCTACATGATGGAACTGCCTATACATACTATAAGAACATTCAGAATCCTGTAAAACTTACTGAATTACACCAGTAGGGTTTGGCTGGAGCTCTCTAGCTCTAACTGCTCTCAGGAAACCCAGAGTCTGAATCTTCGTAGTCTTCATGACAACAATACAGAATGGTATCTACTAACTTGAACACACTATACTAGCATCCTCCCATATCCCTATCTATCAACTGTATATAAATCTCTTACAATGTCAGGGAAGGGTTTAAATCATTATTCAAACTTTTAGACCTCTCTGACTAAGACAAGCTACTCCATAGGAACTGGGTATTTCCCAGGATTCACCCTTAATATCCATTACCCCCTATGGGCCTGGCTATCTACGGTCTTACGCTTAATATCCACTATGCCTTATGAGCTTGGTATCCCCCATGATTGCCCATTAAAACCCACCACACCCTAGGGGATGTGTATGCCTTGGGATTCCACTTTTATACTAGCTACCCCTGTATTTTTGGAAATCCCTGGGTTTCTCCCAACTAAAGCATAATCATGGGGGACCTTATGGACCTGCATGGCACCAAATATTAACACTATATTAACTTTATGTAACCCTAGTAACAGGTTAATATTTGGTGGGACCCTCATAGTATACTAAGCTTTGTCCAAGGGGGTCCTTATGGACTTCCCAAAAAAAGGTATTTGATGCCAAAAGGGCCCATGGTTATACTTTAGTTGGGAGAAACCCTGGGCATCTAATATTAGGCCATTACTAGGGGGGCCCATAGCAATGGCTTAATATTAGATCACTATCACATCAATAGTATTCATTAATGTAAATCACAGCTTTGTTGTGTACTTCATAACATCATATGCCATTACATCTGGCATTTGTATCATAATAGAAGCCACAGGTTAAATTGTAGAAAAGTATCTTAAGTAACTCTTGGTTCCCTAATGTCACACTTTTAGTCAGCAAGTGCATCCTAAATGATTGAATTGAGTTTACTTAGTACCGTTTTGTGCCATGTACATCCAGTTCTGTTGAACCCTTTTCCTGCAAAGTCCCAATTATTTAAAAAACAATTCTCAAGACGTGTATATGTATTATTATTATTATTAGACGTAGTAGTAGTAGTTTTTTATTATCATACAATTCATGCATGTAGACACATTGTAATTTAGCAATTATATATCATAGCTATGATTTGAATTACAATGCAATGTGAATATTATGCTTGTCCAACTCCAGTAATTCAGGGCTGATATCACATCATATTTTCAGGATATCTTGTTTTAGTGGGTTCGTCTGTGGCTCATTCTTTTGATGTATTTTACAGTGCTCACACAGAAAAATCATTACAATCTGACCTGGCCCCAGCCCTTGAAGATCTTGAAGCCTGGGTTTGAATAAGCTTGTTTTTGTATGATCTACATTTATATATAATTTAGGAATTATATTCTGTCCAGAAGGATTTAGTAAGGTGGTTTGTTGAGTCTTGTGGCCATATTAAATTCCAAGCCCGTAGCAGCACCGGTACACCCGCAAAGCCTGCAGGCCTGAAATTCGGCGGAGTGATAGAGCTATTAAATTAGCCAAGCCCGCAACAGACGTGGCCGACATTGAAACCTGTAAACCGTCCTTGAGCACGTTGCATTTGCGGCCGTGAACATGATCAATTAGTCAAACCTGTAGTTAAGGGTTTGGATGGAGCCAGTAGTAAAAGAGATCGTCATCATTACGTCACTGAAAAATGGAGGTTAGATTTCAATCCCTTACTGGTTTGAAGCACGAGTTATGATCGGACCCGCATTCCAGAAATAATGCAATATTAATAAATTAGTAAATATAATATTCTAGTCCATGCGAGTTACATTATATGTATTAACACATTGATATAATCGATATAACACGGAAATTAAACATTAAAAGAAGTATTTTATATTGCAGATTTGCGAGCTTGAGAATGTTGTGCTATTAATTTTAATACCTAACACCACTTTCCCTTTAATTTTAAGCACAGTAGTGTGTTGATATTTGCATTTAAAGTGCTACGGGTCCTTTCTAGTACCCATAGGATTTTTACGGGTTTGAACGCCGGTAGAGGCTTAACAATTTAATAGCGATTTGCGAATGTAACATTTACGGGCTGTTCCCATTTTGACAGCCTGTGGGGTTTTTCTGCCTGTAACCCGCAGATCATTTGCGGGTAGCTGTACATGGCCAATTTAATAACCGTAAGTGTATCAGGTTCCGTTACGGGCTACAGGTTTTCACATTGGGGGAAATTTAATAGCGCTGTTGGTGTCGCGTCACAGTTGAAAGTGCTGTTTTACTTACATATTTCCAACACTCCCACAGGATGACAGTGTAGCTAGAGTGGAAGGGAGTGTTCCAATTTATTAATCTGGGAATAAGTATTCCTAAAATTGAATAGGTCTGTATATAGTAACTCTATATTACACAGAGCATTCTCCTGAGCTTCTTAGCACACTTCTTTCAGCCATTCTAATCTAAACCTTCCCAAGGGCTGTGCAGCGCACATAACTACTCAGTGCTCGCTCTATGGGGCTTTGGGTTGGCAATTAGGAGCAGGATTCTAATAGCTTTTTGGCTTTGTCAGTGATAGATCCAGGAAGGCAACCAAATCTATGACAAGGACAATCTGTTCACCCAGAATGACATCTTTTATTCAGTGGTATTTTGTAGAATATATGGGCGCCGCAGCCTCTCTCTTTACATGTATGCCTGAATAATTTCCTTACTACTTCTTCATAGTATGTCCACTTTCTTCTGGTAAAAGACAGTTCATGCATACCACATTATCATTCCATATTTCAGACAAGCATGTGAGTGATGTATGCATGTGATTGATAATAAATTAGGACCGCTATGCTCATACAATAGTGTTTAATTTGTTCATAGTTACCGATTATCAATAAAATCAGCTGTTAAAACTTACATTCAAAGCTTAGTATTTTATACTTCACTATATATGCTGATCTCCATCCAATATCAACAGCCTTATTAAATTGCGATTCTGCTAATTTAAAAGGGCTCTATATCAGCACAGAGCATATTTTTTTATAGAAGTTTTTAGTTAGTGAACTTCTATCCAAAAGCAAGGTCTTCACTAACTAAAAACTTCTGTAAAAAAATATGCTGTGTGCTTATATAGAGCCCTTTTAAATTTGCATTTAATAAGGCTGTAAGCATTGAGAATGAGGTATAACAGATTTAATAAGGCTGCAAGTGTTCAGGGAGAGGTCCCCTTTCAACTCCTGGACACTTAACAGAGCCTAGAGGGCAGAATAGCTGCTGGAAGTAACAGTGCTAACTTCAAATGTTAATTTTAATACTATATTGATTTTTTCCATCAAAAAATGATTTTAAGCTTCCGCCCATCCCATCTTCCCCCACCCTCTTTTCCTTTCTTTCTATTTTCTATATATTTTTTTCTTTTCTTTTAATTAGTACTGGCATAATATGACATATTTAATTGTAATCTATACAAAAAAACTCAAAACAATTGGGAAAATTATTAATTTGAATACAATATATGTTGTTCTTCTACTGTACATCTTACTCTTTTATTTTCATTAATAAAAACGATAAAAAAAAGAAAACTGATTGTGTTGCTAATCAATAACATACCATAATAATAATGATAATAATAATAATAATAAATAAATAAAATAAAAAGCATTAATGTATTACCTCTACTTTGGGCCTTTAATTATCCTAGGTAAACTATTCACCATCACTCTCTTCCTTCTGTATCTTGGACACTTTACTTTAGGGCAGGGTTAATGAATTGTGTTTTCATAGTATTCAAGGTGCAAATGTATTAGTCAATATGATGATATGATCCAGAGTCTTTTTTTTTTATGGGTGCACACACATGACATGAATAAAACAGAAATGATAGAGAGTGTCAAACCAGCATTATTATGCACAACATACATCATACCGTCCAACATTTCAAATGGTAATTAAGGAACACTTATATTTTTTCGAAAAATATGCACTTATAACTATTATTAGCCCCATATTCTGTGATGTGTAAAGTTTTAGATACATACACTTAATATTTGCAGAGTTCTACATACTGATCTATATTCTGTAGACCTGACACTGCAAGGCTCCTTTCTTTTTCCAAGACTTTAAAATAAATTAAAAGGAAACAAGAAAAAGTGGGAAATGGTATTAAAATCGACTCCCTTTGTGTTTATTTGCATATTTAAACATAATTGTATTAACAAGTGCTTAAAACCTGTTTTACTCACTGAAAGCATCCATACAGTCCCTGCAAATATCTACCCCCTGTAGACCATGTAGACAATGGCTCCTATTCATTTGTTCAAATAACAATTACAGAAGCCCATAATGGAGCCTATAAAAGTTACAGATATTTAATTGGCTACATTTTGCTACTCGCAATTCCATTTGCGAGTTATAGGCTCAAAATCACGGCGGTTGTCAAAAACGTAACTCCGTGCTATCTCCTCCTTTGATGTTTCAAGCCCGCAAATCTTATCAGTGCTAAAGACAACTAGATAGGGCTTCCAAGTGGCTTAAACACCTGTTCTTAACACTGCAAAAGCAAATATAGTGGAAAACCAATGAAAGGCATTAGAATTAATTGTACAACAGTCTCAAGTTCGCAAATCTGCAATAAAACATTTTTGTTCTACATTTTATTCCTGTGTTATATTGATCCTCGGAATCAAGGAGTTAATACATATCAGGCCACCCACATGGATTAGTACAGTTGATTTATTCATTTTTATTGATTTCTACATTTCTGGATTGTGAGTCAGATCGCAAATAATACTTCTAAACACTAATTAATTGTAGTCTAAACTCCATGTTTTACTGACGTCATGAGGACGTTCTTATTTACTATTGTCTGTGTCTAGATTGTAACTTACAGGCTTGCTTAATTGATGATGATCATGCCCTGAAATACTATGTACTGTTTTTTTTTTTTTTTGTGTATTGGGGCTTTGAGCCTGTACTTGCGGGCTTGAGTCAATTAAATACATCCGTAACTGTAGCAAATTTCTAACCTGCAGACATACAGGCAGTGTCAAGGTAATTAAAGGCTTGGAATTAAATCAGCGCCAATGTTCCTATAGTACTAGATGTACTAGCCAGTCACAGGTTTTGTATCAGGAATTCAGTAACATGCTGCTGACACAACCTATCATTGAATAGTATGACTAGTACTACAGAAAAATTGTGTAAATTGAGCTACAGAAAGTGGACCTTTGGAAGGGATGGTTGGAAGGTTTCATTGAGTAAAAACAGAGTTTTTATGCAAATGGTAATAAAATGATGTTTACATCTGAAAATAAACAGTAGTGCTCATAAATATGAAAAACAGGGAACCTTGCATGACTTTTTAAGGCTGGAAAGAGAGGTTTGCCCTTACATGAGGGACTTCCTTAAAAAGAGGAACATTTGGGATAACGTATTATTTAAAAGAAAATGTCAAACAGTACAAAAAAACTGTTTGCAATAGTATGTAGGATTTACATTTAAATGTCAAGTCAACTTTTTAACTTTGCTTAAGTTTGCTTCATTTTTAGTATGTTGGGTCTTGAAAATACTCCATTTGGAGATGGAAAATTAAGGAAAAGTTAACTGCGTATTAAATGATTAATGTGCAATTTAAAAGAATTAAATATGGAAAGCTGATTCTGAGTTTTAAACCACAATGTTTTAAAAGGGTTTGGATCTTATAAAGGATTAACAAGTTTGAAGGAAGTAAAATACCAGGTTCATATTGTTTAAAAAACACCCAACATTCCTTGCAGTAAGTGAATAATGAGAAACTGGCACATGGTAAACAGGGCATTAGAGAGCCAGGCTTGTCTTTCTATTCATTCTGCAGGTTGGTATCTAAGTTACGCAACTGTCAGACACACCTTGCAGATGGCCTTTTAAAAGAAGGAGAGAACCACATTCCATCAACTTATGGGAAGCCTTGGTTAGTTTGTAGAGTGTCACAATGGCATGACTGTGCCAACCTGTTTTAGATTGTATTGTTGTTAGTGCAAGGATAAAATCAACTTAGAAATGCATGCCAATGAGGCTATTGCAATGGAAAAACATGATATTATTAAGTAGTTCACCTTTACAGCCTTATTAAATTGAGATTCTGTAAATTTAAAAGGGCTCTGTTTAAGCACACAACATATTTTTTTTTTACAGACATTTTTAGTTAGTGAACTTCTATCCAAAAGCAAGGTCTTCACTAACTAAAAACTTCTGTAAACAAAATATGCTATGTGCTTCAATAGAGCCCTTTTAAATTTACTGAATCACAATTTAATAAGGCTGTAAGCATTGAGAATGAGGTATAGCAGATCGTCAGAGCTATAACCACCCAGGAGAATGCAAGGGATGGGAATACTTGTGTCGGTGAATTTACACACTTGATTGGGAATATAGTAATCATTTATACACATTTTTGGCATAAATGTTTACATCTTTAAAGGGGAGGTTTCACCTAAACCCAAGTTGCTCTACAAAATGAGTATACTTGTAGAAGTTCAAACATATGTGTAAAAGTTATAGCACTTGCAATTTATAGCTACAAATATTCCCTTTGTTATTATTATTAGTTTTAACGTGCCGACATATTCTGTACCGCTATACATGTGTTGTGATCAAGGCAAAACAATATTAACACATTTCAAGAAATGGAGGGCCCTGTCTTTGAGCTTAGAATCCAGCGTCCAAAGAGCTCTCCCTAAAGCACACTGCTAGATTGAAAACTCGCAGACTTACTATCTAAAGGTTTTGGGTGTGGTACAGGAGGGTGAAAAATGCATTGTGCATGCTAAGACGGCAGCCGATAAGCTTCTTTAAACAGATGAGTTTTTAGTGTGGTTTTGAAGGATTGGAGGCAGGAGGATAGTCTAGTGGAGCGAGGCAAGGAGTTCCAGAGAATTGAGGCAGTACAAGAAAAGTTCTGAAGGCGGGAGTGAGAGGAGGTTATCAGAGAGGAGGTAAGAAGAACGTCATTAGCAGAGCGAAGAGGGCAGACGGGTGAATATTTGTAGACGAAACAGACATATAAGATAGTGCACTGTTGTTGAGGGTTTTGTAAGTTATGATTTAAATTTCTGGAGGTAATGGGAAGCCAGTGGAGTGACTGACAGAGAGGTAGAGCAGACACTGAGCGTATTATACGGTAGATGAGTCTAGCGGAGGTATTCATTATGGTTTGAAGTCGGGAAATGTTTTTTAAATTGAAAAGACAATATTTAGTTAGTGACAGCATGAGGAATGAAAGAGAGGACAGGATTCAGTAGAACCCCAAGATAACGGGCTTGGGAGGTGGGAATGATGATGGCGTTGTTGACAGTGAGAGAGAGGTGAGGAATTGACGTTGTAGTAGATGGTGGGAAGACTCGGAGTTCGGTCTTATACATGTTAATTTTGAGATGGTAGGCAGACATCCAGGAGGATATGCTTGAGTGGCAGTTGGAAACACGTGCTAGAAGAGAGGGGGATAGATCAGGTGTTGAGAGGTAGATTTGAGTGTCATCTTCATAGAGATGATACTGAAATCCAGAATATTTTATTAGGATACCAAGTGAGGATAAATAGATGGAGTAAAGGAGGGGGCCTAAGACTGAACCTTGGGGAACGCCAGCAGTCAGAGGGTGAGGAGAAAGAGAGGTGCCAGAGAAGGAGACACTAAATGTTCGATCTTGAAGGTATGATATGAACCATGAGAGCGCAGTATCTCAGATTCCAAGGGAGTGGAAAATTTGGATTAGAAGAGGGTGGTCAACTGTATCAAAGGCAGCAGAGAGATCCAGAAGAAGTAGAATAGAAAAGTGACCCTTTGACTTGGTGGTGAGCAAGTAATTAGTGATTTTTGTAAGATCTGTCTCAGTGGAATATTGGGCCGGAAGCCGGATTGATACGTGTCAAGAAGGGAGTTGGAGGAGATAAAGTGGGTAAGGCGATTGTGGAAGAGCTGCTTAAGCAGTTTGGAAGCCAGGGGAAGTAGAGAGACCGTAGTTAGTTGCAGAATCAGTGTCAGGTGGGGGTTTCTTAAGAATGGTTGAAATTATGGCATGTTTTAAAGATTATGGAAATGTGCTTAGGGAAAGGTTGAAGAGATAAGTGAGAGCTGGGATAAATGTGGTAGAGAGGGGAGAGATTAGCTGTGACGAAATCAGATTTAGAGGACTTGTAGTAAGGCGAGAGTTTCATAGTAGGCTGAAGACTTCACCCTCTGTTATATGTTATGTGAGCTGGTGAAGAACACAGAAACATGAATGTATCTGGCATGGCTTAGAAGCTACAGCTTGATTGGCTTTTTACATTTTGATCAATCAGCTCAGCTTTCTACATGTCAGTGACACAAACTGAGTTTTAAATGAAAAACTAGGAAAACTGTAAAACTAGATAATCTTTTCATCGATAGATAATCTTGTCTAATAGTAATCTTTAGTATAAAAGAAAAATACAGTTAGGGGAGACTTGCCACTTACATTTCATCCTGAAATGTACCAGGATTACAGGTAGGCATACTATTCAATAATAATAGTAATAATAATACATAATATATAATTTGTTTCCTAGTTGGAATCAAAGCGCTTTAGAATACTTCCCAGACGTTACCCAAAAGTTGGGGTAAACAGATAAGACTTAAGCTTCTTCTGGAAAATGTCCAATGATGGGGACTCTTGGACTGTTATGGGGATTGTTTCCACAGAACTGGAGCTGCATGATTAAAAGCTCTTGGTACATCCAACTGTGATGCAATTACCAGAAACATGGGGTATGGTTCTTTCAGGTACTTGGGTCGTAATCATTTAGAGCTTTGAAGCTCAGCAAGCTTGAACTAAATTTACCATTCGATAGGTAACTAGTACAGAGAATGAAGAATGAGTGTTATTTATTAGGAAATGGTCTTGTGTGTTAGCATCCTTGCTGCAGCACTCTGCATTATCTGAAAACTGTGCAATTGTTTATTTGAAAGTCCCAGAAATAGTGCATTGCAGTAGTCAAGTTGGGAAGTCACAAAGGCATGGACCAGTGAAGACTGATCCTCTGGTGGAAGAAAGTTGTCTTCGTTGCCCCAGACACTTGATGCTTAATTTTTTGATCATCAATCAACCTACACACCAAAATGTCAAACTTATTCTGAATGATTTATCTGTAATCCTCCATATTCCAGGCAAGTCACCTGATCCTGCTTCCGGTTTGATTTTATAAAAGTTCCTCTGTCTTGTAAGAGTTTAAGTTCAGCCTGTTGGCACTCAACCACTGTGCAATCACTGAAAAGTGAAACTGGATAATTTGAGCTTAGTTTAATGATAAATAAATGTGTGTGTCATTAGCATAGCAATTATAGCTTATGCCATGTTGTCTTATTATATCACCCATTGGAAGCATGTGGAAGGCAAACAACATGTGAGATAAAACAAATCCCTGTGGAAATCCATGTTAGTGGTGCAGGTGAAGAGGGATTTACCCCCTCTGCTGTAGCATCCAATCCACATAATTCCAAAGAGAAGTCAAAGAAAATGTGTATAGAACAATCAATCCTGTCCCTTACTAACAGATAATTTAGGACACTTACCACCACTGTTTCGCTATTATGCAGTCTTCTGAATCCCGACTATAATGATGGATGACAAGCAGGTCTCCAATTAAGTTACAACAACTTTTTCAGTTACTTTTATATAGGGTTGAGATGGGCATTTAGTTAGCAATGCAGTCTGAGTAAAGAGAAGATTACTTAGGAAAACTTTGCAAAAAATTATTAGATTTGAATTTCCATCTAGCCAAGTTTCAGTAACACAAGTAATGACTACTGAATAAGGTCTGCTATGATAGCTGTGTTGTTCTCTATAGGCCTTGCATTACGCAGTACATTTTTGATGCAATATTCCCTGGGACCGAGTGTTTGGTCTTCAGATTTGGATCAGGTTCTCATTTGCTAGGAAGCACACATGGGGAGTTGTATCTGATCCTAACTACCATGTGATATTTGTCATCTCTTCTATTCATCAATTTTCTAGATATGGTGAGCTGGGTAATGAGGTACTTCAGGATGCATGGACAGCCTTGATTTTCTCTGGGCCTGTCCACGTCTGCAGCCCCAGTGAATTTCTTATAAATTCCAAAGTATTTCAAAATTACAATTTATTATTATGTAATAAGATTATTAGACGTGGAAGTGCATAGGGATTTCACTACTGAAAATGAGCTGGTAAACATTTGTATTTTCAATCTCAATTGGTTGAGCTCTGAATAGTTTTCTAGAGCCTGGTGCAAGGGTGTGACTTTTTCAAGTGGAAATTCCATGAGATGCAATTAGATCTGCCTAGACAGTCATATTAGTGCCTACAGTTAGGTCAGCCATAGGGTAGTTTATTGTCAATCGCACATAGCATAGGAATGATTCAGTGCCAGCATGTCTGGTCAGTGATTGATGGCATTAGATACAAACCCTGTCTGCTGTTGATCTTTTTCCTTTGTACAGGGATCAAATCACACACACATTGCATCCTAAGCACCACTCTTCACTAGCCTGAAAACAGTACACATAAGTATAACAAAGTATAAAACCTACGCCATCTAGTTCCACTCTTAGCAGTTCCTGTTAAATTACATATTTAACCTCAGGGAAATCACGGATCTTAATAGAAAGAAGCATGGTTTACTTCCCCTCACAAGGCTTCTGATCAGTGAAGCTGTCGGACTATGGTCGATGTCTGGTGGGGCTAGGGCTTCTTACCTCCTTGCGGCGTAGAGTAAGATGGTGCTTTCTGTATTTCATTGTTAAGGTAACTTGGTGCATATGGCTAGAGAGATCTTTGCTGAGGACATAGTAACATAATACTAGACAGACCATTTCAACATGAAGATTAGCTACAAGAATTATTGTAAAAGTCAAGGTCCAAGCATAGTAGTGTGTTTCTACCTAAGCCCGGGAGGTTTCTTGTCTAGGGAGCACATTTCAGGGGACAGCAGGCTGACTGAAGATATAGTGCAGTACATTGAAATATTTTTGTATATGCACAGAAATGTCTATATGCAGTGTTATTTCTGTTTGTAAGTGTACAGATCATATATGTACATTAACACACATAAACATATGATTTGAAATATACAAAGGGGAAGGAGGGCCTGCAAGGGGGTGAGGGGTACACAAATCTGAATGGCCTAGGGCAGTATAAAACCTAAATACTCCCATGTGCAAAAATAGCTAGGGTATAATCAGAAACCAATTTGGTCTGTCATATAGAGGACAAGCAAGATGAAAGATATCACCAAATCCTGTAATATTCAGCATACATTCTCCGGTAATCTTCTGTTTTCGTGATATCCTCCTGTCCACATCAATCTTAGCCACTTACCAATGTGTAGATTGTCTGGGCCTAAAGACCCATGTTAGTGTATATGCTGAAATATGAGTAATGATAATAATAAGAATGCTGTTATGTTATTGAGCTACGATGAAGGAAGAAAAATATCCAGTATCTCAACCTCTATAAGCCCTAAAGTTATTTAATTTATTCTACCCACTGAAAAAATTATGATGCACATTATTAGAATTCTAGTGATTTCATCATATTTAACATGTGACTGCGAATTCACAATATTCCTCCTACCTTTTCCATTTGTATTCTTTCCTATAGCACTGCAGACTCATATAGAATATGTACCATTACAAATACAAAGACACAAAGATTTGAAGGCAAGAAAAGACCTGTCTATTCTGTCCATTTTATCTACCTAACTTGTTTAATTAATCCTCAGGATAGTCTTAGGCTTATCCCAGGCATGATTAAATACATTAACTGTGTTTAACCCAATCATCTCCACCAGATGGCTGTTCAAATAAGTTTAGAAACAGGATTTAATTTTCAATTATAACTTCACCATTTGCCCACTTTTTGCATATTTATGTTGAATTCATTTTGTGAATTTTTTGTTAAAATATTTCAAAATAAATTTTAGCTTGCTAAATTTAAAATACCTTTTGATCCTCTTATTACTTTTACAAGAACAAGTTCTGCTCTTTCAGATTACCATTTTACTACTTGACCTGGGTGAACTCATTCTAAAAACATACTTGTCAACATACCGTGTCCTGACCTTTCACCTCATGACCATCTCAGTGGGACTACCTTGACATTAATTCTTTGAATACCCGTATGTTACTGTAAGAAGAACTTGAAACACCAACATAGTATTCAGCTTGTTTCCAAATTCTTGAAAAGAAACTCTCTCCCTGTACTATACAGCATATCAGCCACTTAGGGAGAGTTTTGCACAGCTTCTTAAAACAGGTGGATGTCAGCATTTCAAAGCAAGAACAGTATATACATCTTTTATTTTGTATTTTTGCTACGTTGCCAGTTTTTCCCTACAGATTAATCAGGAAACTCGGCAACCGGTCCCTGTGCATAAAGGACGCTGCTTTCACATTTAGCTGTCTAATCACATTTCTTTTTCCTTTTTTCCCTTGTCACCTAGTTTGCCCTTTCCAGAGAGGAAGGGGTGAGTAAAGGTCTCATTTCTGTCCTGGTACATTACACAGACAATATAAACCAACAGCATACAGAGCAGAAAAAGATTAGCTGTGTCCCCACTTAGTCTCAGGCAGAAGTGAGGTCAGAATTTCTAGATTTCTATCAGCTATATTGACAACTATTTACATGAAATTATTCCCAGTACTAGTAGGTTATTTTCCATCAATAAGCAGTGATTGGTATGGGGAATTTCATAGATATTTCAAGAAATGCTTGATACCATGGGTGGAACCAGGGGTGGATCTACCAGTGGTGCAGTCCACCAGGGCCCTCCTCTGGGAGGGCCAGTGCTATGCATTTTTTTAAAACATTTTTTGCTTTTTTTTCTGGAGTGTAGGGCCCCCCTGGGGCCTTTCATCCCAGCCCAAACCACTAAGGCCCCACTAAGACCCTCTCGGGATGCCCCTGTGCCTCTTTGAGCACAATTACACTCACCCAGCCTGAAATTTGTGTGTGTCTGTTTAAAAAGAGCATTTCTACTGAGGCTCCAACATATGGCAATGTGGAGCAGTTCAGCACACTGGGGATGTGTATCAGGGAAGAAGGTAAGAGAGAAAGGCTGCAAAGAGGCAGCAAAGTACAGGGGGAATGTGTTCTGTGAGGGAGGAACAAAGGAGATAGGGATGGGTGCTCAGAGGGCTGAGGTGTTGTGGGGGTGCCTGCTGACAAAACTGAATGCTAAGAGGGATGGCTGTTGTGTGGGGTGATGTTTATATATGTGTTTATATGTGTATATATATATATATATATATATATATATGTGCATATATATCCGTAGAGGATGTTGCACAAAGGTGGAGCACACGTGGTCCCAGCAGAGTCCAGCGCAAAAAATTTTTTTGCATCCCCTGAGGAGGTGGAACCTATACAATGTGACTTTTGTAAAGCTCTAATCGTGTTTTATTTTAGAATCTGTAAGACCCTTACGGAGTATCCTTGATGGCTAGTATAGATATAAAGATCTCAAACTCCACAGGCCAGATTCTCCAGTTTTCATTTTCTGGAGCCACAATTACTTCATAAAGAATACGATTTATTATAATCCCTATCTGTAAGGGACTAGCCTGGACTTTATCATTGTGAGGCATGACAATTTATTGTGACGGTACAATCCTGCGTTTGATAACTTGAAATCTGGGTTGCTACAAGATTATTTAATTGGAATCACTTGGTTTCAAAGAGTATTGACGTCATCATGTTTTTTATATAATATAATATTTTCATTGTTGTTTGCACAAATCGTAGTTCACAGATCAAAGTTTATATGGGTAATTAATGGAACAGTTCAATTACTTAATTAAATTTTCATTTCATAATAAACATTTATTAACATGGTATTGAAAGTCGAAGTTCCTTGTTCCAGAGCTGTATGATAATTTAATTGACAATGGTCTAACCACTAGTTTAATTCTTGGGCTGCAAACACTATGCATCCACTCACAATGTTAAAGTCAGTCTGTGCTGTATTAAACACATGGCAAACACCTATATACAGCAGTCAGACTAGGAAAGCGCTAATGTATAGTTTTACCACTCAAAGATGAAGACTCAAAAGTGATTCAGATTCCTCCAGCACTGAGAGGGTTAACACATCTGCCCTGTTTTTGCCCTGTTTTTGGCCACATCCTCATTTGCAGAGGGGATATTTTGGCCCAAGCTTCTGATCTCCTTTGCATATCAGTTACACTATTTTTGATCTTATATTTTTTTGTGTTGCGGTGAAGCTGTCACTTTGTCACCACGCTCTGTAATACCCCACTTCCTCTCAATCTCTCTGGTTCTTGTTTATTGTGCCTTCACTTTTTATCATTTACAAGGCTGTTTAGAGAAAGCTTTTTGACTTTAGCCCTCTTCTCGTCATGTATGTGCCACTATACGCCTAATTGAGAAATGGGCACGCTGGGTTGGGTTCCATAGCCTTTACCATCAGCATATTCACTAAGACTGTGTTAATATAAATAGGTCCACACACTATTTTTCTATGTGCTTGCAAGTTCACATGCACAGGAAACAATAGCAAATAAGCATTCGCACAAAGTGGCAGAAGAAATAACTGTAACTGAGTATGCACATTGTGGAATACATGTAATTAATTGTAGTATATACATAGATATTCAGTACATAAATATAATGCAATTTACCAGTAAATGCATATTATTTGATTATATTCACCACATGGTATTAAAGGTGGAAGGTAAGATATTTGTATGCCTTCTATTACAGCATATATAATACAGTAATATGCATTTGTTAGTGATTTCTTGCCAGATTTACATGGCAAATATTCAATTTTTTTGTAAATTATTGTTTTAGGATTAGGCAGTTCGTTCTTACCGTAATAGTGAAGTTGGATAGTAAGTTCACAGTGAAAAATGCTTACTGTTAATGGGGACTGTGACTAATGTTGTATATATAGCACATCTCTAACTAACCATTGTAAATGTCAATGATGTAGTATGAAGGAACTACTAAAGAAATGTCCTATGTATATGTATGAGGCCTATGTGTGAGGTCTGTTATGTTTGTTTTCCTTTTGTGCATTTTTTAATTAAAATAATTGTTAAAAAAAAATCTAAATAAAATAACCAACGTAAATATTTGCTGACAGTGAGATCAAGTGAAGGTAAAGTTACGTTAAGTTATGTTCTTGTTGTGGTTGGGGAAGGAATTAATTGTATGAGAAACATTTTACACATTTATGTATTTCATGTAAAAACGAACCTGGAAAATCATTTGGTCTTAGCTGTCTGATCAATGGAAACACAATACAAGGCTAATACACTAAAGCACATGTTACTCAATGTGCCAGTTTAAGTTTTTCTGGCACAGTTATGCTTTGCTAATGTAAACCCTGTCTCAGCATTAGCTCAGTAATACAAAACTCATGATCAAGAGATAACATAGTGAAATGTTGTTAAGGATAAGATTGAACCATGTAGGGTGTGGCGTACCTTATAACTAATTCAATTGGATATTGTGTTTTGTATGGGATGCTGGCAAACTCTTATCTTTGTTGATATAAATTAACTGCCACCTATTATGGATTTTCCCCTTTTTGATACTGGTGGTACATTTACTATCTACAGTGCCTTGCAAAAGTATTCACCCCCCTTGGCATTTTTTGTGTTTTGTTGCCTCACAGCCTGGAATTAACATGGATTGTTTGAGGATTTGCATCATTTAATTTACAGAACATGCCCACAACTTTTTTTTTTATTGTGAAACAAACAACAAATAGGACAAAATAAGTCAATGTGCATAACTATTCATCCCCTAAAGTCAATACTTTGTAAAGCCACCTTTTGCAGCAATCACAGCTCCAAGTCGCTTTGGATAATTCTCTATGAGCTTGCCACATCTTACCACTGGGATTTTTGCCCATTCCTCCTTGCAAAACTGCTCCAGCTCCTTCAGGTTCGATGGTTTACGCTTGTGAACAGCAATCTTTTCCCTTAAACCACCCAAGTGTTGCTTTAGCAGTGTGTTTGGGGTCATTGTCCTGCTGGAAGCTGAACCTCCGTCCTAGCCGCAAATCCTGCACAGAGTGGTACAGGTTTTGCTCAAGAATATCCCTGTATTTAGCACCATCCATCTTTCCCTCAACTCTGACCAATTTCCCAGTCCCGGCTGCTGAAAAACATCCCCACAGCATGATGCTGCCACCACCATGTTTGTGGGGATGGTGCTCTTTGGGTGAGGTGATGTGTTGGGTTTGCGCCAGACATAGCGTTTTCTTTGATGGCCGAAAAGTTCAATTTTAGTGTCATCAGACCAGAGCACCTTCCTCAATACATTTTGGGAGTCTTCCCCATGCCTTTTCGCAAACTCAAAAGGTGTAATTTTGTTTTTTGCTGAAAGTAATGTCTTTCTTCTGTCCACTCTGCCATAAAGCCCAACTCTATGGAGCGTACGGCTTATTGTCGTCCTATGTACAGATACTCCAGTCTCTGCTGTGGAACTCTGCAGCTCCTCCAGGGTTACCTTAGGTCACTGTGCTGCCTCTCTTATTAATGCCCTCCTTACTCCTGGGGATCATCAAAGATTTGGATATTTTTTTATAACCTAACCCTGACTTGTACTTCTTAACAACATTGTCCCTTACTTGTTTGGAGAGTTTCTTGGTCTTCATGGCAGTATTTGGTTAGTGGTGCCTATTGCTTAGGTGTTGCAGCCTCTGGGGCCTTTTAAAAAAGGTCGTGTATATGTAATGACAGATCATGTGACCCATAGATTGCACACAGGTGGGCATCATTTCACTAATTATGTGACTTCTGAAGGTAATTGTTTGCAACAGAGCTTTTTATGGGCTTCATAACAACGGGGGTGAATACATACGAACATGCCAATTTTCTGTTTTCTATTTCTAAAAAATAGTTTTATGTATATATTTTTCTAATTTCACTTTACCAACTTAGACTATTGTGTTCTGATCCATCACATAAAATTCAGATTAACAAAACATTGAATTTAAGGCTGTAATGTAACAAAATAGCAAAAAAGTCAAGAGGGGTGAATACTTTTGCAAGGCACTGTAGCTGATTTTCTCAGTATTGGTATGGGAAAACTTGATTTTTCAGAAATATGTGTTGGAAGGGAAGTAGGTGACTGTCAAGTTTAAGATCCTGCTATTTAAGGAAAGTTTTAAAAGTTTCTAATTTTATCATTGTGCAAAAGCAGAATTGTGCAAAAATGTTTTATCCAAAGAAAGGAGTATTAAACATTACATGGCACATTATAATAGCACGGTTTGGAAGGTGTGTTTCTATTGCAGTGTTTGAAGACCTGTAGCCACATCATTTCTGTAGAACAGGAGAGATCTTAAGGAAGATTTACATTTTTGAGCAGCTGGCTTGCCACTGGGAGAGCTAGACAAATACTTGTTGATTACGTTATAACCCACTGTGGTCATTTGAATATAGACATTTGGTGTTGCAAACATCTTATCACTAGAAAAAAAACAGTATTGTATATGTTTTATGAAGCTTGTAGAGTTCTGTTTCACAAGCATTGAGGGGTAAGATTGGAGTGCAGATATGTTTTGCTCACAAATTATCACTTAACTGTTTTTAAGGTACACCAATTTACAGTACATCACTGCCCTTGTCTTAAAGTACTCCCCCAACTACTCTCTTCATTCTGCTAATGACTTCCATTTTCATCCTCTCACTCGCGCCTTCAGGACTTTTTTGGAACTACTCTGTGGAACTCCTTGCCTCGTTCTGTCAAACTATTCTCCTGTCTCAATACCTCCCAAGAAACACATCTGCTTAAAGATGCTTATTACCGTCAACCTTAACATGCACAAACTTTATACTCTCACACACAACCTACCTTATAACACACAGCCACCTACAGTTGTATAGGCCTGCTGCCTATTTCTACTTACCTTAAAATTTGTGTATAACTTTATAATTTCCTAATTGTACACACTGTACTCTATTCTTCTTTGTCATTTTCACTGCTGAAAATGCTGGTGCTTTATAAGAGTAATATTAATAACTAGTCGTTTGCCTGTCATAAATGACGGGATGATATTCTCCCCTCTCTCTCCCCTGTGTGTCTTCCCTCTCCCTTTTGACCCTCTGTCTCTTTCCTCCCCCTTCCCCCTTTGTCTCTGCCCCCCTCCCCTGTGTTTCTTCCCCCCTCCTACCTCCCCTGTGTCTCTTCCCCCTCTCCCTCCCCTGTGTCTCTTCCCCCCTTCCCTCCCCTGTGTCTCTTTCCCCCTCCTCCCTCCCCTGTGTCCCTTCCCCCTCCCCTTTGTCTCTTTCCCCCCTCCTCCCTCCCCTGTGTCTCTTTCCCCCTCTCCCTCTCCTATGTATCTTTCCCCCTCCTACCTCCCCTGTGTCTCTTTCTCCCTTTCCCCTTCTCTCTCTTTCCCCCTTTCTCCCTCCCCTGTGTCCCTTTCCCCCTCGGTCTCTTTCCCCCTTTCCCCTGTGTCTCTCCCCCCCTCTTCCCTCCTCTGTGTCTCTTTCACCCTTTGTCTCTTTCCCCATCCTCCCCCTATGTCTCTTTCCCCCTTTCCCCTCTCTCTCTTTCCCTCTGTGGCTCTTTCCCCCTTTTCTCTCACCTGTGTCTCTTTCCCCCTTTTCCCCCCTTTACCTCTCTGACGCCGCTCTTTGCACATGCGTGGCTAATCCCCTGTGTCTCTCCCCCCTTCCTCCCTCAACTGTGTCTCTTTCCCTCTTTATCTCTTTGCCCTGTGTCTCTTTCCCCCCTCATCCCTCCCATGTGTCCCTTTCCCCTTCGGCCTCTTTCCCCCTCCTCCCTCTCCTATGTCTCTATCCTCCTTTCTCTCTTTCCCCCTGTGTCTCTTTTCCACCATCCCCCTTCCCCCTCCCCTGTTTCTCTTTCCCCTGTGTCTCCTCCATCTTTTGTCCCCTCTGATGCCTCGCTTTGCGCATGCGCAGCTGGCCCTGAGCATGCACACTGCAGCTTGTATGGAAATTCTGTATAAATAGTTTCTGGTGCGTTACATACTCTTCAGAAACTATATTAGTGATAATACCCCTAAAATATATATAGCATTCTGAGGAATCTCAACACTCTCCTCCCCTCACACCAGAAGTCAATGCAGTATGACAAAATGATGTCTGAGATTACTGGCACTGTGTATGAATAAAAAATGAGGATTATATCATTTTCTTAGCCAATATCTCCTGTATTTCGTACAGCTCTCAAAGCTCTGCAAAAAAACTAGTGAAAAACTAGTGGTCTCCTACTAGGTCACAAAATATCACTTAAACATTATACTTAACACTGTCCCTTTAAGCTTCTCTGCACATCCAATGTATTCTACAGACCCCTCCATTTAAAGGCAATGTACATTATGTAATCAATATACATTTTGCAAGACTTGTGGCCTGATACTTTTATTTTTCAATGTATCCTATCTACTGTATTTTACAAGAAGAATGCACTTTTAAAAATATATATTTTTTATTGAAACACAATATATACAGATGAACAACAATTAAGTTGTGTATTTACTTGAATACAACAATCTTCTCGTTTGTATCTAATTCCTTATAAACATATACATGCACATATACACAGTGGGGGGAGGGGGGGGATATTTGATCCCCTGCTGATTTTGAACATTTGTCCACTGATAAAGAAATGATCAGTCTATAATTTCATTGGTAGGTGTATTTTAACAGTGAGAGACTTGAACCTTCAGCTCCCTCCACAGATTTTCTATGGGATTAAGGTCTGGAGACTGGCTAGGCTACTCAAGGATCTTAATGTGCTTCTTCTTGAGCCAATTCTTTGTTGCCTTGGCTGTGTGTTTTGGGTAATTGTCATTCTGGAATACCCATCCATGACCCATTTTCAATGCCCTGGCTGAGGGAGGGAGGTTCTCACCCAAGATTTGACGGTACATGGTCCCATCCATCGTCCCTTTGATGCGGTGCAGTTGTCCTGTCCTCTTAGCAGAAAAACACCCCAAAGCATAATGTTTCCACCTCCATGTTTGATGGTGTGGATGGTGTTCTTGGGGTTATAGGAAGCATTCCTCCTCCTCCAAACACGGCGAGTTAAGTTGATGCCAAAGAGCTTGATTTTGGTCTCATCTGACCACAACACTTTCACCCAGTTCTCCTCTGGATCATTCAGATGTTCATTGGCAAACTTCAGACAGGCCTGTACATGTACTTTCTTGAGCAGGGGGACCTTGAGGGCACTGCAGGTTTTAAGTCCTTCACGGTGTAGTGTATTACCAATTGTTTTCTTAGTCCCAGCTGCTTGAGATCATTAAGATCCTCCTGTGTAGTTCTGGGCTGATTCCTCACCGTTCTCATGATCATTGAAACTCGACGAGCATGGAGCATCAGACTGACGAGACTGGCAGTTATTGTGTGTTTCTTCCATTTGCAAATAATTGCACCAACTGTTGTCACCTTCTCACCAAGCTGCTTGGCGATGGTCTTGTAGCCCATTCCAGCCTTACATAGGTCTACAATCTTGTATCTAACATCCTTGGACAGCTCTTTGGACTTGGCCATGGTGGAGAGTTTGGAATCTGATTGATTGCTTTTGTGAACAGGTGTCTTTTATACAGGTTTTTTTTAATTTTATTTGTTATTCTGTCTGTCACTGTTAAGATACACCTACCATTACAATTATAGACTGATCATTTATTTGTCAGTAGACACATGTTCTAAATCAGCAGGAAATCAAATACTCCCCCCCGCCACTATATATATATATATATATATATATATATATATATATATATATATATATATATTTATATATATATATATATATATATATATATATATATATATACACATACACATACATACATCTCGTTTCTTTTGTCTCTTCCTTCTTTACATTCTAATATTAGTGATTCCGAAGAAACAATATATACACTATGTGTAGAAAATAAATATCACATTTTCAAGAACATACTTATTCTTTTTTACAATTATGGACTTTTTTTGTTCTGGTAGCTGCAGTAACAAGACCCACTAAAAACACCAAATATTGCAGAGCAGAGTGTTATAGTGGAGGAAATGTGATTAGGTACATGTTTCTAATCATAGAAATAATATAAGTTGTCATTGTGTGTTACCGACAAGCAGTATAGATGATATTGTACATAAAGATAGCAGTTTATTTCACCTAGCAGACATAAGCACTGTGCTACTTAAATACCAGGAAATATAATTTATGTAATGAAAAGAATGGGGAATGTCAAATTAGAATTAAAGGTAACATTTTAATATAATATCCATCTATTTCACTTTATCCACACTTAAGTGCATGATTAAATCTAAAAGTTGTTTCATTTCAGAGTTCAAGGGACTAAGGTGTCATAGACACCGCTGCTTTCATCTTACTGAAAAATATATTTTTAAGTGGGATTAGATAATATAAAGTAATTTCATTTTTTTACACAGGAGCGTGTGACCCTACCCAATGGAAAGCTTTCATTTAAGAAGCTATTAAGTATATCTGTCTTTATCTGGCAAAATCACTGATGTTCCGGAGTGTGGATATAGAACCAGTTCCTGATAAGTATAATGTGCCATCAAGAATGTAATCTGCAATGAAGATTGCAATTGTAAAGAAATACACCAGAGCAGTGATGTTATATCTGTTCTGTAACTGTCCACAGTCCATCCTGTTAAACAAGCCCTTATCTTTTAGGACAGGATGCAATTTTGCTCTTGTAAGAAACCACACTCTTGTTCTCATCTACATTCTATTTTTGTGGTTTCTTAAACACTGTGCTGTCTGCGAAAATAATATCTGGGACACCATGAAATAAGCACATACAGTCTTCAATTTTATCATGTTCACTTCTCAATATGTGCACTTTGACAGAGATAACAATGCACCTAGGACCCCCTACCAATAACTAACAATAACATATGCAGTTGGGCTCATTGCTTCTGTGTTGAGTCTTGGCCTTTTACACTATGAATTGTACAATATTCTATATTCAGTACTCTAGTTTCATGGCTTTCTCAATGAAAGAAGACTTCTGTGTTTACTATCAAAAAAGTACCATAGTTTGGAGAAAAAGTAAATTCTTGGGAAGTATGTAACAAATGACCAGCATTAACATAAAAGCATTTTTTGAGAAAATATAAATTTTTGCAGTTTCTGCTTGTGTCCAGAAGTTGACATGCTTAAGACCAGCAGCTCTCAACCCTTCCAGTGTGGTGACACCCCGACAAAACCTCCCAAGCTGTGGCGATCCCCAACAGCAAAACTACAGACCAGAATAGACAAAAAAAAACACATCCCAGATGGCTCCAGATGACGCCCGGCAAATTGTCATTCGACCCCCAACAGGGTCGCGTCCCACAGGTTGAGAACCACTGCTTTAGACCCTTCAAGTTCAGTGAATAAAGGGTTTTATATGGGACAAGGAAAGCAGGGTGTTCAGTTTGTACGTCAAGTGCTTGTTTCAAAGCATTTGTGGGAGTTGAGGGAGGGAGCAGGGGCGGATCTACCAGTGGTGCAGGTGATGCAATGCACCATGGCCCTCCTCTGGGGGGCCAAGTGCTCCCATCCTGGTCCATCCCACCAAGGCCCCACTGGGACCCCCCCTGTGTCACCTTCACCACACACACACATCCCCCAGCCTGATGTGTATCAGGGAAGAAGGTAAGAGAGCAAGACCAGCAAAGCAGCAGCAAAGACCAGGGGGATGGGTTCTGTGAGGGAGGACGAAACGAGATAGAGATGGGTGCTTTGTGAGGTGGGTGCTGAGAGGGGTTGGGTGCTGTGTGGAGATGGATGCTGAGAGGGGATGGATGCTAAAAGGGGATGGTTGCTGACAAGAACTGGGTGCTATGAAAGGGATGGATGCTAAGAGAGGTGGGTGCTGGGTGATGTTTATATATGTGTATATGTAAGACCAGTGCAAAACTTTTTTACATCCCCCCGAGGGGGCCCAACATTTTTTTTGCACCAGGGTCCTCCATTCTCTAGCTATGCCACAGGGAGGGAGCAAATGCTAAAAGCTGAACACACTCATCAATGATACTTAACTCTCTGGGTCAGCTAGAAGTGCTGAAGAGAGATAATATGGAAGCTCCTATGCATAAAAAACTGCTAAAATTAAGATACATTTTTCAGATTGTTACATACCTCATGAGCATACAGTGGGTCTTTAAATCTACATTTAGTAATGGAGAGAACTTTTTCACAAGTTAGTCCTATTTCCTTACTCTACAAATCCTCTTTTTTCAAGTGGATAGAATATATACGAAGGCTCCATGAAATTACATAGCAATTTAATTAGATAAGAAAATGTTATCTAAAAATAACAATACCTGTATATTGTTGTTATTCAAAATTAAGCTAGTGATAGATAATTGACATTGAATGTTGCCATTTAAAGCAGTAGCTATTGTTCAAGATTCACCTATCCTGCAGGAACCTTTTACTTGGGGTGATTAATTAACTCTTACAGTGGGTAGAGATTAGCAGAAACAACATGTTCTCTGTGGTTACCTAAACCTCCATTCTCCAAAACAGAGAAATTATTTACACCTCACCATTAAGACACCATAAAAAACATAAATACAGAGATTGATATATTTTAAATATGATAAATGGCACCAAACATGGATTAATGAGAGTTTGTTTAATTTCTTTAATATTGCCAATTAATTACATTTTTATGATACACTTTGCATTTAAACATATGTGTTTAGTTATGTTCAGTGCAATTAAATGTGCAAATTTATAAAAAATTTTACCAGAGAACAACACACACACAATGAATGTCCCTGACGTGTGTTTATTTCCTGTATGCCAGCGTGTTTTGTTCTCTATTTTTATAAAGTAAAATAGTGAGATAAAAGGTTATCTATTCTAAAAGCTGTTTTCTAGGTTTTTGGGCTATTTCAGAATTATCTCTTGGACAGAATAGCTGTAACTCTAAGCCATTTCAGGCTGTGAGAACATACGCAATAAATATTTATCAGTCTTTACTGAACATATGTTCCCAGGCTACAGCCAAACAAGTGCAACTGAAGGTGGAGAAGCCTGGAAAGTATAAAAGGAACAGGACTGAGAAATGGGACTCGTCCAAAAGCTAAAGTACAGGTTTAATTACAGCAGAAACGAGGAGTGCTATTGCACAAAAAGGATGATAGAATCATGGAACCAGCTGCCAGCTGAGGTGGTAAATGCTGGGAGTAATCTAAATCTTTATGGGAAATGCACTGTTTATATAGAATATAAAGGACCATTATCAAAACTGAGATAAAGTTTAAAAAATACTGAAAAATAAAGCAATTATAAAATCTCTGTTCTTCATTGAATCTGAGAGAAGAGAGTAAAAAAACTATAGAACATGGGTAAACAAGACATGGGAAAATAGTGAGAAAGGAGAGGAAAATGGGATGAATGGAAATGAAAAGGGGGAGGGGGACAGAAAGAAGAAATAGGAGAAAGGAGAGGAAATAGGGGGAATGGAGATGGAAAATTGAGGAATGGAGAAGAAAATGTGAAAGAACTGAGAGAAAAAAGGTGATCAACTGGATGTAAAATTGGCAAGATAAAGAGCAGAATGGGAGAGAACAAAGAGAAGAATGGAATGCAAAAGAGGAGGAAATAGAGGGAATGAAAATGACAGAAGTGGAGAATGGAAAGGTAAAAAGGGGGGAATAGAGAAGAAAATGGGGAAAACAGAAGAAAAGGGTCAGAACAGAGATGCAACAGGAGAAAAGAGAGTTAAATGGGGAAATGTTGGGTGAAATGGAGAGGAACAATGGGAATACAGAGTGGAAGGGAAGTAGTGAAATGTGAGAACAAGAGAGAAGAGATGGTTAAGGGAAGAGGAGAGGAGTGAGAATAAAGAGGAGAAAGTGGAGAAGAAAGTAAAAAATTACACAATTAAAGAAGAAAAGAAGTGGACAGGAATTGTAGTGAAAAGGGAAAGGATGAGAAAGATGGGGAATGGAAGAGACAATCTTTTCGGGTGTTTGCTCAATTTAATATAATCATTCATTGACCTCCCAGTTACATCTTACATGTGACAATTGATTGAAAGTACCAGCTAGTGACTTTTGACGCCCATATCACAGCTGGATTTCATTTGCTAATACTTTGGTATTTTTCCTTTCCATAAGAAACTCAGGTTGGTTGCTGACTTTGCAAGGGTCAGGATCCCCTTACATAATGGGTTATAAAGCAGTTGCATCTCCTACTGCTCTATTAATTATGTCTATGGTGATGCGTAAAAATATTATTCTTAAAAGAGTAATCATTAGAAGGTTAATATTGTTGTTTACTAAGTAATTGCCACATGGATATAAAGGAGGGATTTTGGAAGTGACCAATTGGGTTTTGTTATATGAATTGTGATGTGTCTTCCTGATAGTATTTAAGAGAAGACAGACAGTCATGGGCAGATACACAAATATGAGGTTATATTGTTGGTGTGAAAAATGTTTTCTAGCTAAAAAGGGGATTTTTTAATGAAGTGGTATAATACAGACATGATTCCTTCCTGCGACTATTCTTTATATTTCTATAACCCAAGTTCCTTTTTTTGGTGTTTGGATGAATATTTATGAACACATTCGCACACAAGTACCCATAAAATCAAGTAATAATATTTATAGAAACATAAACTTGGGCTATACATGTTAACATCTGCTAAAAATCAATAGACCAATGTAATAGGCCAATATATTTTAATGCAAAGTGGGCTTAAAAAAGGGTGATAAATGTGCACCCCCAGGAAACTACTCTAGTCATTGTGAATCCTGGGTCTAAGTATTCATACCCAGCCTACTCCTAGCTCCCTCCTGGTGTATTGATGTGATGTGGAGATTGTTTTATAAGCCCACTGATGTAATTATTCCCATTGTCTGCTCGGGTCAATACCAGTATACTGGTACTATATAGGTACTATCTCCTATAATGTAGGTGCTGGTAGTAAATGACAATTTACATTTGAATAGATATACTAGTAAGCAGTGGCAGCTGGTAAACTTTCAAGTTGGAGGGGCGCCAGGGCGAAACGTAGCCCCCCCCTTTCAAACCACACCCATTTTTATAACTCCTCCCCCTGACATCATAATGACCTTTATAAGCCCCGACCAATGACTTTATACTTGTAAAGCCCATTGAAATACATGATCAGCAATGCAGCAATGTCAAGAAGTAAATTAACAATGTGTTAAATTCATTGGTATACAATATAGATTGAAAAAACTCATGTGACAAGACTACAGCAATATCATAATTGCACCTATACGCATTAACAGAAAAATGAAAGCAGTGACACTTACCATTAGTCGGCTCTTCTTCTCAGGGTATTCACGTTCACTAAGTTGACCAACGAGTACAAACAAATCTGCTGCCACATAGGGTTTGCACCTGGGGTTGAAAGAAAACAAGCAAATCAATCAGACCATTCAAGAACAAAACCATACCTTAAAAACCTTAAAAGACCAAGTGGAACCATATAGGCCCCAAACATACCTTAGAAGACCAAGTGTGACCATATAGGCCCCAAACATACCTTAGAAGACCAAGTGTGACCATATAGGCCCCAAACATACCTTAAAAGACCAATCAGGACTGTATAGGCCCAAACCAGTGGATCTTGGGATTAGAGAAAACAACAACATTTCACTTCTGTTTAGACAACACAATAATCAATGTCAAACAAACACGTTGAATTAGCATATGGATAACCATATGAGCAGTAACGCCACGCCAAGGCTTCAACAATTGTTACTGACCATTCACACACCTTTCATAGCTCCTTCCATATACATAACCAAACACCATTTACTTACCACTAGTTATTTTTGGTAGTGAGGTGGTGCCATTTCTGAGAACTTTACTTACCCTTGAAGGTGCCTCCAATTCCTTCAAACCAATGCATTCAACCGCTCCAGGGCCATGGTGCTTCTTAAATACCTTTTTATCCTCTTCAATGTGGAGAAGCATCTTTCTGATTCTGCAGTAGTCTTCTGTGTTGTAAGCAGGATTCCTTATAGCTTCACTGTCTCTGTGAAATCATTATGCAGATTAAATTGATGGTAAAGTTGGTGCAGAGCAACAGCTCTCGTACAGACATGAAATTCTGGCTTCCCGTACAGAAGTGACAGTTACCCTTGGAAGTGCCTCCAATTCCTTCAAACCAATGCATTCAACCGCTCCAGGCCCATGGTGCTTCTTAAATACCTTTTTATCCTCTTCAATGTGGAGAAGCATCTTTCTGATTTTGCAGTAGTCTTCGGTGTTGTAAGCAGGATTCCTTATAGCTTCACTGTCTCTGTGAAATCATTATGCAGATTAAATTGATGGTAAAGTTGGTGCAGAGCAACAGCACTCGTACAGACATGAAATTCTGTCTTCCCATACAGAAGTGAACGCTACCCTTGGAAGTGCCTCCAATTCCTTCAAACCACGCCAAGGCTTCAACAATTGTTACTGACCATGCACACACCTTTCATAGCGCCTTCCATATGCACACCCACACACCGTTCATACTTTACTTACCACTAGTTATGTTTGGTAGTGAGGTGGTGCTGCTTAACACAGTTTATCTTTGCACACCCTGGGGGTATGCATTCTTCTTTGCTTCAATCACTTGTAGTTAAATTTTGCACGGCAATCTTTCAAAGAACAAAACTTCTCAATGTTTTTTTCATTAAAGGCTGGGATCTCGGAAATCAGTTGCTTTTCCATTGAGAGCATCGCCAATGCATTCAACCGCTCCAGGGACATGGTGCTTCTTAAAAAGGTTTTTATCCTCTTCAATGTGGAGAAGCATCTTCCTGATTCTGCAGTGGTCATCTGTGTTGTAATCAGGATTCTTAATAATTTCACTGTCTCTGTGAAATCATTCTGCAGATTCAATTGATGTAAAAGTTTGTGCAGAGCAACAGCACTTGTACAAGCATGAAAATCTGTCTTCCCATACAGAAGTGACAGCTCAGTGCGTAATTGTTCCTTCTTCAGTATTGGATATGCTTGCACAGTGTCTTCCAGAGCTTGGGTTGGAAAGCAAGTGTCATGGGTTGTATAGAAGTCACTTTGAACAAGTTTGGCACTGACTAGGTGATTTGAAAATGAAAAACGTTCTTTTGCATGAACCACCACTATGTCACATACCTCTCTTGAAAGTTGTCTCAAGGTTGAGATCTCCGTACTCAGTCTGCGGAATGTTACATCGCTAGGCAAACTTGCTTCTATCTCGTCAACATTTAACGGATTTTGTGGATGCTGCTGACAAAATCTTCTGTGACTTTGTGGATATAAACAGTATCCGTGTCTCGCTTCTGAAGCTGACTATAGAGGATGTCAACATGTGGCATTATTAAATGAAATAATTTAAGGAAGTAAAGGAACTCCCTGTCTTCCAGCAATCCAACGAAACCTGCGGCTTCACGTATAGATGTTTGATCAAAGTTTAGACATGCTTCAATTGTCTGGAAACACTCAAGTAGCGCATCTCTGTTCTCGTAGATGACGTTCACGATCCTAACGTTGAAGGTCCATTGTGTCGGTGCACCTCTTGGAAGTCTTCTACCAACTACCTCATCCAGAACTCCAGTCCTTGTTGGAGAGCGTGAAAAAAAAGATGGTATGCCGCCTATGTTGGAAAAAAAAAATCGAACTCTTCCAATCCTTAAAACTGCTTTCTCCATTATTAGGTTCAGTTGGTGAGCATAGCAATGGACGTAGTGTGCGTTCGGGTACACTTCTTTTATTTTTCTTTGAACTCCTCCTTGATCTCCACCCATCACACTGGCACCATCGTAGCTTTGAGCTATGAGTTTCATCTTGTCTTCTGGCTCTGGGAGAACAGTATTCAGACTTTCCAGCACAACAGCGGCAATCGAGTCTGCATCCGTTGCTTTCAGTTCCGTGAAGCCATCAAATCTTTCCACCAGTTGATGCTTCTTGTCAATGTAACGATAGACTACAACGCACTGTGTCCTAGCGGAAATATCGGTTGTTTCATCCACTTGGATTGCCACAAACTGGGCTTCCTTAAGCTGCTGGTGAATCTCTTCCTTAATAACTTCCAGCATGCAGTCCAGTAGCTCATTCTGCATGGTTTTGGACGTGCCCTTAAACACAGTTGCAGTTTTCAAATGCTGTTCCATTGCACTATCGATACTGCCAACCAAATACACCAGGCCTCGAAACACTCCTGGATTTAGCGATGTTTCACTTTTGTCGTGTCCTTTTAATGCCAGTTCAAAAGCGCCACAAAAGCGAACACAATCAATTATCTTCAAAAGGATGTACCGGTTCTTAGCCACTTCTTCATTGTGTTTTTGAATACTGACTTGGTATCCTTGGTCCAGTTGAACTGCAATGTTCACCTGTCCAAGCATCTCAAACTTGATCCTGTTATCCAAGTGAGATTTAGAAGTGTTGTGTTTCGCCAATTTATCTGCTAGATGTTTGACGTCAGTCACTCCAGTTTTGGTCCAAGCAGCGTCACCACCAAATAGGATGCATGGAAAACAATATAAGGACTTCCTAGAAACGCTTCCACAAAGCCAGTTGTTCTTCTTGTACCATTCAGTATTGAAAGTACGGATATATTGCTTCCCTCTATCTCTTGCGATTTGCTGCAGATTTATCTCTGGTTGGTCAGGTCCTAACCGTTTTACTTCCACCTTCTCCTCATAGGTTAGGGTGCCGAAAGGCTTCACAAGTAGAGAGTCAATAGTATTCATTTCTGACACCAATAGAAGAAAGAGATCACGGTATATTAATTTATATTATGTCACAAAATTACTTTAAAATAACAGTGTGTTGAATTAATTGGTATACATTACAGATTGCAAACCCTCATGTGACAAGACTACAACAACATCAAATTTGCACCTATACACATGGAGAGAAAATTAAAAGCAATGATACTCACCAACAGTTGACTCTCCTTCTCGGGGTATTCACGTTCAGTAAGTCAACCAACGAGTCCAAACAAATCTGCTTCCACAGAGAGTTTGCACCTGGGGGTGGTAGAAAACCACAACAACAAAATATTAGAACGTTCAAGACCCAAACCGTAACTTTTAAAACCTTAAAAGACCAAGTGTGACCATATAGGCCCCAACTGCACCTTAAAAACATTAAAAGACCAAGTGTGACCATATAGGCCCCAACCGCACCTTAAAAACATTAAAAGACCAAGTGTGACCATATAGGCCCCAACCGCACCTTAAAAACCTTAAATAACCAAGTGTGACCATATAGGCCCCAACCGCACCTTAAAAACATTAAATCGCCAAGTGTGACCATATAGGCCTCAACCGCACCTTAAAAACATTAAATAGCCAAGTGTGAACATATAGGCCCTAACCGCACCGTAAAAACCTTAAATAACCAAGTGTGACCATATAGGCCCCAACCGCACCTTAAAAACATTAAATAGCCAAGTGTGACCATATAGGCTCCAACCGCACCTTAAAAACATTAAAAGACCCAGTGTGATCATATAGGCCCCAACCGCACCTTAAAAACATTAAAAGACCAAGTGTGACCATATAGGCCCCAACCGCACCTTAAAAACATTAAAAGACCAAGTGTGACCATATAGGCCCCAACCGCACCTTAAAAACCTTAAATAACCAATCAAAACCATATAGGCCCAAACTGTACATTAAAAAAAATGAAATAAAAATACCAAAAATATATATATATATATTGAGAGATATATATATACATAGTTACATAGTTACATAGGGTCTCATTCAATTGCGATTTGTCTAATTGAATGGTGCCCTAAATAAGCACATAGCATATTTTTTTAAAGAAGTTTTTAGTCTGTGAAAAACTTTCTTTTGTATAGATTTTTACTAACTAAAAACTTCTTTAAAAAAAAATGTTATGTTCTTATTTAGAGCCCTATTCAATTGGGCAAATTGCAATTGAATGAGGGCCATAGTATTTAAGGTTGAAAAAAGACTTTCAGTCCATCAAGTTCAACCTTTTAAGATCTCCTTTGATCTGCAATATGCGGATTAACTATTAATTCATTAGTTGTTAATGAATTATTAATCAATTATTTAATGTTTTTTTTTTTTTTTATTATTATTAATTAGTCCAGAGGAAGGCAAATAGAAAAAAAAAAAAAAAAAAAAAAAAAAAAACAAGCGAGACTTAGCCAATTGTCTAAAGGGGAAATGTAAAAAATTGGATCATTTCTGTCTCTCTAATTATCCATGATAACCCTGAATACCCTTTTTAATTAGAAATAAATCTAGTCCCCTTTTAAAGTTATCTATCGAATCCGCTGTCACCACCTCCTCTGGTAGAGAATTCCACAGATTAACCACCATTACTGTGAAGAACCCTTTTCTTTCTTTGAGGTGGAATCTTTTTACTTCTAACCTCAAGGGATGTCCTCTTGTCAGTTGAAAACCTCTTGGCACAAAAAGCTCCCCCGACAAATCTTTATACTGACCCTGGATGTATTTATATAAGGTAATCATATCTCCTCTTAGACGCCTTTTTTCTAGAGAAAATAAGTTTAATTTGGTTAGTCTTTCTTCATAACTTAGCCCCTCCATTCCCCTTATTAGTTTGGTTGCCCTTCTCTGTACCTTTTCCAGCTCTAAAATGTCCTTTTTATGAAGTGGTGCCCAAAATTGTACTCCATATTCCAAATGAGGGCGTACTAGAGATTTGTATAGTGGCAGAATTATATTTGCTTCCCTGGCTTCTATACCTTTCTTAATACATGCTAATATTTTATTTGCCTTTGCAGCTGCTGCTTGGCTTTGAGCACTGTTACCTAGGTGGTTGTCCACAAGCACTCCCAAATCCCTTTCAATATCTGATACACCTAGATTTGCTCCATTAAGATTATAAATTGCATGGCTATTTTTCCTTCCCAGATGCATAACCTTACATTTATTTGTATTAAATCTCATCTGCCATTTAGATGCCCATTCCTCAATTTTATGTAAATCCCCTTGGAGGGAAAGCACATCATTTTCTGATTTAATTACCTTGCACAACTTTGTGTCATCAGCGAAAATGGAGATTTTATATATATATATATATATTGAGATATATAATTAATTATATAGATATAATTATATATATATATATATATAGATATATATATATATATATCAATATATATATATATCAATATATATATATATATATCAATATCAATATATATATATATATATATTATATATATATCAATATATATATATATATATATATATATCTATCTCAATATATATATATATATATATCAATCAATATATCTATCAATCAATATATATATATATATATATATATATATATGCATATATATATATATATATATATATATATATATATACACACACACACATAAAGCAATATACATAAAACAAAAAAATATATTAATTGATATTTATTAATTGATTAATTGATGTACTTTATTAATTATTTGATTATTGCTCATGCATTTGTATTAGACATTATTTATTATACATATTACAGTGCTATTTATTTGCTATACATGTTACAGGATATTATCCTGTAACATGTATATCACATAAATAGCCCTGTAATATGTATAATACATACAGGGTCACACAAGTTCACACTAACCTTTTTTGCCCTTACAGGCTTCCATACCTGCTTTGCTAATTTTTTAAAGACTCTGATTGGTTGAAATCAATGTCAAAACATTTCAGCCAATCAGAGTCCTTCAAAAATAGTATAAAAGGCGGAGTGTTGGAAAAAATCAATTAGTCGCGGGGGGAGCTCCTTGTAGGAGGAGCTCCGTTAGATTGTTGTTGTTTTTTTTTAGAGCGTCGTTTTTTTTAGGTGGAGGCCTCTTGCAATGGGCTAGAATGGATGGACAATGGCTTCAATCAAGATGAGGAAAAGGGCTTCTATCAAGATGGAAGGACATGGGCTTCAATCAAAATTGATTGGAATGCCCGACTATCCAGGGCAGAAGGCCACCGCTGGAGGGGTCAATTTGACAGGTAAGTATGTGCTGTTGTTCACTTTATTATTGTTTTTTTTTCCCCTTCCCTTATTTTTTTTTATCTTTAAAAGTGACAGGCAATTTATTATTTTTATTTTAACTGCAATGTTAAAGATACATTGCCTGTTACTTCTAAAAATGGAATAAAAATATGGGGGGGGGTTGTGTTGTGTATTTAACTGGTAGCATAGGCAGGTGTGGTCACTGGGTCAGGGGGGTAGGTAGGTGGGTTGGTAGTTGGGTCAGGGTGGGGTCAGGTGTGGTCACTGGGTCAGGGGGTAGGTAGGTGGGTTGGTAGTTGGGTCAGGGTGGGGTCAGGTGTGGTCACTGGGTCAGGGCGGTAGGTAGGTGGGTTGGTAGTTGGGTCAGGGTGGAGTCAGGTGTGGTCACTGGGTCAGGGGGGTAGGTAGGTGGGTTGGTAGTTGGGTCAGGGTGGGGTCAGGTGTGGTCACTGGGTCAGGGGGGTAGGTAGGTGGGTTGGTAGTTAGGTAGATTGGGGTAGGGGTTGGCATAGGCCCCATGGGGTGATTGGGGGTGGCACAGGCCCCATGGGGGTGATCGGGGTAATCGGGCGGTGGCATAGGCCACATGGGGGTGATCAGGGTGATCATGGGGTGGCACAGGCCCCATGGGGGTGATCCGATGGTGGCACAGGTCTTTTGGGCCTAGGTAGGTAATTTGGTGGGTGGGTGTGTGTGGGTGGCAGGCAGGCATAGTGGGGTAACTGGGGGACCCTTCGTTTTATTAAGGGGACTAGGGGTTTGGCCAGGGTAGCAGGAAACGAAAAGAGGGCTGGGACTGGCTTATGGTGGTTTTATTAAAAGGGGCTGTCAATCAAAAATTAAACTCGAGGCTCTATTAGCTGGCGGGCGCCTTGAGCTAACGGTCTGGGTGGGTTTAGGTGGTTCTCCTGACAACTGTACAGCCTTCCATCATTGATTGGTCAATGATGGAAGACTGTCAGTCATTGAAATGGATACATTATCACTGCCCATGCATAGCGTCATTGTGGTTGGTGGGCGGAATGCATTAACGGTCATGACTCATTCATAGAGTGAGAGTCTAAAGGTTACTAGTGTAGTGTAATATGATCACACAGCGATGCAGGGAAAGCTACAATGGATACATTGGATACACAGCAGTTAATGTATACACACAAGGGGTTATCGTAAAGTGACGGTGTCCCAGGGAATAGTTTGCTTTATTTATTACTGTAATAACACTTGAATGCTGATGTACACATTATATTTAATTGTTTTTTGTTTATTACTAAAAAATTATTGTGTTTTTTTTATTGCAGGGTCCCGAAAATATTTGGGGGGGGCGCTTGCCCCGACGCCCCTATGGACGGGCCGCCACTGCTAGTAAGTCTAAAATGCCTATACAGGCTTTGGAAGCAGATGGCAGATAGATGCAGCAACATTCCATAGGTCAGAAGTGGGCACATAACTGCTAGGTCTACTGCTGCTATTTGTTATAAAAGTGAGACTTGTACATCTTTATTCATTATATAAGCTTGCATCCATTTATGAAAATGACATCTTATGCCACTCATAAAATTACTCAGTTAAATTTAAATTAAGCTCTGTGTATCTAAGTGTAATAAAGTGGTACCTTGGTACTCATCCTTAAGTGGTTCCAGAAGGCACGACGAGAACATGAACAAGTACTCATAAGGAGTAATGTAAATTGACTCATATAGGCTACCTCAAGTGCTAATAGTACTGAAAAAGCCTTGGAATGTAAAAGCAATTTCTTCTCATCAAAACGTGTCGAAAACAAAAATTGACGAATACTAAGGTACCACTGCATAGTGAGAACAGTAACAACACATTGTTAAATTGATCTATGATCTTTGTAATATCATTTCTATGCATAGCACTAATTCATACAGTAATTTATGCCAGCCTGTGAATATCATGTTTGACTCTAATACTGCCCTGCACATTAGCTTCTAACTAGGGGATCTGTTTTGCTCCAGCAGTTCTCCTTCTGTAATTGTTAGTTGCAAAGTAAAAAAGCTACTTGTAGGTGATTTCTGATTATTAAACCCACTTCCTGTGTTTTCACACAAACAGGTCACCAAGTTCCATCTGGTCTGCACCTACATGGCTTTGACCTAAATATTGTACACACGTTATGTGGTGGAGTCCTGCGAGAAAACATAAGACACAGTAAAAAAAAAAATGTCAGACAAAAACTAAAACATTACAATAAAATGCAGATACATGCGCTGTTATGTATGAGACTCTATTATATTATTTTACTATAAAACTGATGAAGTTACTGGGGGCGTGTTTAAAAGCAAAGCTTATCACCCAAGAGCTGATTGTATGTTTCAAATGAGAAAAGAGGTGCCACAATTAATGTGATCTATTCAGGCAGTACAGGAAATATAAGAGCATAGAGCCCACCAAAGAAGGAGGGTCCCATCCTCACATTATTCTAAACTCTATTGTTTCTTTTTTGCTTAATTTAGAATTTTGACTATACGCTGATGTGAATATTGTGGTTATACTGTGTGTGTTTTTTGACCCAAGACAGTGTGTGTTGGATCATTACAACACTTCAGATCTTTTTGGTCATATATCAGATGTGTCACTTTTGCTTTTGAAACCTCTGTCATACTTAAAAAGCAATCCACCCAGCAAATTGAGTTTGTTTCTCCCAGTTTGTTATGGAGGGAAGGAAACAGGTCTTTCAACGTGTCAAGGGTGACAGTCTATAGCGTTGTCATGCTTTTATTTCCCTTCACTCGTTCACCACTACTATTTTTGCCTCTTTCTTTTACCCACGTGCCTTTCTCTATCTGCCTTTTCTGTCTCTTTCCAAACAACCTTCTTTCTTTTCTCTTTCTGTCCAAATCCCTGTTCCCATGTCCCTCCACATTTCCACTCTTTATTTTTCTAAATGTTTCTTGCCCCTTCCATGCTTAACATAATTACCCTCCTTCCTTCTTCACCAACCATTTTGTCTTCTACTTCATATTTTATTCCTCACATATTCCCTTATACAGCACCTAAAATGTGCTTCTAATGTCAATATAGCTGTTAACATGGCAGCCATGTTTGCTTGCAGGGATACTCAGCCTTCCATGTGTCTCTAAGAAGAGATGACACCACCCATGAGACCTCTAATGGCAGCAGAACTGTCAGGAACTTTCTGCATGTTATCTGAAGCCATTTTTTGGGGGATTCTCAAATATCAAAGAACAACTTAAAGGGACATAAAACACAACTGCATTTTTCAAGCATTTAAAAGAAAAAAATCGTAGAACCTGTTTAAACCTAATTTAAATTAACAGTCTGTAGATTTCATTGGCTTACAGAGGCTAAGCAATCAAGTTAAACTGAAAAACATGTTGTGGTCCTGGGCCGTGATTTGAAAAACGAAAACACATTTTGCCACTATTTAAAATTCTCTTTTTCTGATGCAACAAAAAAAAAATCAATTATTTCCACTCTAACCACACATTTTACCCATTCTAGGAGAGTGTTGCCATTGTTGTGCATCATACATGGATTTATTATATTTAATTATCCACAAGTGGGTGTTCACAAACAAAAATGAATGCATGCATGATAAGTATATTGGTAATTAGGACAAATATATATTTATATAAGAAGATGATAGTAATCTTTCAGCACTGCATCTGATTGACTGCACCAAGACTTCATTTATTGCATCATAGACAGTAGGAAAGTTCACAGCAATTTACAAACAAATTAATTTGCCCTCACGTTAGAACATTCCCAATAGTTTACTTTTTTCCCCAGGTTTGTATAAAATGTAATAAAGATGTATTGTTATAGGTTGTATATATTCATTGTATCGCTTTGCTCATCACTATTGTATACATGCTTTGTAAATACAAATATGTATGGAATAAACCTAGATGACCTTACATCCATTTCCTTACATCCATTGTCTGCAAATATTATTTTTTACAAATATTGTGTTTTAATAACACTAGTGCAAAAAAATGGATACCATAATGTTCTCTGATGAATAAATGCAACACAACTTTCACTTACTTTGATGAATATATGTTAAACGTTTGAATTTCCTTTGTTTATTTTAAACTATGTTGTGGCAGGGATTTTACCTTTAAAAATAAGCAGCTTACAGAACCTTTAAAAATAAGCAGCTTACAAGAAAGTGAAAATTCCCACCTATGGTAACCATTTTTACTTGTGGTTTGAACAAGTAGGTGTAATATTATTGCAATTATAGAGCCAAAAACTCCACTACATAATAACATTCTCACAGAATCAGGCCACATTTGGAAAAAGAGAAGGTACTAACCTCCTAGGTAAAATGCTTTCTTTAAAATTGCTGTGATACAGATTAAATGCAATTAACAAAGAAACTTCCAGCTCAGGGTACCAGTGAATCCTAGGGAGACCACACGCTGCTCACTCAGGGCCCTATTCAATTGCCCGATCGTAAAGTTATACATACTTAAAGTCACTTTTAATATTGGCACATATTCTATTAGCTACTCGCATCCTGATTGCGAGTTACCCGCCCACAATCACTACGGGCCAGCCAAAGACTCCACTCAGGGCTAGCCTCTCTATTGATTTTTGGACAGCTCGAACAATACGCACGCTAAATAATTAAAGATACACAAAATCAATATTCTATTTGAACTTTACGTCAATCTCGCAAATTACGGTAATTCTAAACCAAACCCCAAAAAGTATTAAGTATTATTTTTAACTATTATTTCTGAGTAATATCGATGCTGGGACTCAAGGGGTTAATACTTATCATGAAACCCAAATGGACTAAAACAGATGAGCATGTTATAGATTGATTGCCATAATTGCAGTTAAGGTCTAACTTCCATGTTTTACTGACGTCATGATGACAGACTCAGTTATTATTGTCTAAGAAGTAATTTACGGGCTTGCTTAAATATTGCCAGATCATATGATAACTCCTCCTGAAATCTAACTTACAAAGGCAGGGTTTATGTGTGGAGGCTGAAAGACTTCAGTTGCAGGCTTGAGGCAATAGAATACATCTAGACATTTGGAGAAAAAAAACCTGAAGCAAAAATTTACCAGTCTGATCACTTATGGGCTCCTAATAGATTAGGGCCCTCGTTCACCAAATCCAACATTATTGGGATCCATCATCAGGATTTCACTTTTACATTGTACTCTACTAAATTTTGATAATTAGCTAAAAGTTTATTTAAATGTAAAACATTATTATAGCCTGTAATTTATTATCTATTATATGAAGGAACCATCTTTTTTTTGTTTTTGCTTATCTGCTTCTCTAGACAGGAGGAGATCTTTGTTGTTGAGGAAGCTTCAATATGCTGCAATGGAGTATGGCAGTTTCAGTGCTCAATCATTAGGACTAAAGGAAATCTAATTAATTTACAAGCACTCTCCCAGATTAGAAAGTAACAAATTAATCCGACAGTATAATATTTGCATATATGAGTTAATTATTAAAAAATTATGGGTTTCATTAAATTATCCCTCGTAGTTCTCTCGGTCCTCGCAAAAGGCAGTTTTTTTGCTGTTTGTGAGGACAGAATCCTTCGCAGCCTGCTTTGCGAGATGATTCCGAAAAATGGCAGAGAATAGGCTCCGAGAGAGCCACAGAGTCACACGCAGCCTTAAATCTATGAGTGATTCTCGCACCTCGGAAGAATCCAAACGGGCACAAAAAAGTGCCCGCAAGGGATCCTAAAACCTCTACGTGCTGCCTCGGATCAGCTCGAGACAGCCATGTGAGGCTCCTCCCTGCTCCCTATTCACATCCCCATGCCCCAGGGGTCCCTATAGGGACCCCTGCAGCCCCCCACATTAACCCCTTGCAGCAGGGGTCCCCGATCTGCATAGATCAGGCCCTCGCTGCATTTAAAAATTTTAAATTCCCCGCCGCGGCTCCTTAAAGGGCCCGCGGAACACTATTAACAATCCCGGCTGTGGCAAATAAAATTAACCCCCCTCTATGCTGGGGGTCCCCATCTGGACCCCCAAAGTGCCCCCACATTAACCCCTTGCAGCAGGGGTCCAATAATTAACCCTGTCACTCATGGGGGTCAATACAGACCCCCATAAGCCAATAATTAACCCTATAACTCGTGGGGGTCAATACAGACCCCCATAAGGCCTTAATTAACCCTATAACTCATGGGGGTCAATACAGACCCCAGTAAGGCCTTAATTAACCCTGTCACTCATGGGGGTCAATACAGACCCCCATAAGCCAATAATTAACCCTATAACTCATGGGGGTCAATACAGACCCCACATAAGCCAATAATTAACCCTGTCACTCATGGGGGTCAATACAGACCCCCATAAGCCTCTATTTAACCCCATCAGTCCCATAAGGGTATATTATGACCCTTATGGGGCTGTTATAACCCTAACATTAACCACATAAGTGCCATGACGGTCCACAAGGACCATCATGACACTAACTACAAACACTACACTATAACCCCCAATAAACCATTAAATCTAAACTAACCCCCATCTACACTAATCTATTAACACTTACACTACCTACCTACACTACCTACCCCCTAATAAACCCCACACCACTCTAATTACAAAAAATAAAAAACCTACTTTTCAGAAAATAAAAAATTACACACCTGAAAAGGAAAGACATACACAATAAAATACATTACAATACATACAATACAATACATTACATACAATACAATACAATACAAATAAAATACAATACCCCCTATCTATCTAACATACAATCTATTTAATATACAAAAAATCCTAACTACATACACAAAACCTAATTCTAAGCTAATATAAAATAATAAAAATCCTAACTACATACACAAACCCTAATTCTAAGCTAAAATAAAATAATTAAGAGCACCTTTGACACACAAAATAAAATAAAATAAAATTTAAACTTATAAATATACATTCAACTTACCTCCCCGCGATGTCCCCGGCCTCCTCCTCTTCAGGCCCGGCTGGGCCCTGGAACCATCCGCGCTCTAAAAAAACAAAATAAAAAAACTAATGGAGGTCTGCACTCGCAGACCTCCCCGACGCTAATAAGCCTTCCCAGAGCCTTTTCCGTAAGGAAATTGGCAATGGCGGCTTCTGATTGGCTGAAAAAGCTGTCTATCAAATTTCAGCCAATCAGAAGACGTCACTGTGTGAGCCAATCAGGATGGGATACACCGCAAAATCCCACCCTGATTGGCTAAAGCACCTGTCAATCTTTATTTAAACCAATCTAAAGGTGAAGATGCCTTCAGCCAATCACAATGGGATACACCCCCAAGGAGTGATTGGCTGAAGACATCTGCACCTTCTCATTGGCTGTTGTCAATGTCAGTCAGTATTACAGCCAATGAGTAGGCGCAGATGTCTTCAGCTAATCCCATCCTGATTGGCTCACACATTGACGTCTTCTGATTGGCTAAAATTTGATAGACAGCTTTTGTCAGCCAATCAGAAGACGTTCCTTCCGCAAAAGGCTCAGGGAGGCTCATTAGTGTCGGGGAGGTCTGCGAGTGCAGACCTCCGTTAGTTTTTGTTTTTTATAGAGCACGGATGGTTCCAGGGCCCAGCCGGGGCTGAAGAGGAGGAGGCCGGTGACATCGCGAGGAGGTAAGTTGAATGTATTTATATGTTTATATTTTTATTTTATTTTATTTTGTGATTATATGTTGTAGTAATGTAATGTGTTTTTTTTAACAGGGTCGCGCCGGAGAAGAAAAAAAGGACGGGACATGCGGAAAGGTGAGTAGAATATTTAGAATGTGTATAATGTTTATTTATTTTATGTTAATGTGTTGCACTAATTTTTGTTTCTGTTTTACCCCTAGGTTGGTGATTTGAAGGGACATCTCAAAGGTAAGTGTTCTTAATTATTTTATTTTAGCTTGTATTGACCCCCATGAGTCATAGAGTTAATTATTGGCCTTATGGGGGTCTTTATTGACCCCCATGAGTGACAGGATTAATTATTGGCCTTATGGGGGTCTGTATTGAGCCCCATGAGTGACAGGGTTAATTATTGGCCTTATGGTGCTCTGTATTGACCCCCCTGAGTTATAGGGTTAATAAAGGCCTTATGGGGTCTGTATTGACCCCCATGAGTGACAGGGTTAATTAAGGCCTTATGGGGGTCTGTATTGACCCCCATGAGTTCAAGGGTTAAGTGCTTATGGGGGTCTGTATTGACCCCCATGAGTTATAGGGTTAAATATTGGCTTATGGTAGTCTGTATTGACCCTCATGAGTTATAGGGTTAATTATTGGCTCATGGGGGTCTGTATTGACCCCCATGAGTGACAGGGTTAATGAAGGCCTTATGGGGGTCTATATTAAACCCCATGAGTTATGACGTTAATTTTAGTTGCCTGGGGTTACTATTTTTTCGTGTGAGTCCTTTCAGGACCTTTACAGTCCTTTACGGACCCGTGTGGCAGGAAATAAAAAAATCGAAATGCAGCGGGGTCACGATCGGTGCTGATCAGAGACCCCCGCTGCAAGGGGTTAATGTGGGGGGGGGGGGGCTGCGGAGGGTCCCTATGGACCGCTTCAGCAAGGGGTTAATGTGGGGACACTTAGTGGGTCCCCAGCATAGAGGGGGGTTAACTTTAGGTGCCACGGCCGGGATTGTTAAAAGTTTGCTGCATGCCCTTTAAGGAGCCGCGGCGGGGAATTTAAAAGTTTTAAATGCAGCGGGGGCCTGATTGGTGCCGATCGGGGACCCCCACTGCAAGGGGTTAATGTGTGGGGGCTGCGGGGGTCCCGATGGACCCCCGCATAGAGAGGGGTTAATTTTAGGTGCCGGGGGGTAGTTGGAGTACCCCCCACGGCAGGGCTTATGTGGGGACTGCCGCAGAGGTCCCGTTTAGGATCCCTGCACTAATTGATGAGGTGTGGGAGCCTACGAGATCATCTCGCAGGCTGTCACTCCTCATGTACATTATCACAGTGGTCATACGGACGGCCCTGCTTCGTAGCTCACTTGTTGCTCACTTGTTAATAGCGTTGTAACTTTGAGAAATTTTGCAGTATGTAGGATTTAAGTAGAAGTCTCTTATTTACGAGGCTGGAATTTAATAAAGCTGTATATATCTAAAACATGTACAGCCTTATTAAATTGCGATTCAGTAAATTCAAAAGGGCTCTAATTAAGCACATAGCGTATTTTTTTACAGAAGTTTTTAGTTAGTGAACTTCTATACAAAAGTAAGGTCTTCACTAACTAAAACTTCTGTAAAAAAATATGCTGTGTGCTTAATTAGAGCCCTTTAAAATTTACCGAATTGCAATTTAATAGGGCTGGTAGTCAGTTGTCAAGCTTAGAGCATACCGTAAAAATGGTCCTTTAATCTTTCAAATTGTGTGTAATTAGTAAAGGGGTACATAAGTTTATGAGGTGAGGGATATTGCATTACTGCCTTTATCATTAATTCTAATGTCTTTGCAAGCTTACCTGTTTGCTTACCACATTCCACATGATTCACAGAGATTCAAGAAGGCTTCACCAAAAGTTAATACCTTAGCACTGTTGCAGATGTAGTAGAACCAAAATCATTCTATACGGTCTGAGGACGTGTTATAAGCCTGGGGACATGTAAACCCTTTTCACAACGCCCCTTATCAAAAAATAATCTTGGTCTGCTCAGGCAAATTTATCAAACTTCCCAAGATGATGTCCATCTAAATCTATGGAGGCTTTTATTAGGAAAATACTGATGAAACTAATAATACAGAGCAATGTCCACAAAGCTAACTAAGCTTTGTAAGTGGCGGATCTGAAACACATATCTCTGCTTTTTAAATGCAGGCATATTATTGGTTCAGCCACACTAAAGATTTTTGTCATAGAGAATACTATAGCTCATCATGGCACCTTGTCTCCAGCCACTGTCCTAACACCTATCTAACTAAGGCCACTCCTGCAAAGCATTTCTTCTAGGTGGCAACAGAAAACTTGCAGAAAATTAGTGGCTATCTTGAAATTGTGGCGTAATGCTATGAGTATACACTTATTGTAACTGGTTGCATGTTAGGTATCTAACATATTTGTGCTAACATTTTTTTCTGTTTCTTGTTTGAAATAGCAGCCTTCATACAACTATGTACAATAAAATAAATTGACATGTTATAATCTTGTAAACTTTATGACTTTATATACAAGACGGCAGGACTGAATAGATTGTGCCAGTTTTGTAATATCTTGTAAAGGTGGCAGTGAAACTCTGTTAAATTGCAGTTACATTACGAGATAAGGCCCCCAGCACAAACGTTACACCTAGTTTAACAAGAAATCCAAATATTAATAGACTCACCTACAACAGGTACATCTGAAATCCTGTGGATTGTAGCAACAGTGAGATCCCAGTTGGGTCAACAGAAAAGACAAAGAGTACTCATGGTCGGAAGCATAGATTGTCAATAAAAGGTGGGAGCTAAGCACGATCATAGATAGGCCAGGTAGATAGATACACAGAATGGTTGGTCTGAAATATGTAAGATCAGAAACAGGCTATCATGATCAGAAATAGAATGTGTAAATAATGTTAAAGTTGCAAGATGTGGTCAGAAAAAGAAAGTTTTGAATTATTCAGTAAAATTAAACATAATATCACTTATGCAAATTTCAATAATCTGGCAAAGATCTAGAAGTAGAAGTAAGAATAAAGCCTCAAGGGAATACCAACATTGCAACAGATGGTGATGTAGACCAAAGCTCAAGCATTGCTGTGTAAGTACGGACACAAAGTAAGACAGAGGTGCTCTCTTCCATTCTATAGTGACATGGATTCAATTATAGTGCATTAGAGCAGTTAAATCAGTTGAGTAGCTATTTTACTATAGGAATAGTAATCATGACATGATCAAACAAATCACAAATCACTGAAGGACCGCAACCATTACACAAGACTGCTGCTTCACTTTTGGCAACTAACACTGTATGTGTACATAGTGCTTAACTGAATTAAACTTTTCTGAGGAAATTGAGTATTTCATTAATGGAAAATTGATGATATCATATATTGTTTACAGTGGGTTTCTTTTGAAAAACGCTTTCCCACAAATTAATACTATATATATATATACGGTATATATATATATATATATATATATATATATATATATATATATATTACATAGACAATAAAATTACTCAGTTGTAATTTCTTAACCATTGTAAACCTGGCATAGAAAACTGGAGAGAATGCAAATGTCTCAATATTACACATCATTAACAACTGTCAAAAAAACTAGGGCCCCTATTCAGCTGCAAGCTCGCAGTTTACTTCATACAGGCCGTAAATCTGCGAGATTGAAATTTGCAACAGTTACAGAGAGATTCAATTGAATAAGCCCGCAGCTACCGAAAGCCTGGCCGAAAGCCTAAACCGTAAACCATGCACCTGTAAGTAGCATTTCAGAGCATGATCAATTAAGCAAGCCCGTAACGACGGACTTAGTAACACCCAATAGTAAATGAGACCGTCATCATGAGGTCAGTAAAGCATGGAGGTTAAACCACAATCAATTAGCGTTTATAAGTCCGATATGCGATCGGACTCGCAATTCAGCAATGTACAAAATAATAAAAATGAATGACGATACTATTCTAGTCCATGTGGGTGGCCTGATATGCCTGATTTGCATTTACAGGGCTACAAACAAGTTTTTTACCACCTTGTGAGCCCTAGCTGGTACCGTTGGATTTTCTTCTATATTTGCCATTTGCAAGCTTGAGGAATTGTAGCATTTGAATAGGGATTTGCGATTGGAACATTTATGGGCTTGAAAGATCAATTTTGGATGGAGGTACAATGTTGACAACTGCAGGGATTTTCAGCCTGTAACCCACAAATCGTTTGCAAGTAGCTAAAAGACGCCAATTCAATAGCAAATTAGTTTACGGGTTACATTACAGACTCCAGTAACTAACAAATGCTCAATTGAATAGGGGCCTAGGTGATGTGATTACTAAACACCAAACTGTTTTTTGAAGCATGACTTTTTTAATTATTATTTTAACCAGATATTGGATTTTTTCTTTCATTATGTACCTAGCAAATAACGATTCCAAACACTTTGATACAGTGTTTATGGAAAAAAAAGATTACTATGAGGGACAGTAATAATAAATATTGTGCTCACTGATTTGTAAACAGTTGTCCTGCCGTGGGAATAAGAGAACACAACAGATATTTAATGATTTTAATTCATTGGTAGTGTAGCATACAGTCATGTCTAAGCCACAGGAGAAATAATTCTAAAAGCTCAGAGGATTATTTTATGAACAGCCCTAAGCAACCAAGAAGCAACCTGATAACGCCAAAGAATTATAGAATTTGCCATTTAGCATACCCAATTTGCAAATTTTCGTAGCAGCTGTGACCCCTCAGGCTATTGGCTTCAGTCTTCTGTCTGTCCAAAGCAGTTTTGAATAGATCAGTCAAGTTCTTTTCAGGTTTTATTGAAAACGTGGAAGTTCAGGAATCAAAGGTACTGTCTATTCTATTCCTATTATCCGAAATACATAATATTTGGCTCTCTTCGACAAATTCTATATTTGTAGAATTTAAAACATTACAAGATTTTTTTTAGTGCTGCTCTACACCATGAAACAAATTAAATAAACACTTTCAGTGCTTTAAAAGCTATCACTGTAGCATTTAAGAACAATTATAAACAGTGAAAAGAGCTTTTAAAGCATATCCATATCATGCTGACTACTACATGCATTTACAATTATTTTGGGTACAAATAAGATTGGAATCCCAACCAGCATATACCCCATGTAATTTTGAGCTTGATGGGTGCCAAGGCAGCAAGACCTTGCTAATGTGTCGGGAACTGTAGGCCTGCTGTCCCTGCTCACGCCATGACTCCTACAGAGGGGGACATGACAGTTTTAATCTATAAAAACTCATGAAGCCAAATCTGTTTTTGAATTCCATTAAACATACTCTGTAACCAGGAGTTAAGTTATGTATGGATCCCAGCAGCATGGCTTCAACAAACATTGCAGGCTCTGTTAGAAAAAAGATATGAAATCTTCAGCATGTGTGATAACTCATAAACCCAAACAGTAGTGCTTAGTAAATCTGAAGATATGATTTATTTGTCTCTATTTGGTAATGAAGACCTTTTACATAGCACACGTATTCATTAAACTTAGATAATATTATTTTCCTTTTCGGAGTAAAAGAAAAAAAGGTATTGTTAGGTGTTTAAGTTACATAAACATTAAACTAATATATTAAAATAAAATAACATCAAAACAAAATTCCAATTTCATTTCACACTATCTACAAAATACTTTATTATGGGTCGTGTGTTTACCTACGTGCATGTTATTAAAACAGTCATATTTATCTGATGGTTTTCCAAAGCTTAAAGCAGGTTAAGTCTTATTATTATTGCCATCAAAGTATGGTGAAAAATGCTGGGTGGCAACAACAGCCATCAAAATGGATAGTGGTTAAACATTGCTGGATCACAACAACTTTATACCAAATGGAAGTCAAGTTCAGACTGTATAGAGTGACAGGACCTGGACCTCCAAGACTAGCTAGTCATCACACTTAGTTGAACTAATCTAGAAGAAGACAGGAGTGGAATGATCACATCACATACTACATTTTTATTTGTGCTGAAAAAATTAAAACTGGTATAAAATATAATTGCATCAAAGGTCTACTGTGTTCACTAAGGCATTTTATGAGCTAGTCTTTGGTTGGTTAGCTAGATTACAATATTTGCCCCATCGACTGGAAAAACTGCTGCCTAAATATTGTGCACAGAATAGACCTTATTTGTGACCTTGAGAAAAGCCTGGTGTCATCAAAACAGCTGCGGCCCCCTCTGTGCAGACCGGTCAGAACCCATACATTCATTCTCATAGTCTTGCTTTCCTACTAAAATAACTTACAGTAATGGTTTGGAGCACTGAACACCTGCACGCCTGTTTCCTGAGTGCTACATGAACATTCACAATGCTCATCAAAAATACAGCTGCCTTATCCTCGGCAAACAGATCTTTTAAATAATGATTAGTCACACTGAAAATTTCTATTTCTGACTTTCAGGGGGGTTATTTATCAAAGTGTGCCAGCTGCAACGCTGATTAAACAAAACAGCACCAGATTTATCCAAATCACAAAACCAGATGAAACGATGATGCAGATAGTTCAGGAGAAATGCCTCAGGTGTGCACTGAAGAAATGCAATAATAAATAACAATTGTCAAATATACCAAGACAATTGCACATACATCTAAACCCTCAATAATAGTTGGGTAGAGGTCTTAGAAGCTAGAATAGCAAAAGAGTACAGAATTCTGATTATATGCAAAAAAATAAGCAGATAACTTGGGTGCTATGAAGTGGACTTGTATGGTCTATTTTGATAACTATTTTAAATTTTTTTTGTAGGATTGTCAATATTTTGTAAATGTCTTCCAACTTTAGATTAGACATACAACCCTTACTGCCTTTTTGCTGCTGAGCAAATAAACAAATGGTTTCTAAGACCTCACCAACTCAACTAAAGGAGCTCTAGTACACCATATTCTCACAAGTTTGAGCAGTGTGTAGAACATAACCGTCTTAGTAGCATGTTGACTTGTGAAGAGGTAGTGTACATAGAATATGACATTCACCTTAGTACTGGTAAGGTATGCTTAGGCCAGGACTCTCTAACCTTTTCACAAGGGGCCACACTGGAAACTTTTTTTTCAAACGGACTTCAGAAATTGTAATTGAAACCAGGGCACCCATTACCGGTTCCCATGCACTGTAAAATATTACACATCTATATAAATACTTCTATTACCAATGAATCCACTTCAACCTGTCCCCCACAGTGCTTTTGCCATGTACAACCATACTGTTAGACTCACTGGCCAGTCATCATGGTTCATATATGTAGACTTTTAAGTAAAATATGGTGCCTTTAACTGGAATAAGGGCAAAATGATAAAGAATCTTATAGGGGATATAGAGCAATGGAAGAAGTGATGGAAAGACAGAAAGGGTACACTAGGAGTGTAGCCATGACATGGTGCATATGTTGTAAAATAATTGTTTGATCTAAATAAAGTGCAGTGGTTTATAAACAAAACAAAGGTCACAATAATAACAAAACAAAAATAACAATATGCGGTTCATATAACTCAATTAGTGTAAACTCACAATTAGCAGAGAAAATCTAATTCAGGCTTTACTCTGCAGTGAGTGGCTCTTAATCTTAAATCTCAGAATAAAGGGATCCTCTCCCTGCTGTAGATAGGGTGCAGCTCCTTCAGTTGGAGTGGCCATGTAATAGGAATTGCATCTATGATATGCTGTCATATGATGAGTGAAGTACTGGATTTATCATAAGTTTTTATTTGACTGGATTCTTCTAACTCTTGTAAGTGTGATATATGTTGCTTTATATTCTTTAATAAATAACCTGCACTATGGAGCATTATACTTCATGTATCACTTTTTGATACAAAAATGCAATGTTGGGTTGGATGCAGTAGAGGATCACATCTACCACACTGGAGAGATTCATGACCCTGTACCTTAGAATTAACAAGCATAGACATATGTATAGATATATGATCAGACCAATCATACTGTTGATTGGATTCACCAGGAGGCTCCATCCAGAAACATTTTGGCAAAATCAAATAAGATTATCAGATTGGGACATTCACACTTAGTGTGTTCCTATTTTACAAAGAGATGTAATATGAGTAAAACGCTTGTGTCTTCTGACTTGATATATGTATAGACTTCATCAGTAAACACAAACCAGATTTACATTGTCAGAAGCCATTGAGGGAAAAGTACCCATGCTATCTTGGCATTGAACCATCACTTGCAAAACATTCTGTACATTGTAAACAAGGCATTTAGTTGGGTAGTGATTGATAGGTTACAGCTATTGAACAAGTCATTAATGTGTACAGTTACGGGCATGTTTTTAGTTACCAGTGGCAGTAAAATCCAAATATGGATGATTGCCAGCACAATATGGAGTCTCACTGTTTAGCCAAACAAATACAAGAAGGGTGGAACTTTTTTGTATCATAGGCGATGTAAGTACCCCCAATCCTTGAGCATGCTGATTTTTTATAAACCAGGATCCAAGTTAGTAATAGCAGGGAACACATGACAAATTAGCAAGGATTTAGGGACAGATATAACTCACACACAAGTATAACTCAAATGGTCTGTTTATAAAATGAATTTGCATACTTTTATACTTATGTCCTGTTTTTATTTTCAAAGTAAATATTTCTCTTAGAACATATAAATATATTTGGGAATTGAGAAGTAGCAAAAATAGAATACTAAATATGCTGAAATTGCGTTGTTTGTTTGCCTTAGCATGGTTTTACTGGACAACCACTTTGAGTTTGTTTAAATTCTCCACAGTAAGATAAAACTAATAAACACTGAGTTACATTGGCAAGGGCTACTGACCAAGAGAGATGAGAAGTCAATTAACTGAAGGAAAATATATTCCACGAATTTGTGTATATAGCAATGGTGTCACTGTTACCTGCAGAACAGCTCTGCCAGGACAAATGATTGGCTTTAATACTTTATTCCTTCCATACAGCTTGATAAAAGACATATAGGGCTCAAAATACTTCTCTATAATGGAATAAAATATATGTTTGACATAGAGCATAACTTTTTGATCAGAAAAAATAAAATTTGATGACACTGCAAGACTCTCAAGACATCCATGATAGTTTATTGAGGAGTGTGTTTGAGACAAATTCTTACATTTCTGGAGAGCAGGGATTCACGATCTGCTACTTGTTTGGGCTTGAAAAAGTAACTAGACTAATCACAGCAGATTGGAGGTCTGTTGTATCCCCGCTAATAGGATATGGACCAAGGCAAAGACAAGTTCCATCAATATTATCAGCGCTAGGACAAGTTACCAGGATCTGCATAAGCTACTGATTGTAACCAGCATCAAGAGTCAACTTGGATAGTCCCAGGCAGGATCAAGGTTTTCTCCCAGAATTAAATGCACACTGTTGTTATGTGATTCCAAACAGAGCACCCTTTATTGATCAAGGTACAACATATTTATAGATTACAATAGCCAGTCCAGTGAAGCCCTACCCTTAGGTAAACAAAGCTTAGTCCAATCACAAGGCTCCAGTACCTATGCCACTCCTCTCACTCAAATTATGTCAGAGGTATTAATTACTCTTCTCCAGGATAGGAGCCTGGCTGGCTAATTGAGTAATCTCTCCTATTCTCTTGTCAACTCTCCATTCCTCTATAGGGGGTAATCAGCCTTAACAATGGCAGAGACACACAGTCTGACTTGGTACATGTTTCGTAAAATCAGCACAAAGTCCTAAAGTTATCTTCTCAGCAAGAGCAACCTAGCAGTCACTATCGGGAAATCTGGCATGCTCAGGGTACCTCTTTGGTGGCTTCCTATCGAGAGTGGAACCCAGTGAGGTTTTAGCTCCAGGCAGGGACAAGTTACTTTTGTGTATCCGACTCTGTACCCACTATAGCTTGGATATTACTGAATACAGAGTCGGAAGTGGTCAAGCTGTTTCCTCTGGGGGTGAGACCGTGTGTACTTGCTCTTGGGGACAGGACAGGGCTTCCACAATGTTTAGACAGATCGGCGCCCATTACATTCAATGGAGACTATAGTGAATGTATAGAGCCAAGCAATCTATGGGTGGTAATTGTCAAACAAAAGATCAAAGGGTATCACTTACAAGTTCTTGATTCTACTTAACCTTTGCTTGTTGAAACACGTTTCATTTCAATGGCTAGATTTGACAGGCTTGTTAAAGAAAATGCAAATGTCCCCATATGTGCTCTGCACCACCAGTTAGAGGGTGGTAAATCATGTGAAAAATGTGTTTACATTTTGAAAATTGATCAAGAATTAACTTAGATATTGTCATTTTAGTTTAGCCCTTGAAGCTGTCCCACAAGACTCTGCGGGACTGGAGTCTGTATAATGTGGCTGGAGTCTGTAATTGTTATACATTGAATTATGGATATATACTCATTTTACAAGTAGATTATGCTGGCAGAGTAGTAAGTGGTATGTTTCTAAAGATTTTTTTTTTCATTGGTAAGTCACAGGTTTGATTCTCCTGTCTTCGTCTTGTTTTGTTTTTTTAAAATTAAGAAATGTACCGTATATCAGTCATATGTGTGTTAATAAATACATTAGTTAATTAAGAAAAACAAGTGGTAGGCATTGATTTAGAACCAATGACTTACTGCTGAAAACATTTTCTGAAACACACTGGCCACACAAACAAAATACATTTTTTAAAGCAAACTAATTTTATTATTTGAACTATATATATATATTGAAAAATTATGTGCACTAGTTTTCAAAACTACATTTTCTCAAATTTTTTTATCTTCATACCGTGCACTGCTGCAAATGTTTGCAATTAAATATGTAGTTTTCCTTGAATTACAATGGTTCTTTAAACCTCTATTGATTGTGTATCTCTATAGGGGTTCTGAAGATGTCTTCATTTAATCATTTAAGAGATACTTCATCATGCAGAGAAACAGCCACTTGTTGAGCACAGCTCGGTTTCCGAGAGTTTGCAGTTTACGTAACAGAGACCCATTATCCACATCATTCAATAACAACCAGAGCTCTTCAGATCAAGCTTGGTCTGTCCCTGCAGATTTACTTAGGAGGTTTGATATCACTGGCATACGGAAAGTTTTCTTCTCCTGTTGCATCATGCATAAATGTTTGTCTCCATAACAGATTCATGCAAACCTTAAGAAAATACCTCTTCTTTTTTGTTTTAACATACAGTATGCAATTTTTGAAGTGTTGTTCTGGAACAGACATAAAAAGGTTCCTATAAAGAAATATGGGATATTAAGAATGCCTAATATATAAACTTAATCAATACTGACTTAGATTTTCGTATACATTCATATATAGCTTATTTAGAGAGAAATGTACTTTAACAAATTATCCTTCTATATGTTGTATATACAATGTAGTATGGATTCCTGCCTGTTTAGCTGTAGAATGAGGCTGCTGTTTACCTCCAACAGGATGTAAAGACTCTTCTGCTGCCTACAGCATGGTAACAGGGCCATCCCACAGACTGAGGTCGCCAAGCTCACTTTGAATTCATTGCACCTCAGATTGATATATACAGAAAATGATAACTGCACAAAAATAGACTTGAGATCCCCTAGTGATCATCATGTTTGCAAAAGAGAGAATAGAAGACAATTAGAAGGGAATTATAAAGTTGCACAATGAGACCAACCAGGCTGATGCCCAGAGAGAAACACTCATAGGCAGGGGGGGTAAGTAAAGTTTAAAGAGACAAAAAATGGTGTCCCTCTGTGGTGTATATATATATATATATATATTAATATATATATATATATAAAAATTATGTTTAGTTTGGCAGACATATTTTGTCTGTTTAACCATATAACAAATAAAGTTTCCTATATTTAGTACAGTGCCTTGCAAAAGTATTCACCCCTTGACTTGTTACCTATTTTGTTACATTACAGCCTTAAGTTCAATGTTTTGTTAATCTGAATTTTATGTGATGGATCAAAACACAATAGTCAAAGTTGGTAAAGTGAAATGAGAAAAATATATACATACATTTTTTTTTCGAAATAGAAAACAGAAAATTGCCATGTGCGTATGTATTCACCCCTTTTGTTATGAAGGCCATAAAAAGCTCTGGTGCAACCAATTACCTTCAGAAGTCACATAATTAGTGAAATGATGTCCACCTGTGTGCAATCTAAGTGTCACATGATCTGTCATTAAATATACACACCTTTTTTGAAAGGCCCCAGAGGCTGCAACACCTAAGCAAGAGACACCACTAACCAAACACTGCCATGAAGACCAAGGATCTATCCAAACAAATAAGGGACAATGTTGTTGAGAAGTACAAGTAAGGGTTAGGTTATAAAAAAATATCCACATTTTTGATGATCCCCAGGAGCACCATCAAATCTATCATAACCAAATGGAAAGAACCTGGCACAACAGCAAACCTGCCAAGAGACGGACGCCCACCAAAACTCACAGACCGGGCAAGGAGGGCATTAATCAGAGAGGCAGCACAGAGACCTAATGTAACCATGGAGGAGCTGCAGAGTTCCACAGCAGAGACTGGAGTATCTGTACATAGGACGATAATAAGCCGTACGCTCCATAGAGTTGGGCTTTATGGCAGAGTGGCCAGAAGAAAGCCATTACTTAGCAAAAAACAAAATGGCACGTTTTGAGTTTGCGAAAAGGTAAGTGGGAGACTCCCAAAATGTATGGAGGAAGGTGCTGATAAGACTAAAATTCAACTTTTAGGCCATCAAAGAAAATACTATATCTGGAGCAAACCCAACACATCACATCACCCAAAGAACACCATCCACCATCAGCAGTCGAGACTAGGAAACTGGTCAGAGTTGAGGGAAAGATGGATGGTGCTAAATACAGGGATATTCTTGAGCAAAACCTGTACCACTCTGTGCGTGATGTGAGGCTGGGATGGAGGTTCCCTTCCAGCAGGACAATGACCTCAAACACACTGCTAAAGCAACACTTGAGTGGTTTAAGGGAAACATGTAAATGTGTTGGAATGGCCTAGTCAAAGCCCAGACTTCAATCCAATAGAAAATCTGTGGTCAGACTTAAAGATTGCTGTTCACAAGCGCAAACCATCCAACTTGAGCTGGAGCAGTTTTGCAAGGAGGAATGGGCAATAATCCAAGTGGTAAGCTCATAGAGACTTATCCAAAGCGTCTTTGCTCTGTGATTGCCGCAAAAGGTGGCTCTACAAATGATTGACTTTTGGGGGGTGAATAGTTATGCACATTGACTTTTTCTGTTATTGTGTCCTATTTGTTGTTTGCTTCACAATAAAAAAAAATAAAAAAACAACTTCTAAGTTGTAAGCATGTTCTGAAAATTAAATGATGCAAATCCTCAAACAATCCATGTTAATTCCAGGTTGTGAGGCAACAAAAAATGCCAAGGGGTGTAAATACTTTTGCAAGGCACTGTATATTCTTTTTACGAACTAGTCTTGATAATAGGAAATGTGCTTATAGAAAAAAAAGCTTAATTATTATTTTTAATAAAATATACAAATAGAAAGCTATAATATACTGAGGAGCCATCATCAAACAAGGATGGTTAGCATGAGAAAAACATTTTTTACACTGGAGATGGTGGTAAGATAAGCTTAGAGAAGTTTAAATTAAGTGGTAAAGTAAGAGAGAGCCTAGAGAGGGCATGGCCAGTATATGTGAATATTTTTCCTGACATCTCAGGAAAAATAAGGTGTAATCATGCTGGGGTCCAGTTCCAGTTTAAGAGTATTTTTTTATGCATGTTCCTAAACATTGTATTAATAGAAGCAGATGCCACTGTATAAGAAATTTCTTGCCAGTCTAAGTTTCTCTCAGGTTGTCTTTCCAAATGGTTGTATAGTGTGGAAATAGATCAGCAGACTGGTTGTTGAGGAGGATATAGATTTTTGCCATAAGCTGTTTATCCATATTTGATGCACATTTAAAGACATGCATGAATTGAGTTTGGGACGAAAGGGAACCCGGCTCTGACAATGATTGTAATGTAGTTGTCACAAACTGGCCCATCCTGTTCAGAAAAACTAACAATCTGATCATGGGACTCTGCATTCTACCCTCTTCCTCTTCCGTAAAAGATATATATATATATAGTTGTTCCTCTCCCCATTGAGGCTATGGAACCTTGATTATATGTTACAATTGTGTTTAATCTGAATTGTTATTATGTGATTGAAATTGTTTCCATAAAGTATGTAATATAGTTCACACAATTCCTGTTAGGGTATTCTTCCCCTAGATGAAGTGGCACTTAATAAAAGCTATGTGGCGCTTAACCTAATTTTCTCTGCATCCCCACCACAAATCTATTATTTTACATTATGGAGTGGTTAGAAATTCCGTAATTGGTTGGTTGCCTTACCTTTTGGTAAAAGCTCTGTCGTAGGCCTGTCGATGATTGATCAATGAGGATAGCAGTGAAAATGTTGAGGACTTTAAGCTGAAGTCATCTCATTGTATAACCCAGCCCCAAAGTGGGCAAATGGAGATGCCAATGATTACAGTGGACATCCTCCTTTGTTACTGGTCCTGAGTTGTACCACCTGTGGAATCAGCCTAACCAGAGGGATCTTCACGTTGGTTGGTGCAACAAGCCAAAAAGAGTGGTTGAACACAAATTTATTATATATGCACTCAATATGGTGCTTGCGAGGTTATATCCAATATCATAAATTATCTTAATTGAGAGGCAAAACAGTATTTGATCATTTAGGGCTGCAAGATCCACTAGGTCCCTAAAATTGCCAGGTATTTGTCTGGGGGTTGTATTTGGGATAGCAATAGGCATTGTTTGAAAGAGGCATAATAACAGAGCCATAAAATTCCTTTTCAGCAAGACAATATGCCCTATTCAGGAGATTGGGTAATTCATCTGATTTGATTTTTTGTCATGACTTGGTGATATGTATTCCCAGGTATCAAGTTCTGTTCTAGGGATATGGATATTGCCTTTTAAGTGTATATAGGAGAGTTACTGGCAGTCCTATAGGAGGGGCCTCTTATTATATTGGATTGATTTTACAATTAAATAGGGTACCAATTAGAGAAAGCAGTTGCTCCAGATGTGAAAGCGATAAGGATGGCTCTGAAATGGTTAACATAATATTGCTAAGTTATGGTGATAACAAATATCATGGATTGCTGAATAAGATTTTCCAGCTAGAGTCAGTGGCTCTATTGCAACTGCAAAAATAAAAAGGTAACATGGGAGAACCCTGTCTTATACAGTTGGAAATGAGGAATGGGGTGGTTAAGCTACCAGGAAGACAACGAAGCATAGATGGTGATTGATAAAAAATCCAGGGGCCTATCTACCGCCGGTGCAGACAGTGCAATGCACAGGGACCTTTTTCTGGGAGGGCCCAGTGCTACCTAAATAAATATGTATATATATATATATATATATATATATATATATATATATACAGCGTATATACTCAAGTATAAGCCGAGTTTTTCAGCCCTTTTTTAAGGTTGAAAAAGGCCCCCCTCGGCTTATACTCAAGTCACCCTGTATCTCTCCCCCACTGTGTCTCTCCACCCCCGTGTCTCTTCCCCCCTCTCCTGTGTCTCTTTCCTCCCTCTCCCTCGTGTCTCTTTCCCTCCCCCTCGCTTATCATCCTCCTCATCCTCCCTCCTCAACCCCCCTTCTCATCCTCAACCCCCCTCCTCAAACCCCCTACTCAACTCCCCTCTTCATCCTCAACCCCCCTCCTCAAACTCAACCCCCTTCCTCCCCTACACAACCTCAACCACCCTCCTCATCCTCCCTCCTCAACCGAGAGGGGTAAAGTGAGGAGGGGGGTTGAAGGGGGTTGAGGTTAAGGAGGGGGGTTGAGGATGAGGAGGGGGGTTGAGGATGAGGAGGGGGTTGAGGATGAGGAGGGGGTTGAGGAGGGGGTTAAGGAGAGAGTTGAGGAAGGGGGGTTGAGGATGAGAGGGGAGGTTGAGGAGGGGGCTTGAGGATGAGGAGGGGGGTTGAGGAGGGGGGTTGAGGAGGGTGGTTGAGGCGGGGGGTTGAGGAGAGAGGTTGAAGAGGGCGTTGAGGATGAGGAGGGGGGTTGAGGAGAGGGGTTGAGGATGAGCAGGGGGCTTGAGGGGGGATTGAAGATGGAGGATGAGGAGGGATGATGAGGAGCGGTTTTAGGAGGGGGTTGAAGAGAGCGGTAGAGGAGGGGTTGAGGATGAGGAGGTGGGTTGAGGAGAGGGGTTGAGGAGGGGGGTTGAGGAGGGAGGATGAGAAGAGGGAGGAGGGAGGATGAGGAGGTGGGTTGAGCAGGGAGGATGAGGAGGGGGGTTGAGGAAGGGGGTTGAGGAGAGAGGTTGAGGAGGGGGGTTGAGGATGAGGAGTGGGGTTGAGGGAGGAGTTGAGGATGAGGAGGGGGGTTGAGGAGGGGGGTTGATGAGGGAGGATGAGGAGGATGATAAGGGAGGGAAAGAGACACGAGGGAGAGGGGGGAAAGAGACACAGGGAAGGGAGAGGGGAAAGAGACACAGGGAGGGATTAAGGGGGGAGAGACACAGGGGAGGGGGAGGAGGGGAAGAGACACAGGAGAGGGAGAGGGGGGAGAGACACAGGGGAGGGAGAGGGGGAAGAGACACAGGGGAGAGAGAGGGGGGACAGAAGAAGAGGGCACATAAGAGGGAGACACAGAGGGCACAAGAGGGACACAGGGGGCAGCACATTTCCCACCTTCGACTTATACTCGAGTCACTAAGTTTTCCCAGTATTTTGTGGTAAAATAGGTGCCTCAGCTTATACTCTGGTCGGCTTTTACTCGAGTATATACGGTATATAAGTTTTGTGTATTAGATTTTTTCTTTTCTGTAGTGTAGTGAATGGCCTCCCCTGCAGCCCGCACCCCGCCCACATGTCCAAGGCCCAACATTGGCCCCCTTGGGCCCTGCAGCCTCACAATGCCCCCCCCCCCCCCCAAGGAAATAAACTGATCCATGAGTTCAGATTGTTCATGTGGTTGTCGCCCCGATCGTGCACATATGTAATTTTCGAACTTTGCCTGTAGGATGTAAGGGTGGCAGACTCTGTGCAATATATATGTGTATATAACAGGTTCTCTCTAGGATGTGATACAGTATGCAATATCATGAGGATGTATAGTGCACTTGGCATGTGAGTTGGTATGGTTGCCCAGAGCAAAAATCGCCATCCACCGCCAATTTTGGTTCTAGTTTTTTCTGCACCGATCCCTCCATTCACTACCTCCGCCACTGAAAAAGTCACATTAGTATATATAAAATTTGGCCAAGTGGAAAAGAAACAAAAAAAGCATAACTAAATATTACACATAAAAAACATAAATATTATAAAAAAAGTTGTATTTATCTTATTTTCTAAAAGCATTTTGCCCATTATCAATTCAAGTTCTTCAATAGAGCATAAATAAGGCATGGAGAAAAAAAATTACTTGAGATATCCTTTAAATAAAACTGATCTATTGATTCTTTATAATTAAGGAAATATTTTCAAGAGCCGATAAGAAGATAAAGGTAGTCTCTGTTGTGCTCTGACACAGGTTTATTTGTTTTTAATTGCTAAAACATGTAAGCTCTGGCACTTTAATTCAAAATTCTAAATATACAGCAGGTTTTCTTGTCATAGATTAATACTATGAAGCCTTTTGTTCTTTTACTGGTAAGTTACCCTGCTTCTGGTATTGTGGGAGTCTAGTGTACATGTAACTGCAGCTTGTGGTGAAGCTGCAGGAAACAACTGCTTAGAAAAGGCTCTTCTCTCCATGACGTGAACCTCTAGCTCACGGTTATGTATCTTAGTTTATACTCTATTATCCAATTTATTGAAATTATCTTTATTCTCCTACACAAAGCAGAGCAAGTAGAAAAGCCTTAGCATACTACATTCTAGCTCTTAACATAATAATAAAGGAAATTATAATACATTCAGTCTGTATTTACTATCACACACGAGCAGTCTCATTTGAGTTTTGACCTCGGCAGTGAGAGGCAGACTAGGCCAAGGTTCATATGATGACATACTAACACAAATATGACCTGATACGGCCTATCAATTACATTTCTCTGATTTGAAACACAAGTGACCTTTGAATTTATATCAGCTATATATCTGTCACTATTGTATTTTTGCAAACAGAAGTAGCCTATTGTGTAAAGGGACACTGTAGTCCAAGCATTTCTAGCATGCAGTTAATACATTACAAGTGTCAAAAAATTACATTAAATATAGAAAGTGTGGAAATGTTTTCTCCTCCCCTGTGCTGAAGTTACAGGAAACCAAAGGGCAATGAGCTCTATGAATCTCTGCACCATACTGTATTGTCGTTCCTACTAGTTCTAATGAAAAGAGGACAACATTAACAGTGTTTCCATAAGTCCTTGTTTCCACCTCCTTTGAACACACTGGTCAATCACATTGTTTTTTTTTTTTATCTGCCTGTCTGTTGTCTTTGTGTTATTTTTCTGCAATAATAGAATATGTTTTCCATGTTGAAAAAAAACTTTTGTAATGGCTAAAATATGCTATCACATATATAGTTGTGGACCAAGAACGCTGGTCGTAATGTTTGCGATGTTGGTCAGGCACTTGCGTCCCTTGCAAAGCGAGGGACGCCTGGGAAGCATCGCAAAGCGTTTTGAGCCATGTACGGCGCGCGACTGAGGCTGGATTAGTGCAGAAGGCGTTCATCTGCTAAGCCTTGTGAAGAGAGGCGAATCTTGTATGGTGCAGGACTTGGGCTGGATGAGCGCTAAAGGCGCTCATCTGCAAAGCCTTGCGAAGTGAGCCGTATATGGCGCATAACTTAGGCTAGATGAGCCGTGCAGCACTTGGACTGCAATTAGCGCTGATTGTGGTCATTGCAGCCAGCGGCGCCGTCACACATGCGAGCCTTGCAAAGCGAGGCGAAGCAAGGCGCAGTACTTAGGCTGCATTTGAGGGGCACAACTGTGAGCCAAGCACATAACTCTAAAAACCCTAAAAACAAAAACAAATATAACACACTCACAGACACCACAAGGGGAGAGCCAGGAAGCCTGGGAGTGAGGTTACAAGCAATTTTGAGCCATATTTGGGGGTTTTCGTCAATCCAAAATCGGCTAAGCTCAAAGCAAGGCACACAAGACCAGAACAGAGACAGAGGGGAGAAAGACACAGGGGAGGGAGAGGGGGTGGAAAGGAGACACAGGGGAGGGAAATAGGGGGAAAAAACACAGGGCAGGGACAGGGGACAAGGGAGAGAGGGGGAAACAGACACCTGGAAGGGAGAGGGGAGAAACAGACACAGGGGTCAGAGAGTGGGGAGAGTTTCGCAAAGTGGCGGGTTGGGCAACGTCTGCAATGAACGCTCAATGCTGGGCTCGCGATGAGCGCCGAAGGTGCTCATTGTGCGGCATAAAAGTGGCGGGTTGGATGAGGCCTGCAATGAGCGGCAAAGGCGCTCATTGCGAGGCCCTCAATGAGCACCGAAGGCACTCATCACGAGGCCTGCAAGTTAGAGGTGGGAGAAACTTGCATTGCCAGCCTTCAAATTTTATTATCGTAATTCTTGACGGGCAAGTCGCTTGTTTCAAATATATGACAGAAAGTGTTGGACTACAGTGACCCTTTAAACAATCACCTGGCATGTGAAGTTAGTCAGTCTTTTCTATATCCTTTATGATATTTAAACCTCCAGCTGTCTCATGTTCATACACACTCTCTCTTTCACTCTCTCGCTTCCTTGTATCTCAGATACACTCATTTGAAAGAGGAGTATGTTTGTATCTAAATATGGAAAGAAAAGAAACTGGCAGAAATAGAAAACAAGCAAATGCTTTCAGTTGTTTGTTTACTTCAGAGTTACCAGCATGTACCAAATGTCTTTTTTTAATTCAATGTGTTCCTTCAACAAATCAGTATTATGGAACTTATCCAGGGTAGTTTTCCCTCTGCTTTTTTCTAAAATAGCAATCCAATGAGACATAGCAATTTTATCAAATCCTCAGACTCCTTTGCACAGGTAGGTACCTCCATATACTATAATACCAGTAAGAATGTCAGATACTGTATCATTCTTCTTAGTTTCACATTTTTAAAGGCCCACTGCAGTTCAAGAAAAAAAATACACTTGTTCATCAGCTGTTTAAGCCATGGACAAAAAAAAATGAGGGGGGGGGGGGGATTGGATTTTTTAAGTCTCTATATATTAGTGCAGGAATCCATTTTGTATTTGTTGCATCAATTCGTTGGTGCTGTATCATGAGGGTGCATGTTTTGTCTATCAATGGATAAGGAGTGGGAGTGGGAGTGGGAGGGGAGAGATTAGAAAACCTTTGTTAAGATAACTGGATAACATTTAAAATGGACACAACACCCCTTCTCCTGAGTAGCCCAGAAGCAGACTCCTTGCATCAAAAGATAGAACTACTGCTCTCCAGAAATAAACACCCTCTCTCAGACACAACATTCAAGTATCATGATGAGATTAAAAACTATCTGATTTTTTACAGATTATTTACTCTTAGTTAAACTTAAATAAATAAATAAAAAAAAAATAAATAAATAAAAAAAAAATAAATATATATATATATATATATATACAGTCAGGTCCATAAATATTGGGACATCGACACAATTCTAATCTTTTTGGCTCCATACACCACCACAATGGATTTGAAATGAAACAAACAACATGTGCTTTAATTGCAGACTTTCAGCTTTAATTTGAGGGTATTTACATCCAAGTCAGGTGATCGATGTAGGAATTACCACAGTTTGTATATGTGCCTCCCACTTTTTAAGGGACCAAAAGTAATGGGACAGATTAACAGTCATAAAACAAACTTTCACTTTTTAATACTTGGTTGCAAATCCTGTGCAGTCAATTACAGTCTGAAGTCTGGAACCCATAGACATCACCAGACGCTGGGTTTCATCCCTGGTGATGCTCTGCCAGACCTCTACAGGGAGTGCAGAATTATAAGGCAAATGAGTATTTTGACCACATCATCCTCTTTATGCATGTTGTCTTACTCCAAGCTGTATAGGCTCGAAAGCCTACTACCAATTAAGCATATTAGGTGATGTGCATCTCTGTAATGAGAAGGGGTGTGGTCTAATGACATCAACACCCTATATCAGGTGTACATAATTATTAGGCAACTTCCTTTCCTTTGGCAAAATGGGTCAAAAGAAGGACTTGACAGGCTCAGAAAAGTCAAAAATAGGGAGATATCTTGCAGAGGGATGCAGCACTCTTAAAATTGCAAAGCTTCTGAAGCGTGATCATCGAACAATCAAGCGTTTCATTCAAAATAGTCAACAGGGTCGCAAGAAGCGTGTGGAAAACCCAAGGCGCAAAATAACTGCCCATGAACTGAGAAAAGTCAAGCGTGCAGCTGCCACGATGCCACTTGCCACCAGTTTGGCCATATTTCAGAGCTGCAACATCACTGGAGTGCCCAAAAGCACAAGGTGTGCAATACTCAGAGACATGGCCAAGGTAAGAAAGGCTGAAAGACGACCACCACTGAACAAGACACACAAGCTGAAACGTCAAGACTGGGCCAAGAAATATCTCAAGACTGATTTTTCTAAGGTTTTATGGACTGATGAAATGAGAGTGAGTCTTGATGGGCCAGATGGATGGGCCCGTGGCTGGATTGGTAAAGGGCAGAGAGCTCCAGTCCGACTCAGACGCCAGCAAGGTGGAGGTGTAGTACTGGTTTGGGCTGGTATCATCAAAGATGAGCTTGTGGGGCCTTTTCGGGTTGAGGATGGAGTCAAGCTCAACTCCCAGTCCTACTGCCAGTTCCTGGAAGACACCTTCTTCAAGCAGTGGTACAGGAAGAAGTCTGCATCCTTCAAGAAAAGCATGATTTTCATGCAGGACAATGCTCCATCACACGCGTCCAAGTACTCCACAGCGTGGCTGGCAAGAAAGAGTATAAAAGAAGAAAATCTAATGACATTGCCTCCTTGTTCACCTGATCTGAACCCCATTGAGAACCTGTGGTCCATCATCAAATGTGAGATTTACAAGGAGGGAAAACAGTACACCTCTCTGAACAGTGTCTGGGAGGCTGTGGTTGCTGCTGCACGCAATGTTGATGGTGAACAGATCAAAACACTGACAGAATCCATGGATGGCAGGCTTTTGAGTGTCCTTGCAAAGAAAGGTGGCTATATTGGTCACTGATTTGTTTTTGTTTTGTTTTTGAATGTCAGAAATATATATTTGTGAATGTTGAGATGTTATATTGGTTTCACTGGTAAAAATAAATAATTGAAATGGGTATATATTTGTTTTTTGTTAAGTTGCCTAATAATTATGCACAGTAATAGTCACCTGCACACACAGATATCCCCCTAAAATAGCTAAAACTAAAAACAAACTAAAAACGACTTCCAAAAATATTCAGCTTTGATATTAATGAGTTTTTTGGGTTCATTGAGAACATGGTTGTTGTTCAATAATAAAATTAATCCTCAAAAATACAACTTGCCTAATAATTCTGCACTCCCTGTATTGCAACTGTCTTCAGTTCCTGTTTGCTCTTGGGGCATTTTCCCTTCAGTTTTTTCTTCAGCAAGTGAAATGCATGCTCAATCGGATTCAGGTCAGGTGATTGACTTGGCCATTACACAATATTCCACTTATTTCCCTTAAAAAACTCTTTGGTTGCTTTTGCAGTATGCTTCGGGTCATTGTCCATCTGCACTGTGAAGCACCGTCCAATGAATTCTGAAGCATTTGGCTGAATATGAGCAGATAATATTGCCGGAAAAACTTCATAATTCATCCTGCTGCTTTTGTCAGCAGTGACATTATCAATAAATACAAGAGAACCAGTTCCATTGGCAACCATACATGCCCACGCCATGACACTACCACCACCATGCTTCACTGATGAGGTGGTATGTTTTGGATCATGAGCAGTTCCTTTCCTTCTCCATACTCTTCTCTTCCCATCACTCTGGTACAAGTTGATCTTAGTCTCATCTGTCCATAGGATGTTGTTCCAGAACTGTGAAGGCTTTTATAGATGTTGTTTGCAAACTCTAATCTGGCCCTCCTGTTTTTGAGGCTCACCAATGATTTACATCTAGTGGTGAACCCTCTGTATTCACTCTGGTGAAGTATTCTCTTGATTGTTGACTTCGTCACACATACACCTACCTCCTGGAGAGTGTTCTTGATCTGGCCAACTGTTGTGAAGGGTGTTTTCTTCACCAGGGAAAGAATTCTTCGGTCATCCACCACAGTTGTTTTCCGTGGTCTTCCGGGCCTTTTGGTGTTGCTGAGCTCAACGGTGCGTTCTTTCTTTTTAAGGATGTTACAAACAGTTGATTTGGCCATACCTAATGTTTTTGCTGTCTCTCTGATGGGTTTGTTTTGTTTTTTCAGCCTAATGATGGCTTGCTTCACTGATAGTGACAGCTCTTTGGATCTCATATTGAGAGTTAACAGCAACAAAGGCAAATAGCACACTTGAAATTAACTCTGGACTTTTTATCTGCTCTTTGTAAATGGGATAATGAGGGAATAACACACACCTGGCCACGAAACAGCTGAGCAGCCAATTGTCCCATTACTTTTGGTCCCTTAAAAAGTGGGAGGCACATATACATACTGTTGTAATTCCTACACCGTTCACCTGATATGGATGTAAATACCCTCAAATTAAAGCTGAAAGTCTGCAGTTACAGCACATCTTGTTTGTTTAATTTCAAAACCATTGTGGTCGTGTATAGAGTTAAAAAGATTAGAATTGTGTTGATGTCCCAATATTTATGGACCTGACTGTATATATTCGTCATTAAGTAGTTTCCGACTCCCCGTGACCTCATACACTGTAACACACTAAAACATCTTTATGTCCATGGTCATGCTGATCCACTTGGTATTCATAGCAGAGATACTGGAGTGGGTTGCCAGTTCCTTCTCCACTGGGCCACGGCATACAGCTCCTGGGATTCCTAGGTGATCTCCCATCCCAGTACTGACCAGGTCCAACCCTGCTCAGCTTCAGGTTGGTGTGATCTCTTGCTTACATGACTTGGAAACGAACCCAGGTCAACAGAGGTCGAAGGACTGATCCTAATCACTGGACCACCAGGGAAGTCTTTTCATAGTACAGTAGCCCGTTAATTGATTTTTGCCTGAATATGATTTCTGCAGACCTTATATACAAAACTGCAGGCTACAAATTTGCTGCACATTTAAATTTGAGGGTTCCTTCAGTTTGAATTAGGTATTTTTAACTATTTGCAATATGTGTGAAATCTTTTTCAGTCTGTTTAATTAGAGTAATTTTCATATATTAGTCCAAAGTGTGTTTAAATAGATTGAATGTTGCAAAATCTCTTGAATCCATGGTTAACTTGACTGAAAGGCCATTTTGCCTGAATTTACATCTTATACATAGATAATTCAGTGTATTAAGAACATGAACTAATTCAGTATTAAGTAGATATGTTAAACATTCAGCAGGGTTAAACATAGTATACATGCATGTGACATTCTCAAAAAGTTGTGATCTTTAAAGAGAGACATTTAAATAAATACGATTGCAATTGGTAAAGATTTTAAATAATAGATCTTGAAAGATTTTTTTTGAAGCGTGAATGATCTAAGAAGATTGTCCGTTTCTGCTACTAACTTTATCTAACTGATTAATTAACCAAGGCAATGAGGTGGGGGATCTGCATAATCACAGTAACCTATATGTATCAAAACATCTGTCATTGTTGTCATTTATATCAATTTTTGCTGATGACACAAAGTTGTACAAGGTAATTAAAGCTAACTTTTATTTCAGATGGATTTGCATAAATTAGAGGAATGGGCAACTACATGGCAGATGAGATTTAATTTGAATACATGTAATGTATTTGAGAAGGAAATATAACCATGCAATTTATAAACCTAATGGACTAAATATAGAGATATCAGATATGAAAAGGGATTTGGGAGTGCTTGTGGACAACCACCTAGGTAACAGTGCTCAATGCCAAGCAGCAGCTGCAAAGGCAAGTAAAATATTAGCATGTATTAAGAAGGGTATAGAAGCCAGGGAAGCAAATATAATTCTGCCACTATAAAAATCTCTAGTACGCCCCCATTTGGAATATGGAGTACAGTTTTGGGCACCACTCCATAAAAAGGACATTTTAGAGCTGGAAAAAGAACAGGGAAGGACAACAAAACTAATAAGGAGAATGGAGGGGCTAAGTTATACAGAAAGACTAACAAAATTAAGCTTATTTTCGCTAGAGAAAAGGCGTCTAAGAGGAGATATGATTACATTATATAAATACATCAAGGGTCAGTATAAAGATTTGTCAAGTGAGCTTTATGTGCCAAGAGGTTTTCAACTATCCATGAGGTTAGAAGTAAAAAGATACCACCTTAACGAAAGAAAAGGGTTATTAACAGTAAGGGTGGTTAATCTGTTAAATTCTCTACCAAAGGAGGTGGTGACAGCGGATTTGATAGATAACTTTAAAAAGGGATCGTATATATTTTTTAATAAAAAGGGCATTCAGGGTTATCCTTGATAATTACAGAGGGAGTATTGATCCAGGGAGAAATCTGTTCGTCAGTATCTGGGGGCTGGAAAGATTTTAGTTTTTCTTCTTAGCTTTTTTTTCTATTTGCATTGCTCTAGATCAATTATATAACAACTAATCTGCATATTGCAGAGGAGATCTAAAAAGGTTGAAGTTGATGTACTAAAAATACTTTTTTCAACCTTAATTATTGTAACTGCACATGCTCATCCTGCTTATCGACCCTAATGTAAGGTTAAATAATCTTCTTAACTTTGAAAGTAGATAGAGTGTGCAGGTTGTACAGAGTCAAGTTAGCTATTATTATTATTATTATTATTATTATTATTACTAGCGAATTGTCCGTCAAAAAATGACGGCAATGAAATTGTAAGTGAGCTAATGCTGTTTGGTGTATAATATAATAATCAAATAAATAATACATTAATAAATTAATATACTTTACCTATTTTCAAGTAATAAAAGGAGGAAGCATTCTGTTGAAGAGCTGACAATCTGTTTTGATGTTGCTGCAGCATTAGTGGTGTGGAGCTGCTGTGTAAGCGTGGTGAATGTGTGCAGCGTAATAGTGTGCGTGCGCGAGACCAAACCGTTAGCGTAGCTGTGTACTTCCGCATTGTTCTAAAATGGCGGCTTATGTGTGGTATGCGTCTTAGCGAAATATCCGTAGGTCTTTTGTGGTGTTTTGTGAGTTTCTTCTGGTGTTTTGCGTGTTTAGAGTGCTGTAGCCTCGTTTTCGTTTTGTTCGGCGGCCATTTTTTCTCTCGCTTAGAGAATTTGTTTACTGTCTAAACTCTTTTATTTTCAGTTAAATTAAGGTGTAATTTCACTTGCTGTAGGTAAGCTTTTTATGTATGTGTTGTGTGTATCTATTGTGTTTTTAATTTTTTTATGTCAGCGGGTTGCGGACGATTTTTGCGAGGTTGTATTGGGTGTTAACGTGTCTCGTATGTTGTTTGCGTTACGACGTAAAGTTTGCGAGTATCGCAGTTGCTGGCAAGGAGCGCCTTCGACGCTCCTTGCCAGCAACTGCGGCCGTCGCGAAGGAGCGCCTTCGGCCCAACAACTCGTATGCTCACAACTATATATGTGATCCTTTATTTGTAATGCGCCAACATATTCCGTAGCGCTATACAGGGGTTAAGTACAAGTCAAGAACAATTTCAAACAGTGCAAAGGATGAAGGGCCCTTTTATTGAGCTTTCAATCAGACATACACAGTGCTTTCCCTAAAGCACCTAGTGAGATTAAATCTTTTTAAATATTGATTTTTAATGAAAGTTAGCTCTGGTTATGGATGGTGGAGTTTGAATGTGATATAAGGAAGGCTAGATAGTAGATGTAACACAAAAAACATTATGTAGGCCTGGAAATGTGGCCTGGAGTCAGCCCTTGAGAACTAAGTTGAACAAGCAGGATCTTGGTACTGTCTTTTATTGAACTCTATTCCCAATAGTACACAACATACACTGAAGTTTCCTCCACTACAGAACAACCAAATAAACTATTTTTGTTACTTTGCTCCTGGCTATACCCTAAGTGAAATAGAGGCATAATATGCCACATGGATTTAAAGAAACTGACTTTACTTAATTTCTGGGCAACAGGTTATTTTGACCTGTCTCTGGATTATCTACACATACGCTATATGTGGATTTATAATATCCTGTATTGAGTGGTTACGGCTCCATAATACACTCAGATGTCTGTGTCTAGCACAGCTTCCTTGAATTCCTTTAATGTATTTTCCTCAGCTGGGAGCAGTCTCCTGCATTCATCCATCATTAAGTGAAAGGCGGTTTTCTATGGTTTTGCTTCCCCTTGAGACGTCTTGTTCTCACATTCCTTTTGCTCTTGAACTTCACTGATATCTTTAAAGCATATAAACAATCTCCATATTGTTCTGTATGTTAGATAACAGCCTAAAAAACTTCTTACACCAGCTCTTTCTTAGTATGTATATTGGGGACACTGAAGGCACAAGCTTACTGTCATCAATTTAAGAGAGCAGGATTTAAACATTTTTTATGTTTTTTCTTTGTATACAAACTTCATACATTCAAGGTCCGCAAAGAGGTTACATTTAAATAATTTAATTTTAATTTAACTCTTAATGTTGGGTCTGAGGCTACTTGACTATTGTGAAAGTTTGAAAATTAGTATAATGGGGGTTGGGCTGGTTTTGGGATGGGCATGGCATCTGTGATTATGGTGTTTATGGTTGGAAGTAATGGGTGGTGTTAAATTACTCTATCTAGGAACGGAGTATCCCAAGACTCTGGTCATCTTCCCTCTTACTAAAAACTTTCAAGCCTCTTTTGTGAGTGCATGATGGATTGGCCTGATAATTCAGTATGGCAGAATATATTTCACTTCTCAGCTGTTACAACCTTAAATATACAATATTATAATTTGTGACTGATTTGTATACAATTAAATGTATACAACACTTATTTGATTAGTACATTCATTTATTTGTGCTGTGAGCTTCATAGATTTCATTCCAGTAGCACAGACCCCCATTGGTAGGCTTAGAGTCCTGTGCACCATGTGGTGCACAGATTCCTTGCCATTAATTACTTATTCAGCAATAACCATGCGTTTGCTACTATACAACTATCTACTTCTTGTGCACCCTATAATAGGGAGAAGCTAAATAAAAAAAGTTAAAGAATGGAGATAACTATTAAACAACATAATAAAATGTTAAGATTTTTTTTTACATTAATGATTAATCTCTTTCCTTCCTCCACCATAAAACAAAATTATGTTTCCATTTGTGGCCAAGTCTCTTCATCTGTAATAATTGTCAGCATAGTACAATTACTCAATAACTCTACCTCTAGAAATTAATTTTTAATTTAATTCTACTAAAACATAATTGCCAAATTATTTCTTAAAATTTCTGAAAAAATATAGTTATCTTACTCTAATTTGATTTGTAAACTTTGATCTTAGTGTCATGTTTTTCTTTCCTCTCATTCAAAAGGCTCTAGCATGCAGGGAGGTACTACACCAGTATCACAGTGATGTACTTCTACCAAGGCCAACAAGGTCTGGGCCTATAACTACACAGTTTCAGGAAGCAGTAAACTACAACTATACTATACTACTACTATAGTCTCATAAAGTAGTGTGTGTATATGCACAGAAATGTCTGTATGCAATAAAGTTTCTGTATGTAAGTGAACACACAAATGTCAATGCAGTTATATTATTCATGTATGTTTGTAGTAATCCTGGGTGAGTACCAGCAGAAGTAATAAATACATCTCTGATGAGCAATCAGCTGGTAGAAATGTTCAGCAGCCAGGAAAACTAAGTCTGATTGTGTCATGACAATTCCGGTTTTCTAAATGTACAGAATATAGCAAGGTCTAGAGGTCTGTATTCACTAAGGTGAGGTTGGACCTCTCCTATTACTGTGCCGTTCAGCAGAGACTCTTTTCCAAGTTGGAGAGATCTTTTCATAATTTAGTGAATCGACTCCACAGTAAAGAAACTGGAGACACTTTGTGTCACTATAGAGAAAGCTCTCACTTAGAGAACATAATCCCATTTTGGACATAGTTAACAGCTATAACCTATAAAATCAGTACTTCAGGGGAAATAAAAAAATGATTATCCACTTTGATCAATGTCACTATTTTAACCGATCTACAGCCTTATTAAATTGCGATTCAGCCAATTGAATAGGGCTCTATATAAGCACAGAACATATTTTTTTACAGAAGTTTTTAGTTAGTGAAGACCTTACTTTTGGATAGAAGTTTACTAACTAAAAAATAAATATATTATGTTCTTATATAGAGCCCTTTAGAATTGGCCGAATCGCTATTTAATAAGGCTGATAAACTCCTATAATAATCAGGTATTTCTTATTTGTATTTTTAGTTTATTATAAGGTCTGGCACTAACACTACTATAATAAAATCCTTATTTTATATTTATTCATAAGGTATCATTCATGTAGAGCTATACTTAGAATATACACAATACGATAAAGCTCTCACTTTCTCATATACAATTCTATACATAAATACTACAGTATACACAACAGTAAAACTGTCAGTATCTAAAGGCAAATCTTTGTTGGTCTGAGCTATTCTGAAAGTGTTTGTAAAACAGCTTGGAAAGAAACAGGAAACTATTTATTGCAACGCTGGACGTTGCTGACCATGGAGGACAGCCAGGTAATGGGAACAGTGCTGTGCCTGTGTTGGCTTCAGAGGGCACGCTTGGCATTTTGGTGTCAGTTTTTTTCTGCCTTGTTGCGTCTCCTTTTGCAGTTTATGACTCAGCAGTGTCAGTACAGGAAAAGTCACACAACACAATATCAGAAAAACAAAGCTTTACATGTGAGTGGTATCATTTCCAGAAAACAGAGCATCTAAAGCAACATCAAACGATTTGTAACAATAACAGTGTTAATGAGAAATACTAAATCTGTGTGTTATAACAAAGAACTTTAAAACAGGAGGCTGTGAAAGAGTTAATCCATCTACTATGCAATATGTAACTGTTGCCATTTTGTACATCTCTTCCCATTCCCTAACATCACTAATACATATATATTGTGTTTACCAAGCTAACAGCCTTATTAAATTGTGATTTGGCCAATTGAATAGGGCTCTATATAAGCACATAGCATATTTTATTTACAGAAGTTTTTAGTTAGTGAAGACGTTGCTTTTGGATAGAAGATCACTAACTAAAAACTTCTGTAAAAATAATATGCTATGTGCTTATATAGAGGCCTATTCAATTGGTCGAATCACAATTTAATAAGACTAAGTATTTATGTATGTAATGTGTTCATAACAAAAGTCCCACATATTTGGTGTGCCCCTTTGTGGCTTTATGATACATGAATGTAACTTTCAAATTAAAGATAAAAACAGTACTAATTATTTGCAAGACTAATTTTTTCATTGTATTTACTCAAAACTAGTCATAATGCCTTCACACACATTATATTCAGTCCTTGTCAAATGTCCACAAATCTCAGTTCTTATCACCCACCTACACTTATTTCCAATATCTTACCAGTGTTTTTTTAAGACCAAGAGCCTCCCTGCTTTGCCTAACTCAAGGTTATCATATTGAACTTTGTTTCTTTACTTTGTAGTTCATATAATAAAGGTCTGTGGAGAAAGCATTGTATACACAATGGATAAATAATTTTATAAATATAAAAGCAGTGTTGACACACCTCACCTCAGGTTAAAGTTTGAAGCAGCAGTTGTAACGTAGTGCCAGTAACTCTTTGGAGATTGTAAAAAGGTAAAAACAAAGCAGTGCATTGCAAAGTCATCTGGGACTATAAAGGCTGAGCAGGCCAAATGTCAGCGCAAGAGTACATTGGAATTTTTGCCTTTGCTCCATATTTGAAGATAAACATGAATGGAAACTGTATTTCATTGAGAAAGACAATTCAAATGCAGCGACTTCACAGTAATAATCACCCTGTAGCAAAGTGACACATCCTCGGCTCTACAGCTAAAACGGATGACCTGTGCTCTTGCACAAACAATATGGCTGAAAACAAATAACATCTAAAGTAAAGGGAAATCCCTGAGCTAATAACAATGCATATTACTCTGGGAAAGTGCCTAAGTCAAGGTCACACTGTACGCATCTCTTTTTGCCTCATCCCCCCTTTGCACCCCTTCACTGGAATCTACTATCATTTCATTGTAGGCTCTTGTCCAATGAATAAACTTGCCATGATCCATCAAGATGTATCTATCTTAATGGATCACCATAGTGGTGTTCAGTGCCCATGCACCCTACTGTCTTCATTTTACTTCTTATTGCCCACCTTGTCCTGCCCATACTCATCTGATGCTGCAACCTACCTTCATCTGCTTACCAGAATTATTGTTACACCCTTGATTATTATACTTCATATATACAAATAAATATAGATAAATAGATTTAAAAAAAATCTAATTCTAAATGTTAGGGGGATCACTTGGGTGACCCAAAATAATTTTTACTTGGGTAACTATCAAACGTTGTTTCTTCACTTTGTAGTTCATATTATAAAGGTCTGTGGAGAAGCATTCCATGGGTAAATAATTTTATAAATATAAAAGCAGTGTCCACATACCTCACCTCAAGTTAAACTTTGAAGCAGCAGATGTGACCTAGTGCCAGTATCTCTTTGGAGAATGGCAGAAAAAAGCAGTGATTTGCAAAGTTGTCTGGGAGTATAAAGGCTGAACAGGTCAAATGTCATCACAAGATATAGGTACGTTGGAAATTTTGCCTTTGCTCCATTTTTGAAGATAGACATGAATGGAAACTGTATTTCATTGAGAAACACACTTCAAATGCCGCAACTTCACAGTAATAATCACCCTGTAGCAAAGTGACACATGGACAGCTCTACAGCTAAAACGGATGACCTGTGCTCTTGCACAAACATTAAGGCTGAAAACAAAGAATATCTAAGGTAAAGGGAAATCCCTGAGCTAATAACAATGCACATTACTCTGGGAAAGTGCCTAAGTCAAGGTCACAGTGCAAGACCCCAGGACCAACAATGCATGTCAATAGCCCCAATATGCAGTAAGCTGCTGCCACCTCTGCTTGGTGCTTGTTTTGAGCTCTGTTTGTTGTGTACACACTTTCCCTCTCAGCATTCACACTTTCACTGTACAGAAAAACTGGTTTCAGAATCAACAAGTACACATTCTGGATGTAATGTTCAGTAGAGATGTAGAGGAGGAGTTCTCGGCAAAACATTTACTGAAGAATTATTAGCTTTCTTATTCTACTAAAATGTATAACCTACTACAACTTGTTTCTCATGTTATTTGCATTATTATAATTATTCTGGATCTTGTGTTATACAAATTACATTAATTCTAAAAAAGAGGCTTTTTTAAAAGAATATTAAAAACGAAAACATTGTACTTATCTTATCCTGTAAAATAATCACTGATAATAATTAACAATTATTTCACACATTACAAGAATCAGAAGAGATCTAATAACCTTTTTTCAACCTCAGTTATTATGTTACTACTAGCCACTTGCCTGGCAAAAATGACGGCAAAAACATTTGAAGCCTCGCAATGCTGTTGTTTGTTACACAATACGAGGCTCTCCCTCAAACTTGCGTGACAAAGGCAGTCATTGGGAGCTCCTCCCCCCCTCTACTTTATGGGCCTTGCAATGAGTGCCTTTGGCGCTCATCACAGGACTTGCAATGAGTGCCTTTGGCGCTCATTGCGAGTCTCCCCCCCCCTCTACTTTACGGGCCTTGCGATGAGAGCCTTTGGCGCTCATTGCAAGCCTCACCCCCCTCTACTTTACGGGCCTTGCGTTGAGCGGCAATGGCACTCATCGTGGGACTCGCAATGAAAGAGCCTTTGGCACTCATTTCAAGCCTCCGCCTCTCTACCTTACAGGCCTTTGGCGCTCATCGTACATTCCCAGGTTCAATTAAACCCTACAACAATATCAGAGGTTTTCTACTTGCTATATTGAATGGTTCAAAGTCATTTGTTTTTTTACTGCAAAACAGGTATGAGAAATCAAATTTGATGAAATGGATGACATAGTATTTTAATAATTTCAACACAAAAAAATAGATCTTTGAAAGGGACTTAAATGTGAACTATGCAACACTGACAGGGGAGAAAATCAATGAACCTTAAAATGCGCATCTAATAGTAACAGAGTTTAATACCAAAAATAAGTATGGGAACTGAGTTCCTGTGAGTTCCCACTGAAAAAGCTGCTCGGAGTTAAATTAACTCATCAACGGCTTATCTTTTCAGCTCACATACAGATTATCTTTTCTGATCATATTTATGTAGGCCATAAATAGGAAGTGAAAATGCATGAAATCGGCAAAAACGTAAGGTATTGAATTAAACACAAAAAAATAAATATAATGTATTGCTAGTGTTAAGAATGAAATAACATAGGTTTTCCATATAGTATAAAGGAGGAGCACCTAATTTCTTCCACACACATAAACGGAGATGGACCAGCAATATAGTATAGTCAGCCATTATCTAGGGATTTCACTTCAGTCTAACGTGTTTGGTGTATTTGTAGATTTTAGTGTGTTAGGAGTGAGCCATTCCTTCTACATGCTATTCAGATAATATTAAAATATATGTTATAGTTTAACAAAACAAAAATAGATCTTTAAGTAAATAATTTAATCTAATAGATTCTTTAAGCCTTATCATGAATAGGAAGCAGATTGATAGAATGCAGTGTCTGTATCCTATGAGTAAAATTACGAATGTAGCCCTTTACTGCCCTTCAAAACTCCTGCATAAGCATTTTACTTCATTATCTCCTAGTATTTTGCTTATTTCTCATATGCCTTCACTGCCTTCTCTGTCCATGTCATTTATAATGCCATTTCAAGAGACATCCTTAATTTTTGTCTCCATCTTTCATGAAGATGAAAGGGATTCTTTGTATGGATCTTGATTTTATTGTCACAGCAGGTATATTAAACTGTATGAATTACTAAAATGTTATTTGATTGCATTCTCATAAAGAGAAAGGGAGCCTCTAGGGAAAGCAAATAAGGGAGGGGGATTTTGACTGGGCTAAGGTAGAGGTTAAAATTCCAAGGGTGGAGCTTAATGGGTGGTTATTTAAGGGAGTGTTTCCCGCCATTGTGCCACTTGACAGTGACACAGAGTGATGAAAGTTTCCCTGCCACCCTATGAGTTGGTTTTGGATGTTCAATGTTATTTGTCACAGCTTGGCAGGGGTGCTGCATCACCCTAGGACGGAGCTCAGTAACTGGTGAGGTATCCGATGAGTGGTCGTTGCCAGAGGTCCCTTGGGCACGGGGTTCCATTGGCCCGCTGGCTGAGTATGAGCTCCTTCCATGTAGGGGTGTGCCATGTTGTCATGTTGTTAATAAAGCTGTGGCCTGGTTTTACCCATACAGGTGTATGTGTCATTATTTGGGTGTGTGGGGTACTTGGTTAGGTCCTCTCGGACCTCAGTCACTTATGCTTAGGTCAGAGTATGCATGGTTGCATAATGTGGTGTATTTAGTTTTAAGGACCATGATGTAAAACCAAAAATTGATCCTGCTTCTCTGTGCACTGGATTCATACTCTATTTGGCCACAGTATCTGGTAACAGAATAGAAAGCAAGTCTATATATTTTCTTATCCTATGTTTGATACTAAAAGCTGAAATGCTGACTGAATTCACTGTCTGGTCTGCATGTGAAAGAGTCTTAAATAACAAGAAAATTAGCAAGTGATGTGGTTTAGAAAAGTGTCTGTTTCTGGGAATGATAGACAGAAAGTGCTCGTTGGTCGAGGAAGGAAGGAAACAACTCCTCCGGGTTCCCACTGCACAGTCAGAACTAAGGGAAGCTACCCTCCTTCTGGTACACTTTTATTAGGCCGTCCTCTGAGAAAGTAGCACAAGGTTTTCACTTCCTTGATCAGTTGAACCAAAAACTTCTGAGATATGACTTCACTTGCAACCCACAATTTTCTCTTTTTAGTGTATGTGAGGTTTTCTATGTTGTATTTTGACCAAAAAAGCTCCATCTTTAGCTGTGCTTTTTATGAATTTAAGGCAGTTGCAATAACTAAAAAATAACTCCATTATTTTTTGGTGTTTATCCACTGGAGCAATATCAATGTTTACAAGCCAATTGCTGCCTTGGGTTTGAGGAGTGCTACATTTGCTGGCTCTACTGTAAATAGTAAACAGTCATCTTTTGGGGAATCTTCTGCTGTAGAATTTACTTTATAAACACAACAGAAACATACATTTTTTAAAAAGCAAAACAATTCAAAGGAATATTACTAAAAGGTTTATGGTCTGATGGCAACATTTCAAATTTCAAATTTCATGACATTAATATGTATAGCTTATAGCAGGGGTAGACAAGTTTAGTCTTGGGGAGCAAATTAACAATGTGTACCCTTATACATACATGAATTATGTTGCTTCAGAAGTGAATGATAATCAATGATGGATTTCTCTGGTTTATCATTTTAGTGATAAAAAACAAGCAAAACAGAAATCTTTATGGCATGAAAATGATTTTAGATTCTTTGGAATGAACACTTACAGCCTTATTAAATTGCGATTTGGCCAATGGAATAGGGCTCTATATAAGCACATAGCATATATTTTTTACAGAAGTTTTTAGTTAGTAAAGAGCTTGCTTTTGAATAGAAGTTCACTAACTAAAAACTTCTGTAAAAAAATATGCTATCTGCTTATATAGAGGCCATTTCAATTGGCAGAATCACAATTTAATATGGCCGTTGTGTACAACAAGAGCATATTAACCATTATTGACTGTAACCTGCCAAGTAAGGTCAATTAGGAAAACAAACTGTATGTAACCTGTAGAGTGGGGGTCAGACCAGGTGAGTGACAATGTCCAAAAAGTTTACTACCTTAAAGAAATTACAATGACACATTAAGACAATCATAAAGGGTTATGAACTGAAAAAATATACACAGTGGCTTGCAAGAGTATTCACCCCTTTGACTTTTTACCTATTTTGTTACATTACAGCCTTAAGTTCAATGTTTTGTTAATCTGAATCTTATGTGATGGATCTCAGAACACAATAGTCTAAGTTGGTGAAGTGAAATGAGAAAAATATATACATAAAAATATTTTTTAGAAATAGAAAAAATAATTGGCATGTGCCCACTGGCATGAAATTGGCATGAAGCCCATAAAAAGCTCTGGTGCAATCAATTATCTTCAGAAGTCACATAATTAGTGAAATGATGTCCACCTGTGTGCAATCTAAGTGTCACATGATCTTTCATTACCTATACACACCTTTTTTGAAAGGCCCCAGAGGCTGCAACACATAAGCAAGAGACACCACTAACCAAACACTGCCATGAAGACCAAGGAATTCTCCAAACAAGTAAGGGACAATGTTGTTGAGAAGTACAAGTCAGGGTTAGGTTATAAAAAAATATCCAAATCTTTGATGATCCCCAGGAGCACCATTAAATCTATCATAACCAAACGGAAACAGCAAACATGCTAAGACACGGCCGCCCACCAAGACTTATGGACCGTGCAAGGAGGCCATTAATCAGAGAGACAGCACAGAGACATAAGGTAACATTGGAAGAGCTGCAGAGTTCCACAGCAGAGACTGGAGTATCTGTACATAGGACGACAAAAAGCCGTACGCTCCATAGAGTTGGGCTTTATGCAGAGTGGCCAGAAGAAAGACATTACTTTCAACAAAAAACAAAATGGCACAAAATGGCACATTTTGAGTTTGAGAAAAGGCATGTGGGAGACTCCCAAAATGTATGGAGGATGGTGCTCTGGTCTGATGAGACTAAAATTGAACTTTTAGCTCATCAAAGAAAACACTATGTCTGGCGCAAACCCAACACATCACCCAAAGAACACTATCTCCACAGTGAAACATGGTGGTGGCAACATTCTGTGGGGATGTTTTTCAGCAGCCGGGACTGGGAAACTGGTCAGAGTTGAGGAAAAGATGGATGGTGCTAAATACAGGGATATTCTTGAGCAAAACCTGTACCACTCTGTGTGTGATTTGAGGCTAGGACAGAGGTTCACCCTCCAGCAGGGCAAGGACCCCAAACACACTGCTAAAGCAACACTTGGGTGGTTTAAGGGGAAACATGTAAATGTGTAGGAATGGCCTAGTCCAGACCTCAGTTCAATAGAAAATCTATGGTCAGACTTAAAGATTGCTGTTGACAAGAGTAAACCATCCAACTTGGAGCTGGAGCAGTTTTGCAAGGAGGAATGAGCAAAAATCACAGGGGTAAGTGTGGCGAGCTCACAGAGACTTATCCAGAGTGAATTGGAGCTGTGATTGCCGCAAAAGGTGGCTCTACAAAGTATTGACTTTAGAGAGGTGAATAGTTATGCACATTGACTTTTTCTATTATTTTGTCCTATTTGTTGTTTGCTTCTCAATAAACAAAAAAAACATCTTCAAAGCTGTGGGCATATTCTGTAAATTAAATGATGCAAATCCTCAAACAATCCATGTTAATTCCAGGTTGTGAGGCAACAAAACACAAAAAAATCGAAGGGGGGTGAATACTTTTGCAATGCACTGTATCAAATGATAAAACATTTCCAGTGATTACTTTTGAAATACATTGGGCCTTATTCAATTGCAAATCCGCAACTCACGGTATACAGGCAGTATGTCTGCAGGCTTGCGGCAGGCTTGAACTACACTACAATTTCAGAGTTTTTTAATTGAACAAGCCCGCAATTTACGGGACGAAAGCCAATAAATATTATTGTTTAACAACATTTGATAAATACACTTCATACAAAAGAGAGGAAGTGGAGATATATAAATATTTTTTTATCCATGCTTAATTCCACATACCCTGCTTAAAGGATTAAAGTAAAGACAGAGAATAAAACTGAAGATCTTTATGAAATTCATTAAAAGAACATGGTACTGATTTGCAAGATAGATCCACTTAAATAATTACTGAAGTGTCATAAACATGCTTTTCAAAACCTTTATAATACCGGAATACCCTTAGCTCTGTAGATAAGTTCAAGCTAATAAGAGTGTTAAGCAAAACAGTGCTAAACTGGGTCACTTTAACATAGGATTGATAGGTATTAGGGAACTCTGAAAAAAAGACACAAAACCAGAAGAATTTTCTAACTTTTTAACTATATATGAACTTTGAAGAAACTGCAAACATAACAAGAGAAAAATATTTTTTTTTTCAATAAAATTTAATGAAACAGCACACTGACAAAAAACAGTCCACCAAAACTGGTAGATTTGGAAGCTTTAGGATCATCCTTCAATATCGCTTTTTTGTGATAAACTGGTCTAGGGACATCTGTCTCTGCTTTCTGCGGCCATCCAGCAGATACTGGTAGCAAGGCATTTTCCCAATTTTGGTGCGTCTTACATTTCTGCTCCTCCCAGCATCCGGATCAAATTCCACTAAATCATCCACCGTGTCATGCAGTCATTGCTTTCCTAGGCTTCCTTGATGTTCACATTGGTCAGGCTATCACCTGAAGCCTGTACCAAGTCCTCTATGTCCTGGGCGCCCTCATCTCCTAGTCCAGCCGTATTCACAAGGTGCTCTATCTCCGCTATAATGGGCTGTTGTGGTTACACATCTGCAAACAGCTCTGGCCATATCTTCCTCCACACTGCTTGAGACATTGCTGTGTCACCTCCTTCTAGGACAAATCAATGTTAGTGATGCATGATGGTGTTATTTTTCCAGATAACTATGATGGATTGTTTGTCCTTGCTGCCTGTCTGGTCATTGAGCTAGTGGAATGTGCGGCGAAGATAGTAGGCATTGAAGGTCAAAAGCTGGATGAGTGAAGTAGTGTTGGGTGGTAGGAATGGAGCTCAGCCAGGTTTGTAGGGTAACTTGAAGCATTGACCATTAATAGGAGCGCTTTGCCCTCAAGTCCTTTGTTTCTGTAATAGTGCTGCAATGATGGACAGAAATCCTAGCTGAACCAGTTCTTAAAGATGTCCATGGTGATCCAGGCCTTCCTATTAAACTGTCAAATAATCGTCAAAGTGGAGTTTCATATGCCCTTCATCGCACTAGTGTTTTTTGAGTGGTAGACCAGCAATGGCTTGATCTTGAAGTCACAGCTCACCTTCCCATCAAGCAGATGTGGTATCCGGTGCTCGCTTCTGCTCCCATGTTATAAACGTGCGGCTTAGCATTCGTTTCCAGAAGAGGATGGTCTCGTCTACATTGAACACCAGTTCAGGAGGGTAATTGTTTCTTTCCACAATGTCTTTCAAAATAGCTGGAAAGGCCACATCATCTTCTGTGTCAGTGCTTGCCGCTTCTACTGTGACCTTTATGTTGTAGAGGTTGTTCCTCTTTTTGAACCATCCTCTAAGGGCTTAGAAGCTTTCCGTCACATCTGGCGTTTGGCTCTGGATATGGCTGTAAATCCTTCTAGCCTTCTCCATTATAGCAGCCTGGCCGAGAGGCATGTTACACTCAAATTTGTCGTCAATCCAAATGGACAACCGCTTCCCCATCTCCTCCCGGGCGTAGCATCTAGAGCGGGTAATCTTCTTCGCTAACGATGCTGGTGGTCGCTGAAGACTTTGCTTTGTTTTTCAGTATGTTGCGGATTGTGCAGGTTGGCAACTTCAAAACTGCTCCAATGTCCACTTGGGACTCCCCTGCATCTTGACATACAGCACCTGCATCTTGACATCCAGATGAAAGCTCTGGAGCTTCAACTTGCCCTGGTCTTCCTTGGGCTCACTCATGTTCTGTAAAATAGTACAAAAAAAATACAATTATGTAGATTTTATTAGACAATTAACAACCACATTATGAGAAACATAATCCCTTAGATTGTAAGTTTTTTGAGTTTTCAATTGTGACCGTGTCTTGGAAACAAGCACTATGTACATTTGATTATATGCTCAAAAACAGGGCCCTCTATTCTTTATAAGGTGTTAAGTTTGTTTTTTGCCATGTACTCAACCCCTGTACAGTGTTACGGAATATGTTGGCGCAATATAAATAAAGATAATAATAATAATAATAATAAAAAAGGGAACAGTGAAAATATTTAGTACTTTGTCTCTGGATGTTAGAGGTAGAATTTGGGGGTCTTTTGGGACTCTCTCTCTCCAATATGGTAATTTGCTCTCTCTCTATATCTCTCTCTCCTCAGGATGGCAATTGTCTCTCTCTCTTTCTGCCTCTCTCTCTCTCCTCTGCAGTCTCTGTTAAAGATGTGATGCTGTTCTGAGTGTTAAACTGGGTCCCACAAGGAAAAAACAGCCTTATTGCAAGGGATTGGCAGCCAAAAACAGAGCTATATTGGGGTTACGTGCAAAGTGGGGAACTACATTGAAAACAAAGCTATAAAGAATCAGCGCTAAAAGCGGTAGCGTTAAATGGGGTTTACCTCTAAATGAATAGTCTTTTAAATATTATATTCATTGTATCTTTGTTCCTAACATGATTATTTACCTGAGAGGAATGGAAGGGACCATGTAATCAGATAACATCTCTATTTAGTTATGTCTTTACAATGTGGCACTTGACAATAGGTTTGAATAGAGAGCAGTGCCCAACAGAATAACCGTCCCTCTACTAGCAATCTAAGACGGAAATACCTATGACTCAAAAAAGAATCTGCTAAATTATAGATTTTCTAGAAAATATATTTTATCCTTTTATAGCCGCTATTGTTACAAACTTCAGCAGTGCTTGTATATACCCTGTTTGATAAGTACGCCCTTATAATCTCCTTATGTGGACCCCCCACTCAGAGCTGGTTTAGACCCCCACATTTAATACTGAATCTAACAACTGTAGGAAGCCATTTTAGGTTCCCAGACTTTACAGCCAATTCTTTCACTTTCTGAGTGCTTTCTTAAGGTGGGCACAGTCTGACTCATTTCCTGGAGTCCTCGTGCACCTTTGCTGTAAGTAGCCTGGAGTAATGTTGTCTGTGGATGCTTTATGAGCACATTCATTTTCCTTCTGGTCGTACAAGCTGTACAGAATAGATGCCTTGCATTTCCAGAAATTGCTATTGATCTGCCGTCCAGTTTACAAGACCGATCAATATTAGTTTCCCCAAGCCATATATTTATTTGTGATCAACCTTTTTCTTTTTTCCCAAACTCCTACACAGTGCTTTCTAGTGCTTGTATCCTGGCCAGATTGAATGGATGATTTCATCCCTTTCCTGGAAGAACACGCCACTAAAAATACATCCTGTGCAAGAAATGTATTTCAGACCAGCACATTCCCACTCTCCTCCGTATACAAACAAACCACAGTGTCACACATACCTCTGGCTCACTTCTGGATATTAACTCTTCAGTGCTCTCAAATCATCACATTCAATAAAACACACTCATGTGAATGTTCATCTTGTTTAAGCCTGCTCTCATTTAACCAGTCGGTATTAGTGTATAATAGTGTACAACTGTGTATTATTATTGTACTGAGAACACAGGTCAATATTTTAAATATTTTAATTAATATATTATAGTGACACTATTACAATTGTTAATGTTTTGTTTACCGTTGTAGTGGTAGGAATAATAATAAAACATTGTTAAGTTGTTCTGTCGTGTCTGGCGCTCCGTGACCCTATGGACTACAGCACGCCAATCATTATGTCTCTGATTGTGCTTGTCCATAACATGTTCTTGGCAAAGATACTGGAGTGGGTTGCCAGTTTCTTCTCCAGTGAACTGCAATTTGTCTGACCTCTCTGCTATGACCTGCCTATCTTGGGTGAGCCTACATGGTATAGCTCACAGCTACATTGAAGTATACAAGCCTCTTCACCACAATTTGATAACAATCCAGACAGGGAATAATAATAACAAAAACATTTATTTATATGGAACCTGTATACTGAAAGATGTGTACTTGCAAAATAGTACATGGACTGACATAAGAGCAGCAGAGTGAAATCTATTATTACAAGAATGAATAATGGGCATGGGTCTAATGAGAGTTCATCACTTAAGGAGTGTTGGACATTAAGCTCAAATAACAAGATCCCTGAGGCCCAAATGTATTTGTTGCCAGATTTATTTGTGCAAATGGAATCACTCCCAGAGTGAAGAACCTCACTAAGTAGCTATAACACCAATTCCATAGTACCTATCTCTGGCTTGTTACTTTTATCATTTTACTAATCAAAGACATATCCAGATATCTGATAGGTAGCTTGTTAGAGCTTCCATTGATAGATATTCCTCAGGTAGCACTAATACTATAAGGATCCATGTAATTGACATATCCATGCTTAGGAACTACCTCAGCAAACTCAAGTGTGTAGTGTCATCTAATAGAGTGCATTATCCCAGAGTGAAATCCCAAACCTTCAGCCAGAAGTGCTTAATGCTATGGGTATGCATTGGCATTGGAGATGTACTATGGCAGAAGACTATTAATGTCTCATTGTGGAGATTGCTGGTGCAAAACTGTACATTTCATGTTCATGCTGTACTTATATAGATGGGTCATTTCTTTCTTTAATACATGTATAATGATCTTGTTCCTGGGTACTATCTTGCCCGTTGTACCTGTGCACTAAAATTTGCTGCTCTCCATGTAAGGTCTTGGCTTGTCTGCCTGAACCTATCGCCTTTAACCTTGACCATTGGGTTGTTGTCTGCTCCGAGTCTGATTGCCCAGCCTGACACCCGCAACTGCTTATGACTCTCTTCAACTAAACATGGGTGCACCTCAGTCCTGTTGGTTCACCTCTCGCATCACAAAGAATTTATTTAGTACTCCCTACTAATTATCCATCCATTCACCTTACACAATCTGTTTGAATAAAATTGTCACTTATTTGTACACTTTTTAAAATCTATATATATATTCATTTTGCAGAATGTTTGCTTTATTTCATGTACACTGTTTTGTTGAATGCTATTTGTGTCCACCCTATAATTTATCCGTAAAGTTTTAATTGTTGGTTCTTTTTATGGTTCTTATATCTTTTTTTCTTGTTGCACAACCTTAAAAAATGCTTTTAAATGTCTTTAGGATACTAAATACCATATTTACTATAATTGCATTAAATTACTATTACTTCATGTATCTTGTATTTACAATTAGATGTTTATTTTCATGTCCTTATAAAAAATATGTTTATTTGTGCTTGTTGACATACACATTTATCCTGACAGAGAACATTCATTTACCATTATCTCTGGATTTTGAATGGCACAGTGGAAGATAAAAAAGTCAGGAAAATAACATGTTCATATATTTATTGGGTATCTGGATGAAGATTTGATAAGAAATAAAAAATAGAAAGCTTAAGAAATTAAAGGAGCATGACCCTTTAAATGTTTCATGTAGTATAATTAAAACCTTATAGTCCCATTTATATGAAGTTATGAATTATGGGCTTTGCTAAATCTTCGTCTGCTTGCATCCATGGGCTGTCCCTCCTACCGATCCATAAATCTTATCTAAAGCATATGGAATAGCACATTTCAGTTGAATGCTTCTCTGTACTCAATCATTATTTAACTGGAGAAACAAATAAAGAGAAACAAAACATTGGCAACCTATACAGAATATGTACCTATAATAGTTAATCAAATAAAAGATGCATTTATTCTTAAACATGCATTGCTTACTATCAACTGTAGTTCTTTGAAAGGAAATATTGAAAATATGGGACTATTTTTGCCCTTTCACTCTAACATTTTACATTAACGCCCAGGACTGCCTAAATGTGTACAGTATTAGATTGAGTTGTGAGACATCAGGCAATACTGCACCAAAGCCATAGACTGAGTGCATTCACCAGTGGTAGTATTGCCCTGCCACTTATATTTGTCCCTATAAATCCTGGCCCGACTTCCCTGCCTATGCTCTTGGATGTGCCATCTGTGTCACACAGTTAATCTAGCAACATATCAGAACACGAGGACACTAATATGTTGGCTCAGTGCGTATTTAATGCTATTAAATCCATCCTGTCTCTACCCTCATTAACATCTCTGATCTTAATACCCGTTAACACTTCTCAGTGATAACACACTGTTCAGCTCCAGAGGAAGAGACTTGCCGATAAATACTGCAAACCAAGAGGTTTTGATGAAATTGGGGCTGTGGGCTGATGACCATGAACTTTACTTTAAAAAATAATGTAAAGAAATAACTAAAAATATGTTACACATAACTTACATTGTTATCTCACTTTGGCATTTAATCCATCTATAAGCAATTCTGTTAAAGTACCACTACTGTCATATACTTGAGAAAAGGTAAAATGTATATATAATGTAAAAAATAATACAGTCCTTAGTACATTTATACGCCTTATGCTGCTAGGCAATCTACTAGTTTATCTTCTGTAGACCAACTTCCTCAGGTGGGAGAAGACTTTGAATTCTGTGAAATCTTGGAATGGAAATGTGGCAGCTAAAACTGTGTGTTTTTGTTATGTCTTTTAGAAAGTTCATAACTTTACAATGATGCATGCTAATGAAGAACTGCAGAAAATAAAATGGATCTACATTAAATGATTATATAAAAAGTGAAAATATTTAAGTTTATATTTATTTTCTGTTTTATTAAACCTTTTTGCCTACTATACATGTACACAATAGCTCTTTAGGGGTGTAGATGATTTGTACATACAGAATATTTTGACACTGTAACTGTCACAGTGGCTTGTTATCTATCACAATTATGAGGATTAAGTTGTAAATTCATCCTTCATCATCTCGTTAGATATGTCTGTAGTATTTATACATTATTTATGTGTGTCTCCAGTGATGTTTATGAGTTTGCTAACTAGGTTCAAACAAAAGCAGGCAATAAACTAGAAATGAACCGAGTGTTAAAACACATAAGAATGAGGTATGATACAAGTATGTGAGAAGCAGGTGAAGAAAAAGAAGAGCTTAGAAAGAAAAAGAAAGAGAAAGACAGAAGATAAGGAAATTAAAGGAGGAGAGGGAGATAGAATGGGCATGGAGACGAGCATATCTAAATAAGTAAATGGAATAACCTTCCAGTGGAGGTGTGGTAAGCAGGCTTAGTTTATGCATATGTATATGAGTACTTATAAAGCAAACTATTTCAGGTAACAGAATAGGAAGGTTAGATGTGCATGCTAGTTCTTATCTATAATCAAGACTATATTGTTATCCATTGAAAAATACAGGACAAAAATAAGTGAGATTGACTTTCATTGAGTGTCAGATGAGTGTCCTCTGACAGATGTAGAAATGATTGCTGTTACTGCACATAACTTAATGTCCTGTCCTTGTAGGAATGTGCTGAAAGTTCTTATCTAGTATTTAGTCCTTGAATAGCACAGAGAGCCTGCTGTGCTTATAGAATGTATACATTTTCTCTGCAGAAGGGGCGACTCCTGCAGCTCCCCAGCAGGCTGCACACTTCTCTTTATTCTTATTTTGTTTTGTTTTTTGCGGTTACATAGTGTGCATTTGATGTCAAGAAGACTTTTTCTCCTGTCAGTAAAAATGACACATTTTCAAAGAGTGAAACTGAATTTTATCTTAATTGTAGCCCACTAATACTGTGACAGCCATGTCCTGTTTGGCAAACAGCCAGGAGAGACTCACTAGCTGGACTGACATTGTGATGACTGAGAATAGGGAAGGAACATTGTGTGCCAGTCTCTACCACAATTATTTTCCATAGGAAAAACACCTATACATTTAGTACTCACACTGTGGTTAATGGTTATCATGCATTATATGGATTAAAGGAAAGAAGGAAAGATCAGGCCTCCTCAACCCAGTATCAGCAGGCAGTGACATGTTTAATGGGTTTAACAGAAAAGAGAATGCTTGTGTCATATATTGTGACCATATACATTAATACCATGGGCGTAGGAGCCGCCAAAAACTGGGGGGGCATAATTCAACTCTATTCCCAGGACAGGAAGCAGGGGTGGATCCACCGCCGGTGCACCCGGTGTAATGCACTGCGGTCCTGCTCTGGGCAGGCCCCAATGTCCCTCAAAACCTTTTTTTACATTTCTTTGTTTAAATTCATAATGTCGCTGCCTCTCCAATATATTTATATATATAATATATATGTCTATATGCCAACTTATTATATATATATATATATATATGCAATAAATTATATTATAAGATAAATTATGGATCAAAGCTTTCATGGGAAAGACAATACTGCTCCTAAGCACCCTCTAGCCAAATCTGGTAATGCACAATTAAGCTTTATTTTGCTATTTTTTGTATCCCTCCTATTCATTTAATCTGGGAAGTTCCTATGCCCCTGATTAATGCTATACAAGCTGAAGGCTGAAAAGTTTTCTAGGAACATACCATATAAAACAATAGCATTACTTTTAATAATCCAAATGGCCAAAGAGTCATGCATATTATTGAATACAAATTAAGTATTTTCTAACTTTACCACAGTTCACTAAGCATACCAGTAGCATGAACAACATGTCTGCATTTAAATACATTTAGTATGTGCACACTGCTCAATATACACTGAATACAGTCCTGGAATATCATAGTTATATAGTTACATAGTAATTAAGGTTGAAAAAAGACTTTTAGAGCATCAAGTTCAACCGTTTAAGATCGCCTCTGACCTGCAATATGCAGATTAGTTGTTAATTGATCCAGAGGAAGGCAAACAGAAAAAAAAAACAAGTGAAACTTTGCCAATTGTCTCAAAAGGGAAAAAAAAGAATTCCTTCCTGACCCCAGATACTGGCGATCGGATTTCTCCCTGGATCAGTACTCCCTCTCTAATTATCCAGGATATCCCTGAATACCCTCTTTATTTACAAATATATCCAATCCCTTTTTAAAGTTATCTATTAAATCCACTGTCACCACCTCCCTTAGTACACAATTCCACAGATTAACTACCCTTACCTTTTCTTTCTTTAAGGTGGATTGTTTTTACTTCTAACCTCAAAGGATGTCCTTGTGTCAATTGAAAACCTCTTGGCACAAAAAGCTCCCTTGACAAATCTTTATACTGACCCTGGATATATTTATATAGGGTAATCATATCCCCTCTTAGATGCCTTTTTTCTAAAGTAAATAAGTTTAATTTGGTTAGTCTTTCTTCATAACTTAGCCCCTCCATTCCCCTTATTAGTTTTGTTGTCCTTCTCTGTACTTTTTCCAGTTCTAAAATGTCCTTTTTATGAAGTGGTGCCCAAAACTGTACTCCATATTCCAAATGAGGGCATACTAGGGATTTGTATAGTGGCAGAATTATATTTGCTTCCCTTGCTTCTATACCCTTCTTAATACATGCTAATAGTTTATTTGCCTTTGCAGCTGCTGCTTGGCATTGAGAACTGTTATGTTGGTGGTTGTCCACAAGCACTCCCAAATCCCTTTAAATATCTGATACCCCTAGATTTGTTTCATTACGTTTATAAATTGCATGGTTATTTTTCCTTCCCAGATGCATAACCTTACATTTATTCATATTGAATCTAATTTGCCATTTAATTGCCCATTTCTCTAATTTATGAAAATCCATTTGGAGGGAAAGTACCACATTTTCTGATTTAAATACCTTGCATAACTTTGTGTCATCAGCAAAAATGGAGACACTAAGTCATTATTAAATATGTTAAAAAGGAGAGGACCTAATACTGAGCCCTGAGGAACCCCACTTACCACATTAGTCCAATCTGAGTATGTTCCATTTACAACAGCCCTTTGCTTCCTGTCTTTTAGCCAGTTCTCGATCCATGAGCAGATAGTTACTGCAATTCTTGTATCCCTTAGTTTGCACAATAGTCTCCCATGTGGCACTGTATCAAAAACCCTTGCAAAATCTAAAAGACTACATCCATTGATTTGCCTCGATCCAAGTTCCTACTAACCTCCTCATAGAAACTAATTAGATTTGTTTGACATGACCTATACCTCATAAATCCATGTTGGCTCCTAATTATAATCCTGAGTGAATCTTGAAAAATTAGATATAATGGTTTGGCTATTAAAGAACCCAGTTCTCTCAGTACCTTTGGATGTATTCCAACAGGACCTGGGGCTTTACTAGCATTTATTTTTTCCAACCTTTTTTGGATTTCATCCTGCGTTAACCAATTATTTAGTGATGGTAGTGTAGCCCCATTTTGTTGCAGTGTCTCAACCAATGACACTGTTTCCCAAAGGTTGGCCTATTCAAACATTTGATACCATATCAATATTATTTGTGATTACTAAATTCAAGATAGCCTAATTTCTAGTAGGCTCTTGTATAACCTGGGCCAGATAATGATCCCTGAATGTCCTCAAGAACCTGCTCCCTTTACTCGTACTGCTGGTTTCACTCATACAGTTTATTTCAGGGTAGTTAAAATCTCCCATTATTAGTACTTGCCCATGCTTAGCTACATTTCCAATCTGTAATAATAATTGCATTTCCTCACTTTCAATTATATTTGGAGGTTTATAGCATGTTCCCACTAATATTCTTTTGGAATTCGATGCTCCGCTATTTAACTCTACCCACAAACATTCAGCATTACCACTAGTTCCAGCATAAATATCTTCTCTGACTATAGGCTTATCATACAGACAAATCCCTCCACCTCTTTTACAATTGCCCCTACTTTTCCTAAATAGGTTATAACCATCCAGATAAACAGTCCAGTCATGAGATTCCCCCCACCATGTTTCGGTAATGCCTATTAAATCCCATTTTTCATTAATTACTAATAATTCTAACTCTCCAATTTTTCTTGGCAAGCTTCTGGCATTAGTAAGCATACACCTTATGTTATGAGTCTGTACTTCTGGGGTGCCTGCCACTATACTCGAGTTACTTATCAGTACCTCCCTATTGGCTTTACTAGCCCTCCCCCTTCTCCTCCCACATGACTAGTTAATTCATTCCTTACCCCCTCTGCACTTACTACCTCATTATTTATATGTAGTCCCTCCCCCCCCACCTATTAGTTTAAGAACTCCCCCAGCCGTTCTACTATCTTTTCCCCTAGCACAGCAGCTCCCTCATTATTAAGGTGCAATCCATCCCTGCTATAGAGATTGTACCCAAGTGTGAAGTCAGTCCAGTGCTCTAAAAACCCAAACCCCTCCTTAGTGCACCACTTTTTTAGCCACTCATTAACCTCCCTACGCTCCATCTGTCTCCCTGGGCTAGCACGTAGCACTGGTAGTATCTCAGAAAATACTACCTTTGAGGTTTTCACTCCTTCAGTATAACTGTTCTCCCAGCTGTTAGAGGGAACAGCTCCTGAATGGCCATCCCCAACAGTATCACTCAATCTGGCAAATCTGTTGCTGCTTGCCAACTCAGTATTGACCTGCCTCCTGCTCCTGTTCCCTCTGCTTCCCTGTCTAACTGTAACCCAGCTACCTCCCTGGACATCCTCACAAGCCCCAGCTCCACCCTCCATGCTAGGCCCAGCTAAACTGTGCTCAGTGAGTACCAACTCCCTTTCTAGTGGAGCAATATCACTAAGTGCTGCAATTCTCCTCTCCAGTTCTCCAATTTGAGCTTTCAGGTAATCTGTTCCAGTAGTTCACACATGTGACAGGATGTACACTGAGTGAGGTCGCCACTGGACTGACTCGTAATTAAAAATGACAAAAAATACTAGAATTTGAACCTTTTCTTTGAACTTCCTCCTGCAAACAGTCACACACCAGGTCCAAACCTATATTCAAGTTTAACCCAGGCAAAAACACTCCCCTCTCACATGTACCAAATTACTGCACTCAGTCACTTTACCTGTCTGAGTAAATCGGATGCAAACAGTCAGACACAAGGCCCAAACTTGTATGCAATTTTAACCCAGGCAAAAACACTGCCCTCTCAGCTGTACCAAATTACTGCACTCAGGAAATAAACACACTTTACTTGTCTGAGTAAATCAGTTGCAGATCACAAAATATTAGATAGTGAGGTAGAATTCAGGCAAAAATATTGGGATTTCTCCAAAAATGTGGGACCCCCACTTCATTAGAGTAACACTTTGTGGGTTGGAGGGGCAGATTGATTTTGTCAAAAAAGAGAGACAGTTGGGAGGTATGTAAAAAGCCATCATGGTACTGACAACGATTAGATGTAAATCACTCATCTTACAGCAGGGCCAACTACGTTCATCCTTGTGTGTGATATCAAAATATGCCGGTTCTTCTTCCAACACAAAAATTGTGGTTTTACGGGAAGAATTCCAAGTCAAAACCCAAGAATAACCCAAGAAATATTAATAATGCGAAATTAGTATATTCCTGCACACGGCACCCTCCTTCATAACCTAAATCTACACCTAAGGAATCTATCTAATTATTCTGTACGGAATAATCCAAAAACATGCTGAGTACCTCTGTGTCTCCCCATTACAAGATGTGTAATATCCTGTTGATAGGTCTACTCAAAGAATGGTGTGTATCTGCCAATTTTTCAATCTTGCAAGGTGCTTTGTAATAAAGCACCATGTACATAAGAGTTGAAGCTCAAAGACAGGGCCCTTCACTTTTTTGCCATGTGTTAATATTCAGTTTTTTTGTTGTGTACCCCTGTATGTAATATTGTCTACCCCTGTATAGCAAAATGGAATATGTTGACTTGTTACAAATAAAGGATAATAATAATAATAATAATAATAATTATAATAAAGGAATTCTGCTGTTTTCCTTTTTGAAGGGCTAGGTTAATCCAATATGAATCACTCAGCATTAGAAAGGCTTCTGCTGTGTGGTCAGTACCCAGCTGGCCAAGGGGGAAGTTGACCTGTCATATGCAGGCATTGTCCTTGTGTGTGTGCAGGAAATAAGATAAAATGTTCTACTCACATGAACAAGACGCACAGCTATTTCAGGACTCAGACCACGGAAGCCCTTAATAAATTATAGCTAGTATTTGTCAGCAGGTCCCTATTTTTAGGTTTTAATTTCCAGTGAAAAACATAATTATATTGCACTACAAAAGATGACCATTTGCTATCTCCAGAGAACATATAATGTGTAGGAGGAAGTCACCATTCAAAGATGAAACAATTTTATAATATCTGGAACCTTCTTGCTATATCAACATGTAATGCATGTCAAGGTTTGTAGTAATTTACTTAAAGCGATATCTAAATTTGCTCGATTAATACATTTCTGCTCTCTATAGGCAAAAAAAAGCCTATATGTATACAGCACATCTCATAAAACATTTTACTTTTATTAATATCTAAAAATCCCTCAAATGATTGTGTTGACACCCCCAGGGGTTGTCTACACAAGTTCCTGATCCCCACCCAATCAGCATGCAGCATCCGGGGAGCAATATTAACCCACTATTTACCTGCTCTTGCTTGCTCAGCCGATAATAGTAGAGCAGTGTTGTCAGCCTCCCAGTCACTGCTGGGATATGACTCATCCCGGCTTCCTGTCTATGCTGTGAGCTGTTGCCATAGCAACTAACATAGTGCTATGTCTCAAATCTTTCATCTAACTGGATTAACCAAAACAAATTACGGTATATACTCGAGTATAAGCCGATCCGTGTATAAGCCGAGGCACCTATTTTACCACAAAGTACTGGGTAAAATGAGTGACTCGAGTATAAGCCGAGGGTGGGAAATGTGCTGCCCCCTGTGTCCCTCTTGTGCCCTCTGTGTCCCCCTCTTGTGTCCCCCTCTCTCTCCCATGTCTCTTCTCCCCTCTCCCTTCCCTGTGTCTCTTCGCCCCCTCTCTCTTCCCTGTGTCTCTTCCCCACTCCTCATTCTCAACCTCCCTCCTCAAACCCACTCCTCATCCTCAACCTCCCTCCTCATCATCCCTCCTCATCCTCAACCTCCCTCATCAACCCCCTCATCCTCAACCCCCTCCTCCTCAACCCCCTCTTCAACCTCAACCTCCCTCTTCATCCTCAACCCCCTCCTCAACCTCCCTCCTCAACCTCCCTCCTCAACCTCCCTCCTCATTCTCAGCCCCCTCCTTATCCTCAACCCCCTCCTCAACCTCCCTCCTCATTCTCAACCCCCCCATCCTCAACCCGCCTCCTCATCCTCCTTCCTCATCCTCAACCTCCCTCCTCATCCTCAACCTCCCTCCTCAACCTCCCACATCAACCTCCCTCCTCATCCTCAGCCCCCCTCCTCATCCTCAACCCCCTCCTCATCCCCAATCCCCTCCTCATCCTCCCTCCTCATCCTCAACCTCAACCCCCCCATCCTCAACCTCCCTCCTCAACCTCCCTCCTCAACCTCAACCTCCCTCCTCAACCTCCCTCCTGTTTTGTCTCAAATAGATTTTAAGCTAGCACTATTGCCCTGTTATGATATGTTGTTTATTTCCTATATTCCTTTCACTAATGAATATGTTGATTCTTTACAAATAATTTACAGTAATAATGAATGCGCTCTAAAATATGTGTATTTTCTTTAAACTTCAGATCAGATGTTTAATTAGAAGTTGCAGGATGTTTGCCTTCCTCTGGATCAATTAAGAACTAATCTGCATATTGCAGATCAGAAGATCTTAAAAGGTTGAACTTGATGGACTAACAGTCTTTTTTCAACCTCAATTACTATGTAACTATGTCAGAAAAGTAACAGTAAATTATTGTTATTGCTCAGTCAGTATTGCATTATATTGCCATGACAGAAACCTTTCCTCCATCTAAACTAGGGGCAGCAGAACAGATCTAGTGTGATATTCCTGTGTTAATTAACATGAATCACAAAGTTGGAATGGTAGTCTAACATAATTATGGAGAATCCACAAGGAAAGCACTGTGCAAGTGGACCATGGGATGAGCTGGTGGATAAGCTGTCTAAGTACACAGAGGGAAATGGAAAGGCACTATTCTAGCAATTTTCAAGATCAGAGAGAGATCATTAACCAAGGCACATTTTGTGAAAATATAGATGAAAATGGAATGAGCAGAAAACTGCATGAAATGTAGGGCTGGTTTTTATTTACTATAAAAATGTATTGGGTTTGACAAACAATATTTTTATGCAACTCTTTACTATGAGCTGATGTCATCAACAATGTATGTAATGTTAATGCCATACAGCTAAACACTAAAGTCTATTTTAAAAAATGATCTACATGTTAAACACAAGTCAAAATATGTAAATAACTTGTTGGCCACTTGTTCACTTTCTTATGACTTCTTTTATCAGACATTCCTCTGTCTGTCTTTTTCCAGTAGATATATCATAAATTGCAGGATTTGATTGTATAATTGTTTAACAATAATAATTTGTCAAGGTAATTTTTATAGTTGAAAATCCTTATATGTTTCTTTAAGTATTAATTTACACACACACACACTATCTGCTTGATGATTCTTTCATACCTCCAATGTTTGGCTTCTGACTCTGTGATTACAACTACTCCTTGCTTGCTCCTTGGTCACAACCTCGGATCCATATTTGACCATCCCTTACTACTTCACAACCCAGACTTCTCTCTGTGTGTCTGACTATTAGACAGAATGCACATTGATAAAGATAACCCGTAGAGGAATTTGTAAAGAATGGCAGCAGATGTAGAACAATAAATGTGTAAGATGGAATAGAAAGCTGAATTAAGGAATCATTTCAGAAGGATGAAGATGGTTCTAGTAAGTAGATGTTTGCATAGTCTATTTGAGAGTCAGTATATGTTGGCAGTAGGGTAGAAGAATGACTGAGATCTAAGATGGTGATGTGACATGAGAGAAATTTTGGAGTCATAAAGCCCCCAGCAGTGGACTTGGATAGGTGTTAAAAAGGAATAGAGACATTTTGCATGGTTTGAATGTTACTTGAAATACAACCAATTAACTACATGTTGAACACGTTAAAAGTAAGGGTGTGGGTGACAAGGTGCAAGATTTTGACCTCAATATTCTTAGTAGATGAACACAATGAATTATGCAATTTACCAACTCTATGATGAGCATTGAAAATGGGATTGCTGCTAACCAGTATATATATATATATATATATATATATATATATATATATATATATATATATATAGTATATACTTTGCCAAATAAAATAGTGGAAATTGGAGTAAGCAATATTATTATTACTAGTAACTTGCCCGTAATATATAACAGTATTATATAGTATCTTCGATTGTCTGTTCTGTCTCTCCCAGTGCTGTCTCTGTGTGTGCCCTCTGTCTCCCTCACTGTATGCCCTCCCTCTCTCTGTTCCCTCTCCCTCTCTGTGCACCCTCTATCTCTTTCTGTGCCCCCTATCTCTCTCTCTCTCTGTGCCTCTCTCTCTCTGCACCGTCTACCTCTCTGTGCGCTGTCTCTCTCTCTCTCTCTCTCTCTCTCAGTGCGCCTGCTCCCTCTCTATGCGCCCGCTCCCTCTCTGTGTGTCCTCTCTCTCTGTGCATCCTCTCTCTCTCTGTGCAACCCCCCCCCCTCTCCATCCCTACCTCCGGCCAGAAGGTAAGGTTGGAGTGTGATATGTTAGGGTTATAGATGCATGGTTGCTGTGAAGAAGGTTGATGCTATGTTATCTTTATTAGCCACCTAGATCTTTTCAGAATTCCATACCATTTAAGGACTCTTTGTATGCAATATCTAATACCCCTAACATTTTAATTTATCAAAATGATATAATTCTTCAAATACACTTTTTTTACTTTGATTTTCTGATTGTATGTTTTATTGATCTGAAACTATCCCACTTTTTAGTTTAGTTGACTTCCTTTTGTTGTAATGCATATAATGCCATTTTACTTTCCATGATTTATTACATTTTTATTATCCTCACAGTTTATTTTTCACCACTTTTGTCACAACCTATAACTTTGCAACAACATATGCTATAAAGCTCTAAAAATAACGCTGCTGTTTGTTAAATTAGTGACTGAGCTCCTAGTCAGAGATACTTGGCAAGGTTATTCATGCCACCTTTGCTATATTTCTTCATTGATATGTTGTGCTATGGTTGCCACCCAGCTATAAATAGACTGGCATAGCCGGAAATATTGGATACAGGAACCATGCCCTTGTTTAATTACTGTAAATTATTACAATTTATGGTAAGGCCGGGTTTTTTAGGTAGTAACAAAAATCTGTCTATCCATAGCAATCTTCAAGGCAGATTGACTCATAAGAAGGTGGTGTCATTCATTAGAAGATGGTATCAATCATTTGAAACCAGTCTCACTCAATAAAATGCAGTATCGCTCACTAAAAATAACACTCACTTAATAGAAGGTAGACTCACTCAGAAGACAGGCTCACACAATAGAAGGTACAGCCCCTCTTTAGTTAGAGCCCATCACTAGAAAGCAGGATCACTCACTAGAAGTCAGCCTCACTTTTTAGAAATCTGTATCATTAGAAAACAGATGGTATTAAATTGGGGTAGACATTGGTGTTTCATCCTGGATAGAATCTCCCTAGGGCCGGGACATGTGAGTTTGTCTTGCCACAACCAGCTGAATGAATTCTCTCATCAAAAACGCACAAAAAGTATATTTAATAACTATTTTTGTGGATACTTTTCCTATAATGTCTTCCTTCCAAATAAAAGTAGTTATTTATTACAAGTGGTAGTTTTTGTGTTTAATCCCGAGGCTTTAACGTTCTCTACTCTATCTACAATAAGCAGTGGCAGACCCTGGCCAATAGAAATATTATCCTGTTAGCAACATTTTTTTTAAAGGCAGTACAAGTCTTACTACCCTTTTTACAATTTCATGGGTCTATGAAATATCTGACATGAATGGGTTAAAGCAAACATAAAACAATATTATGCAATTTCTGTCGAAGCATTAACCAAATATTTGGGGCAACAATTTGTTTGTGCAACGCCTTAGAGAGTTGGCACTGTGTGTGCCAGCTATGTGCCAATCGCTGAAGGAAACAAAATGTAATTTAATCTGGGATTTTTTTGCATTAAATACGATGCCATTGTCCTTATAGCACCCACATAATATAAGTATACATTACATATTATTTAACTCACTGCCAGTAAGTATGCCCGCGATGCCCTCTGTGACTAATGCCATTACTTCCTTGTCTCATCATTAATTGAGTTTGTTAATTTCCCTGGTGTGAGTAAAGTTGCCACCCTTCCATATATATATTTGCTGACAAAATATCTTTAAATATTGAGCACCTTTTAGTCCTAAGTTAACAAAGTATGTGTCACTCTTTTAGAGTAGCATGCTAAATAGCCTTACCCTGCAATGACCTGCTTCTCCAAAACACTGTAGCCTCATCTAGCTCTAGGAAACTCTGCTGTTCTTATCACAATATGTATCTGTGCTATGTAGTATGTCTAATAACGGGTTTGCCAGCTCTAAATATTAACATAAATTATTCTGAAACTTTCATTTTTCTAGTGAAATCTAGTTTGTGTTCTGCACTCCAGACCACTCTTGGATATTTTGCTAGTCTAATTCTTGTCCTAGCAAAATTACTAAAAGGAATGTGTTGCCATTTTAAGTACTTGAAGATTGCACATGATAAGAAAAAAACTATTTTGATGTAAAAGCTGATTGTGATGGGAACCGTACAACTGTCTACCTATTATCGGTGTGTAGGTGAAGCAGTTAACCACCAACCAGTTTGTTCAAGCTTGCAGCCACCTACAGTAATGGCAAACTCTCCTCTAATGGTCACCTACATCCTAAAATAAATAATATAACATTGCCACCTCTAAGTTAATTTAGGATGTAGCAATGGAAGGGAGCCTTTGGTTACTCAAAACTATAAAATATATAGAAAAAAAGTTTTGTCGTAAGGGAAATCTTAACCTTTTAGACACTATAAAATATCAGATAACATGAATTATTAATAGCACAGAGACAGAACTTAATAAATAAACTTAATACAGTAGACTCTCGGTTATCTGGCACCCACAAGGATTGGTAGATGCTTGAGAGTCACTATTAAAAGAGGCCTAGATTAGCTGCACATAGGATGCTCTGCTAAGTATATTCGTCAGTGAGGGCTGTTCTAGCAGCAGCAGCTTTCACTCCTCACACACAGGTATGTTTTGCTGGAAGGTGCAGTGCTGAACCCGGGGAATGTAACCCCAACACTACACTGGCTCAGTCACTCGTGCCTGTCTGCTTCCAGGTAAAACTGAATTGCAGAGACATGCCATGGATGCTATCTAGGTGCCTGTAAGCATTTTGTGGCATGACAAACTGGCTCATGGCATTTTTTGGGCCCTGTAAAATTTAATTTTTATTTAAAGTACAGAATTCAAAAAAATTTTTGGTTGCTTGAGAGTTCTGGTTGCTTGAGTTCTGGTTAACTGCGAGTTTACTGTAAACAAACTTAATAAATATATTTATTATGTATAAGTATATGCTACCAAAAGAACTATAAACTTGATGGACTATTCACAGTACAATCCATTATTCTTAAAATAAAACTGTAAAAAAATACTCATATACACCAATTATACATTAGTTACCAGGGGCAATAAAGGTGGTCCAATCACAACTCAGCATCTCTCTTCTATCGCTCACTGGTTCCCCAAACATGACAAAGGACTGAACTTTTGTATGAGATTTCAATATTATATTGGTCTCATCCCTCACCTACCATTGACATCCCATTTCTCTCACCTTGTTGTTACTATTCTAGAGCCTGAGCTGTCGGATAACCCAAAACCATACAAGAAGAAAATTTAGATATCTAAGTACTACAAATATTACCTAACATTCCTTATTACCAAAAAAGATAAAGTGAATTTGAATATACAAACCCTTAACTACAAAGCTTCAGCAAGATTGTAACCACTTCATTCATTATTTGTGATCTCTCCATTTTGTGAGATACAATTGTACTAGGCCGTTAGCCATTGCAACACATATACCATTGCTCTTCACACTGTTCAATATGCCTGAAAAACATTAATATGTACCTTTCATATGGTACTGAGATATAGTACAAATGTCCTATGAAGCTGTCTTGCTCACAGTACCTCAGGGCACATTATTCATTGGTCTGAATTTCTTGTTTCCTTCTTAAATGACTATTCTCTTCTTTCCTTTTGTCATGGTAGCATAAGATCACCTGATGATCTCTGCCCCTGTCATTGCACCTAAATGCATGTGGCTAGGATAAGACAATTTCTTTAGACAACCCTACCTCCCTCAAACCCAGAACCCCAATCAAGATTCACTCATGTCACTGGGTGGCAACCTCCCATACCCACAAAGTTTTCATAGGAATAGTGTCACCAGAGTTTATCATCTCCGGAAGCGTCAGAGTGAAACTTCCCCCAGAGTCCCTTAAAGCTTACCAGACTGCGTGTGGAATTATACATTATTTTGCTTACCACACAGGAACATCACTACAGGTTTTATGTCACTTCACATTCTTTCATATGTGGACATGCAAATCAGACAAGTCCAGTGTTGTATCTGCCTGATCAATTATGGCATAAGACGCCTCCAAGGGTATAAGGTGCGTTTGCCCCAAGTTATCTTGCTTAACTTTTGCTCTCTGGTTATGTATGCCATTACTGTACAGGTGGCACTTTGAAGGAACCATTCTACATTATAATATTAGTGCGAATTTACTGACAAGGACCCTTACCTGGAAAAATTATACATTTAGATTGGTTTAATCAACATTGGGTTAAAGGACCACGGTGGTTTATGAAATGAAATACTTGTGTATCAAGTATGTATCAAACTAACAATGAGCCTCATTCAATTCAAAGCCTGTATCTCGCGGTATACAGGCCGTATGTGTGTGGGCCTGCTGCGGGCTTACACTCTGCTACAATTCCGGTGCTATTCAATTAAACAAGCCCGCAAGTTAGGGGGCCGAAAGCCGAAACCATAAACCATGCACTCATATATAGCATTTCAGGGCAGGAACATGATCAATTAAGCCGTAACTACCCATTTTGAAACAGCCAATAGAAAATGAGACCGTCATCATTAGGTCAGTAAAAAATGGAGGTCACATGTTAATCAATTAGCGTTTGGAGGTCCGATATGTGATCGTACTCACAAAACTACAAAACACAAAAAACTAAAAATGAATATACTGTTCTAGTTCATATGGTTAGCCTGATATGTACTAACTCCTTGATTCCTAAGATTGATATAACCCTGAAATGAAACATAAAATAAAATTATTTTTATTGCCGATTTGCAAACATGACACTGTTGTGCAATGAATTCTAATGTCTTTCATCGCTTTCCCCATTATAGTGCAGAATTGATTTTTTTTTTTTTACAGTGCTACGATCAGGTGTTTAAGAATTTTCTTCTATATTTGCCGTTTACAGGTGTGAAAACATTTGCGGACTTGAGGAATTGTAGTAATTGGAAAGCAATTTGCGATTTTAACTCCTGCGGATGTGAAAGATCACAGGTTTAGGATTTCAAGCCCGTAACACGTAATCCATTTTTGGCTTGCAACAAAATGCCAATTGAATAGCAAATTATCCTCCCTTATGGGCTACTGTAACTTACAATTTCAATGTTAAGCAGCTGTGTAAGCCATGGCCATAAAATGCTTTTTTTGAAAGACTGCATAACTTTTTTCCTGCTTAATTATGATCTTAGTTAGACTCAACAACATGGTAAGAAACCATATTTCTCCCTTTTAGATTCCAAATCCTGACCTATGATAAACTACAAAGAAAAATCCCAAGACTGTATACCTGAGATGTACATAACTATTGTTTTACAGGTTTGATAATAAGAAAAACTGCAATTCCTTCCTATTTAAGTTTAAAAAAAAGAAAATAAATATTTTTGTTCTGCTCATTTCCATATAATCATTCTGTTTTCTAATCCGTGTGTTTGTAAGACTGAACACACATTATTAAATGGTGACATTAAACAGTAAGTAGATCAGTACAGTACTTGGAGTTCTTAGTACAGAATGTAGCAATAACTGTAGATGTAGTCAGGATTGGGAGGAAAGCTCACCTATAGACCTCTCTTGCCAGGAATGAATATAGAGCTACAACATTTTATATGACACAGATCTCTTCTTTTGTTAGGAATGAATATAGAGCTACAAAAACATTTTCATATGATATTAAACATACTGATGCCATTCAATCCCTCTATTCAAATCCTATAATCGCTCCTATTGCACATAATAACAGCATTCTGGTAACTTTCCATGAAGGACTGAGTGTCCTGTTAAACACAATATTGAGAAATACTGTCCTTTGTACACTATTACTTGGGTTTTGTCACGAGGGGAAAATAACAGGTATTTATATATCCATGGTTTATAAAATAATTGCTTTTGCTTTTAAACCCTCTTTTCACTTAATGTTCCCTGGTACACTGCTAAAAACTCACATCAGGTTTCCTCTGGAGTGTGGTATAATTTACATTGTAATATAATATCACAGTATATAAAATATATCCACCGAAAAATGGAGTGGAGACTGTGGGGAGTTTATTAAACGGTGAAAATAATGCATTTTGTAAACATAACTAGTTTTCCAGTTCTGTACAGGAATGGACAGATTGTGAACATTAACAAAACTGGGTGTCAGTAGATATTAGAATAGATTATGTAAGAGATCCATTATTAATCATTATATCACTCAGTGTTATTAAATAAGGTAAATGGGACTAAAACCTTAATGGATGACATGAGCACTCCTTTGGTTGAAGCTGTGTTTCATTACTGTACAAGATGCAAGCCAAATATTTATTTGATTTATTGAATTTATTTTCAAGGTAAAGGTTACACAGGTAACTAATAGTATCAATCAGGGTATAACTGATCAGAAAATCATAACGAGGTATCCCAAATTGATATTACTATACATGTCCTTCCAATAACATTTTATAATATACAGAAAAATAACTGGACTCTTCTGTATTATTTTTTTTCTCTTTTGAATGATAAAAATCCTCAATCAAATAGAAGAACTAGATATGAAAGCTGCTCCCAGAAAGAAGTATTGCCCAATGCTCCTTATATCCTTTGCCACTTAATGATTTTCCTCCTTATCAATTAAAGTGCACTGTGCTATATATGAATATCGTTCATGTACCATAAAGGCTGGCATATCTGACATATTGCCTGCCTTATCTATACTACTGTTAGGTAAAGAATGGATTACTATGCCCTTATTGGGTATCATTATAGTTCTTCAACTTTTGGGAAGAAGTGAATCAATCCTAAGGGATTATGGTAGAATGAGTGTATATTTTGACAAATTAATGGATTTCAATCAGATCCTGCAGGAAGTCACCTGGTTTATATAATGTTTCAGCAATAATTTATGTATGCTCTGGATGGCTATTTACAGTATCTCACAAAAGTAAGTACACCCCTCACATTTTTGTATATATTTTATTATATGTTTTTATGTGACAAAACTGAAGAAATGACACTCTGCTACAATGTCAAGTAGTAAGTGTACAGCCTGTATAACAGTGTAAATTTGCTGTCCCCTCAAAATAACTCAACACACAGCCATTAATGTCTAAATCGATGGCAACAAAAGTGAGTACATCCCTAAGTGGAAATGTCCAAATTAGGCCCAAAGTGTCAATATTTAGTGTGGCCACCATTATTTTCCAGCACTGTCTTAACCCTCATGGGCATGGAGTTCACCAGAGCTTCACAGGTTGCCACTGGAGTACTCTTCCACTCCTCCATGATGACATCACGGAGCTGGGGGATGTTAGAAACCTTGCACTCCCCCACCTTCCGTTTGAGGATGCCCCACAGATGCTCAATAGGGTTTAAGTCTAGAGAAATGCTTGGCCATCACCTTTACCTTCAGCTTCTTTAGCAATGCAGTGGTTGTCTTGGAGGTGTGTTTGGGGTCGTTATCATGTTAGAATACTGCCCCATGGCCCAGTCTCCGAAGGGAGCGGATCCTGCTATGCTTCAGTATGTCATAGTACATGTTGGCATTCATGGTTCCCTAAATGAATTGTAGCTCCCCAGTGCCAGCAGCACTCATGCAGGCCTATACCATGACACTCCCACCACCATGCTTTGTACACCTCACCTGGTTGCCGCCACACAAGCTTGACCATCTGAACTAAATAAGTTTATCTTGGTCTCATTGGACGACAGGACATGGTTCTAGTAATCCATGTCCTTAGTCTGCTTGTCTTTAGCAATCCCTTTGCAGGCTTTCTTGTGCATCAACTTTAGAAGAGGCTTCCTTCGGGGAACATGCACACCAATTTAATGCAGTGTGCGGCGTATGGTCTGAGCACTAACAGGCTGACCCCCCACCCCTTAAACCTCTGCATTAAAGCAGGCAGTTCCCAAGGACAACCTCTGGATATGACACTGAGCACGTGCACTCAGCACTCAGAGGCCTGTTCTGAGTGGAGCCTGTCCTGTGAAACCACTGTATGGTCTTGCCCATCGTGCTGCAGCTCAGTTTCAGGGTCTTGGCAATCTACTTATAGCCTAGGCCATCTTTATGTAGAGCAATAATTCTCTTTTCAGGCCCTCAGAGAGTTATTTGCCATGAGGTGCCATGTTGAACTTCCAGTGACCAGTATGAGAGAGCGATAACACCAAATTTAACACAACTGCTCCCCGTTCACACCTGAGACCTTGTAACACCGATGAGTCACATGACACCGGGGGAGGGAAAATGGCTAATTGGGTCCAATTTGGACATTTCCACTTAGGGGTGTAATCTCTTTTGTTGCCAACGGTTTAGACATTAATGGCTGTGTGTTGAGTTATTTTGAGGGGACAGCAAATTTACACTGTTATACAGGCTGTACACTTACTACTTTACATTGTAGCAGAGTGTCATTTCTTGTCACATGAAAAGATATAATAAAATATGTACAAACATATTAGGGGTGTACTCACTTTTGCGAGATACTGTACATAGCCATCCAGAGCATACATACAATATAAAAAAAAATGTAATATATGAAGTAAAAACTAAAAATACTCTACATTTTTCTTCAGCAAGCTGATACATACAGTGCCTTGCAAAAGTATTGATCCCCCTTGACTTTTTACCTATTTTGTTACATTACAGCCTTAAGTTTAATGTTTTGTTAACCTGAATTGTATGTGATGGATCAGAACACAATAGTCTAAGTTGGTGAAGTGAAATGAAAAAAATATATACATAAAACTATTTTTTGAAATAGAAAACAGAAAATTGGCATGTGTGTATGTATTCACCCCTGTTGTTATGAAGCCCATAAAAAGCTCTGTTGCAAACAATTATCTTCAGAAGTCACATAATTAGTAAAATGATGTCCACCTGTGTGCAATCTAAGTGTCACATGATCTGTCATTACATATACACACCTTTTTTAAAAGGCCCAAGAGGCTGCAAAACCTAAGCAAGAGGCACCACTAACCAAACACTGCCATGAAGACCAAGGAGCACTCCAAACAAGTAAGTGACAATGTTGTTGAGAAGTACAAGTCAGGGTAAGTTATAAAAAATATCCAATTCTTTGATGATCCCCAGGAGCACCATCAAATCTATAATAACCAAAAGGAAAGAACATGGCACAAGAGATGGCCGCCCACTAAAACTCACGGACCAGGCAAGGAGGGCATTAATCAGAGAGGCAGCACAGAGACCTAAGGTAACCCTGGAGGAGCTGCAGAGTTCCACAGCAGAGACTGGAGTATCTGTACATAGGACGACAAAACGACGTACGCTACATAGAGTTGGGCTTTATGGCAGAGTGGCCAGAAGAAAGCCATGACTTTCAGCAAAAAATTAAATGGCACGTTTTAAATTTGCGAAAAGCCATGTGGGAGACTCCCAAAATGTATGGAGGAAGGTGCTCTGGTCTGATGAGACTAAAATGTAACTTATCGGCAATCAAAGAAAACGCTATGTCTGGCGCAAATCCAACACATCACATCACCCTGAAACATGGTGGTGGCAGCATCATGCTGTGGGGATGTTTTTCAGTAGCAGGGACTGGGAAACTGGTCAGAGTTGAGGGAAAGATGGATTGTGCTAAACACAGGGATATTCTTGAGCAAAACCTATACCACTCTGTGCGTGATTTGAGGCTAGGACGGAGGTTCACCTTCCAGCAGGACAATGACCCCAAACACACTGCTAAAGCAACACTTGAGTGGTTTAAGGGGAAACATGTAAATGTGTTGTAATGGCCTAGTCAAAGCCCAGACCTCAATCCAATAGAAAATCTGTGGTCAGACTTAAAGATTGCTGATTACAAGCGCATACCATCCAATTCGAAGGAGCTGTAGCAGTTTTGCAAGGAGGAACAGGCAAAAATCCCAGTGGTAAGATGTGGCAAGCTCATAGAGACCTCTCCAAAGTGACTTGGAGCTGTGATTGCTGCAAAAGGTGGCTCTACAAAGTATTGACTTTAGGGGGGTGAATAGTTATGCACATTGACTTTTTCTGTTATTTTGTCCTATTTGTTGTTTGCTTCACAATAATAAAAAAAAAAACATCTTCAAAGTTGTGGGCATGTTCTGTAAATTAAATGATGCAAATCCTCTAACAATCCATGTTAATTCCAGGTTGTGAGGCAACAAAACACGAAAAATGCCAAGGGGGGTTAATGTTTTTGCAAGGCACTGTAAATGTATAAAGCTTTATATTTATTTATGACTATCACAGGTCAGAAAGTGACAAAAGTACTGATAGCATAGTTTACTATTTTACATGCAGAATGTAAAATACACACAAGATAATTAATCAGGTTTATTATAACCATAAAATAAAAATTTAAAGGTATGCATTTCCAGAAAGTGTAGACACTAGAGTAATTGAAAATAGATGTCAAGTATATACTCCATATTTTTTGCTAAAATCATGTTTTATTTATTTTTATTTTGTACAATAAAGGAATTTCTAATTTGCTTGTACAAAGTCTCACTTAAGCTTATAACAAATAAGTAAGGTTTCTCACAATATAATTTTGTAAAAAACTCACAAGTGGGTGACCTATAAGTTTGAGGTGATTTCCCCTGAGGGCATCAGATCCAATATAGTGCAACCTGATGAGCTCAACCCAATAACCCATCTGCAGGTCCCCAGTGCCCTACTTCCCCCCTCCCCACTTTCTTCTTCATATGCTAGATGGGGAGCAATTACAATAGTTTAGTACTCCTCCCCTGGTAGCATGGATGATCTGTTCCACAATTGTCCTCCCGGTGGTTATGTGTGGTCAGGGCTTAATGGTGGCTTGTGACATCACATATATGCTCCAAAGAGCAATAATAGCAATTTTTCAGAGTGGAGAGAGGAGAAACACATTTCTAAACTATTAGTTTTAAAATAGGGACGAGATTGGCTTATCTCCCATCTCTCCACTATTCTACATATAATAGTGATCATCTAGCCCTGATTAGAAGGAGCGGATGATCACTCCTGGATTCCTGCACATAAGAGATATGAGGCTATGGGCTACTCAATTCTCTCACATAGCAGGCAACACAGCATTAAACACACTATTGAAAAATGTGCTGCTTAATAATATATAGTATATAGCATTTGACACTGAGGACCATAATATTTGAATCTACCATCCAAAAATATTATGTGAATTGAATGGTATAACAGATCCCAGAGAGTGTCCTCACAGGTAATTTCCTCTGCACCTATGCCACTGACATGTGGAGTTCCTCAGGGAACCATTTTATTTCCCATATTGGTGCTGTGTACATGGTTCATTTACAAACAAAGAATTGGGGATTCTTAGCTTTTTTTGCCTAAATTCTACACTAATGTAAATCTTTTGCTCTCCCAAATTACGGCACCATGCCCACAGCTGTAAATCCTGCCTCAACAGATTTCTGTGCATGGAGTAGCCAAATCAAACTTTACGGATGAGACAGGGCTTGTAACTAGGATGCAGTAAGGAAACATTAGAGAGATATATAAAGAAATAGATTTTTATTTATTAATATATTTTGATATTAAAAAAATTGACAATTTTATTTATAGCTTCAATAAATAAATTTGTGTTTATTTTGTGTTAAAATTTGATATGTTTATAGACAATGCATTAGAGGATTTGTTCCTAGGCAACATGGTTTTGTAACGTTTATTAACCCCTCGAGTACTGTTGTGTGTTACCCTGGATTTTGTGTCATAAAATATCATATTTGCCATTACAAATATGTTGATATTGGATTGTTAAGTGTCAAATAATGTTGAAATATCATCATTTTGTTGTGCTTTTTGTGCTATAGTGAAAGTTTAAATGCTTCAGGAGACTTCCGCAAGGGTTTGAAAACCCCTTGTGAGTGGTCTTTGGTACCCCTAAATCTTTCTTCTGCTTTTGCACCACAGTGCCCTGATTTGCAAATGATCTGTAAAATCTTAATAGCATAGAGTTTGGGTGTCAAAGTGTAAGGGAGTAACTCGTAGTTTATTGTCAGTGCAAGAATCAATGGAGATTTTTTATATGGTTTTTAGCTGGGTTGTGAAGTTCACTCATAGCATTGACTTGTAGCAGTTCTCTCGCAATGTTTTAGTGGTGGAGAATTAACATAGCTAGGTAGAATTTACTGTGCTGTTACGGCATTCACAATTGCTTTTTCAGGGATTAGCATAGGGCTCATATTTTGGAATCCAGCTTTTGTGTACAGTATGACCGGAATTACATCAGGTTTCATCCAATTACAATATTAATAACATTATACCCTGTAAGAAAATGTAAAAGGATTGGGAATTTCTGTAACACCAAATCATCGGCTGATTATGTGCCTGAAGTTATCAGCAATTCTGTAAATGAAAATGAATGAAATTGTGTTTGGTTTGGTCTCAAATCAATCAACAAAACGCAAGGACAATATTTTTCGAAATTTGTTTTTAACTACTGTGAGTCATCAATCATGACTCACCAGGCATCAACCATGAGGCTCGTTCAGGCATGAAGGGGATGGCGAAAGAAGCAGTTTATCGGAAGAAGGGAGGGCAGTCTACCTGCTCTCTGCCTCAATGTAACTTTTCTGCAACTATGGCAGACCTGCTGTCAATGTAATCTCAGATGACTCATCCCGTTTAGGAATGACATACAAAATGATACAAGTAGGGGAGGGGGGAGATTGCAGTAACATAATCAGGACCGACTTCAGAATTCTTGGGCCCAGTACAGATGTAAAAGAGAACAATGATATTCTAGGTCCCATTATGTATAATTTACTTTTCTGTAGTCAATCAGTATGGAAACAATTTTATGGTGACTAAATAAAGTCCAATATTTCTAATCTTAAATATTATGTTGAACATTTCTTACCTAGGGCCATATTCTATTGTCCAATTTGTAAAATTATAAACACTTAAAACCACTGTGAAAAAGGCCACAGATTCTATTAGCTACTCGCAATCCTATTACAAGTTACCAGCCCACAATCACTACGGACCAGTTAAAAACTGAAAACTGGCCTTAGAACTCTATTGGTTTTAGCACAGCTCATATATTATGAGTGCTAACTAATTAAACTTACACAAAATTTATATTCTATTAGACCAATAGCCCTGGCTCACCGATAAAGTCCAACCCGCAAATGAAAAAAGTATCATATTTCTGTCAAAAATATGAGTACTCAAGAGGACTCGCAAGGCATTTTTCAGTCAATTAGAACCTTAACAACTATGAAACATGCAATACTGTACTTTAAAAATATCTGAACGCATAGAAATATGTTTGAATTAATTGCAGAACAGTTTTAAAGCCACGAATATGCAATTACTTTTTTTTTTAATGTATTTTTGTGTGAAATTGATACCTAGACTTAAGGAGTTAATACATATCATGGAACCCAAATGAACTAGAACAGTTGCTTTAATGAATTTGATTGATTTCTACATTGCTGGATTGCGAGTCGGATCACTAAATTTACTTCTCAACACTAATCAATTTGTAGTCTGTGAGTGAAGTTTAAGTATAAACTCGATATCTTACTGATGTCATGATAACGATCTCATTTACTATTGGCTGTGTCTAAGAAATATTGCGAGTGTTTAAGGAGTAAATTATGGGCTTTCTTAAATATTGCCATATCATATGATCATGCCTTCTGTTTCGAGTTTAGCCTTTCGGTCAAAATTGGCGAGCCACGGTAAAGAGTGTACTAAAAAAAACAAAAAAAACACCTGCAGCCAAAATTACGGGTTTGATGTATTTGCAAGCCGCTAATAGAATATGACCCATAGTCAGTACAATTAAGCCTTAAACTAAAGTAACGTGCTATGAATGAGGGCAAGATTATTTTTAGGTTACACCTTGATGTTTGAGAATTCAGTCAGATTTCAGTCAGATTTTGTTATAAATAAATCTTGAATAATTTTTACATTATGACAGAGATTGCAGGTCATATTTTGTCATTTTTGTTTCCAATATATATATTTTTTTCTCAAAAGGTTTTTATTAGGTAACAGAATAAAAAGAAATGGACATAAAAGCCAAATTACAGTTTTGGCATGATTGGAGAACAATATCACCATACTAAGAGAGAAAACAGGATAAAACTAACATTATATTGTAATATATAAGAGTATAGTATTAAAGTTGAAATAAATACAAACAAAAAGGCTTATCCCCATCAGTGGGAAGGACTAAATGAAGATAAGTTACCTAAACTTTTCTGATTTCTAGGGGAAAATACTACCATAAATAAAACAGTTTAACAGACTCAAAATAAAAGCTATGATGTAAGAATAAAAAATAACTATAAATGAGTTAAAGCATTTCAATAAAACACTGTTGAATACACAACAACAAAATTAAATTCAAAATCAATTTTTTGTCCAAATGGTGTCCAAGTTTAAGTCCAGCGGGTTATCAGTTTGAATCTCTTACCTGTCCTGTCCTGCCGCCTCCAGTCCCCGGCCTGCACTTCTAGTGTAAAGATTAGCAGAAAAGCGTAGTGTTAAGTAAGAAGGTTTCATGTAATCGGTGGACTATAAGGCAAATTAATCCAGGGATTCCAGATCTGGAAGGGTTTAGGCATAAGGTCCTCCATTAAATTAGTTGGCCTTTTCATTTACAGCGATGTAATTCATCTTGCTTATAACCGATTGTAAACTTAGAGTGTGAGATTTCTATTGTCTGGCTATGTGGCTCTTTGTAGCTAGCATCAAGTACTGGAGGAGCCCTTTCTGACATTTTGATAGTGAAGGAACAAAGTGCTTTAGCCGTGATAGGCGTGTCAAATGTAGCTGAGGCTAGATGGAAAACTTTGTTCCAAAGGCGTTGTACACTAGGCAAGACCACCAAGTGTGGAAAAAGGTTCCAGGGACCTGGCAAGCTCTAAAGCAGTTAGGACATGGGGAGCATTTCCATCTAAATAGTTTATCCGGGTGATATAAGTCCTATGAAGAACTTTAATGGAGGTCTCCAAAATATTACTATAGAGAGATCTTCTGTTTAGGTTTCGCCAGGTCTCTGTATCCCAGCTGCAACTTAAATCTTCTTCCCATTTCTGAATATATTTTGGGGAGAAGTGGTGGAAAGAGAATTAAAAGTATTGTATAGAATACCCAAAATATGTTTTGTAAGAGGGGCAGAGAGGCATAACTTTGTAAGTCAATTTGATGAAGGTTTCCCTAGGGTGTGTTCTAAGAAGCAGAGTAAGTATTTAAACCAGCAGAATATATAGTGTTCCTGGATAGGGATATTGAATTCCTTTTAATTGAGTGAATGTTAAGATAGCGTTATCTCTATACCAGGAATTCACTGTCAGGAGATGATGCGATTTCCACCATAGTAGAGAGGCAGCAGGAAGAGTATCAGGAAATCTAGGATTGGGTATTATGGGGGTAGGGGTAGGATATTTCAGAATCAAATTAAATTTACGAACAGCCCATGACCAAATACATAAGGATTGTTTTATATATGGGCTGCCCACTTTGCCCAAGCATGTCCATGTGATGGAATCCAACCTGTATGGGGCCATCATAAAGTTCTCAATAAATATCGAAAGGGGTTGGTGATTAGGGGAGTGCTCAATTGGAATAAATGCCAATTGTTCCACCTTAAAATATCATTTTAGGTTGGGGCAGGAGAGACCTCCTTTCAATTTATGTATAAACATAGTTGATTTAGAGATGCAGTGTGATTTCTTTTGCCATATAAATATGAAACTCTGGCGTTGGAATTTAGGTCTGTGTAAATGAGGGCGATCGGAAGGGCACAAAATAAATACATAAGGCGGGGAAGAAGGTTCATTTTAAAAGAGTGTATATGTCCTAACCAGGAGATAGGATATTTTGCCCATGACAGTAAGTTTTGGGTTAATGTTTTGTAGAGGGCCGTGTGTTGGAGTTATGCAGGTTTGCAGTGTTGTGAGTAAGATTCACACACTGATATTTGATGTGGTTGGAAGGCCAATTAAAATTAAAGTGTAAAAAGGCTAAGTCGGAGATATTTAGGGCTTCCATTTTGTCTATATTGATGTGGAGCCCAGAGAATTTGCTAACGGATCTTAATAAGGGAAAGGGGTCAGGGACCGATGTGCTGGAATCTGTCAAAGTGCAGAGGACATCATCCACAAATAAGGCACATTTGAAGTGATGGTGGCCTATATTTATGCCTTTGATGTCTAAGTTTGATCTGATGGCCTGGGCTAAAGGTTCAACGGCTAGAGCAAAGAGTAAAGGGGATAGAGGGCAGCCCTGTCTGGTCTGGTTCCCTATGGATAGCCCTGGTTTCGCTTGGGAGTTTTAGTACTGCTTGAGGGGAATTATAATAGGTATTAATCAAATTCGAAAAACGTCCAGTGAGGACAAACTTTAGTGTAAGTTTAATAATGTTTATTTTTGGATTGTATTCATGCAAAACAATTTTTTATACACTACTGATTCTCCTCTATCTGTGGAACTTAAATATGTCTTTAAGAACCACTGTAGTTCAAGAAATAAAAAGGTACAAACAACAGTATCACCTATGTAAGTCATGGACTTACTAAAAAGTTTTTGGAGAATCTGAATTTTTGAAGACTCTGTTTATGGGTACAAGAATACATGGGTACAATGTATGTTTCATCATATCATGTGAGCTGAATGATGGGGGTGTATCTTTGTAGCTATCACTGTAGCGAGGGGTAGGTAGGTGGGAACTCGGTGAAGCCCAGAGGCTTTGGGTTATATTAAATTCCAGCCTTGTAAGTCCAACATGTAGCACGTAAGGGCTGAATGCTTCAAATGTGTGAGACTTGCTATTAAATTAGAAGGGGCTGCGAGCTACGAGCGAGAAATGCTATTTCGTAAACCAGTTTGCGCCCGTCGGACTTGCGTGTTCGTAGTTACGGGTTCAGATGTAAGCAATGGAAAAAGAAGTTTGCGATCGGTCCAAAGGACAGAAATAATGCAATATTAATAAAGCCGTAAATAAGATATTCTATTACATGCGAGTTACAGTTGTAACACATTGATTGCAGGGGTCGATATGACACATGAACTATTCATGAAATAAAGCATTTTTCGGGGCTGATTTGCAGGGTTGAGAATGTTGTGCTTATAATTCTAAGATCTAACATGACTTTCCCTGTTAATAAAAGTACAGTAGTGTGATGTTATGTACAGTACAAGTGCTACATATTGTACTTAGCCCCCTTTGCGTGTGCTCTCAAGCACATATTGGCCTTTGGGCTCGATTTGCGTGTTACGTGCTTGCTCGTGGGTGAACACGTGGCACTTTAATAGCTGAACTGAAAAAGTAGCGGTTACGAGGATGAAAGATCAAAGGATTCAATGTTGCTTTGCACGTAGCCTATTCTCTGCGTGTTAACACTCAAAGTCGGCTGCGAGAAACATTATGATGCATCTTAGCATGCAAGTAGTGCTAAGATAATAGTTACGAGCTACGTGTTCACACGTAGCTCCAATTTAATAGGCCTGCTTGTTAGGTAATAGACAAAAATTTACACCATACACCTTCATTCTCACTTGCCCAGAAGCACAAAGTTGCATCAATAGATGCAAACAAAGATACCCCAGAAATGCAAACACAGGGCCCTATTAAATTCTCCCTCGTAGTTCTCTCGGTGCTCGCAAAAGGCAGTTTTCCTGCTGTTTGCGAGAACCGAATCTCTCGCAGCCTGCTTTACGATATGACTGCGAGAAAATGGCCGAGAATAGGCTCCGAGAGAGCTACGTAGCCTTAAATCTATGCACGAGTCTCGCATATCGTAAGAATCCCTACGTGGACAAAAAGTCCACGCAAGGGATCCGAAAGCCTCTACGTGCTGCCTCGGAACAGCCCGAGACAGCAGTGTGAGGCTCCCCCCTGCACCCTATACACATCCCCATGCTGCAGGGGTCTCTATCGGGACCCCTGCAGCACCCCCACATTAACCCCTTGCAGCGGGGGTCCCCGATCTGCATAGATCAGGCCCCCCGCTGCATTTAAAACTTTTAAATTCCCCGCCGCGGCTCCTTAAAGGGACCGCGGCACACTATTACCCAATCCCGGCCGCGGCACTTAAAATTAACCCCCCTCTATGCTGGGGGTCCCCATCGGGACCCCCGAAGTGTCCCCACATAAACCCATTGCAGGGGGGGGCCCCGATCTGCATAGATCAGGCCCCCCGCTGCATTTAAAACTTTTAAATTCCCCGCCGCGGCTCCTTAAAGGGACCGCGGCACACTATTACCCAATCCCGGCCGCGGCACTTAAAATTAACCCCCCTCTATGCTGGGGGTCCCCATCGGGACCCCCGAAGTGTCCCCACATAAACCCCCTGCAGCGGGGGGCCCCGATCGGCACCGATCGTGACCCTGCTGCAATTCAATTTTAAATTTCCCGCCTCGCGGGTCCTCAAAGGACCGTAAAGGTCCTGAAAGGACTCGCACTAAAAATATTAACCCCAGGCAACTATAATTACCCCATTAACTCATGGTGGTCAATCCAGACCACCATAAGGCTCTAATTAACCCATTAACTCATGGTGGTCAATCCAGACCACCATAAGGCTCTAATTAACCCATTAACTCATGGTGGTCAATCCAGACCACCATAAGGCTCTAATTACCCCATTAACTCATGGTGGTCTATACAGACCACCATAAGGCTCTAATTAACCCATTAACTCATGGTGGTCAATCCAGACCACCATAAGGCTCTAATTACCCCATTAACTCATGGTGGTCAATCCAGACCACCATAAGGCTCTAATTAACCCATTAACTCATGGTGGTCAATACAGACCACCATAAGGCTCTAATTAACCCATTAACTCATGGTGGTCAATACAGACCACCATAAGGCTCTAATTAACCCATTAACTCATGGTGGTCAATACAGACCACCATAAGGCCTAAATTAACCCATTAACTCATGGTGGTCAATACAGACCACCATAAGGCTCTAATTAACCCATTAACTCATGGTGGTCAATACAGACCACCATAAGGCTCTAATTAACCCATTAACTCATGGTGGTCAATCCAGACCACCATAAGGCTCTAATTACCCCATTAACTCATGGTGGTCTATACAGACCACCATAAGGCTCTAATTAACCCATTAACTCATGGTGGTCAATCCAGACCACCATAAGGCTCTAATTACCCCATTAACTCATGGTGGTCAATACAGACCACCATAAGGCTCTAATTAACCCATTAACTCATGGTGGTCAATACAGACCACCATAAGGCTCTAATTAACCCATTAACTCATGGTGGTCAATACAGACCACCATAAGGCTCTAATTAACCCATTAACTCATGGTGGTCAATACAGACCACCATAAGGCCTAAATTAACCCATTAACTCATGGTGGTCAATACAGACCACCATAAGGCTCTAATTAACCCATTAACTCATGGTGGTCAATACAGACCACCATAAGGCTCTAATTAACCCATTAACTCATGGTGGTCAATACAGACCACCATAAGGCCTAAATTAACCCATTAACTCATGGTGGTCAATACAGACCACCATAAGGCTCTAATTAACCCATTAACTCATGGTGGTCAATACAGACCACCATAAGGCCTAAATTAACCCATTAACTCATGGTGGTCAATACAGACCACCATAAGGCTCTAATTAACCCATTAACTCATGGTGGTCAATACAGACCACCATAAGGCTCTAATTAACCCATTAACTCATGGTGGTCAATCCAGACCACCATAAGGCTCTAATTACCCCATTAACTCATGGTGGTCTATACAGACCACCATAAGGCTCTAATTAACCCATTAACTCATGGTGGTCAATCCAGACCACCATAAGGCTCTAATTACCCCATTAACTCATGGTGGTCAATCCAGACCACCATAAGGCTCTAATTAACCCATTAACTCATGGTGGTCAATCCAGACCACCATAAGGCTCTAATTACCCCATTAACTCATGGTGGTCAATCCAGAACACCATAAGGCTCTAATTAACCCATTAACTCATGGTGGTCAATCCAGACCACCATAAGGCTCTAATTAACCCATTAACTCATGGTGGTCAATCCAGACCACCATAAGGCTCTAATTACCCCATTAACTCATGGTGGTCTATACAGACCACCATAAGGCTCTAATTAACCCATTAACTCATGGTGGTCAATCCAGACCACCATAAGGCTCTAATTAACCCATTAACTCATGGTGGTCAATCCAGACCACCATAAGGCTCTAATTACCCCATTAACTCATGGTGGTCAATCCAGACCACCATAAGGCTCTAATTAACCCATTAACTCATGGTGGTCAATCCAGACCACCATAAGGCTCTAATTAACCCATTAACTCATGGTGGTCTGGATTGACCACCATAAGGCCTAAATTAACCCATTAACTCATGATGGTCAATCCAGACCACCATAAGGCTCTATTTAACCCATTAACTCATGGTGGTCAATCCAGACCACCATAAGGCTCTAATTAACCCATTAACTCATGGTGGTCTATACAGACCACCATAAGGCCTAAATTAACCCATTAACTCATGATGGTCAATCCAGACCACCATAAGGCTCTATTTAACCCATTAACTCATGGTGGTCAATCCAGACCACCATAAGGCTCTATTTAACCCCATCAGTACCATAAGGGTATATTATTACCATTATGGGCCTGTTACAACCCAACATTAACCACATAAGTGCCATGATGGTCCTCAAGGACCATCATGACACTAACTACAAACACTACACTATAACCCCCAATAAACCATTTAATCTAAACTAACCCCCCTCTACACTAATCTATTAACACTTACACTACCTACCTACACTACCTACCCCCTAATAAACCTTCCCACTACTCTAATTACAAAAAATAAAAAACCTACAGCACAGAAAACAAAAAACCTACAGTACAAAAAACAAAAAAACCTACAGTACAGAAAACAAAAAACAATTACAACCCCACCCCCCACTACAGAAAACAAAAAAATACATTACAACCCCACCCCCCACTACAGAAAATAAAAAAATTACACACCTGAAAAGGAAAGACAGATAAACACAATACAATACATACATATAATACATTACATACATTACATACAATACATGACATTACATATAATATATTAAATATAATATATTACATATAATATATTACATATAATACATTACATACATTACATACAATACATGACATTACATACATTACATATAATATATTAACTATAATATATTACATATAATATATTACATATAATATATTACATATAGTCCTAATCAAATACCCCCTATCTATCTAACATACAATCTATTTAATTTAAAATAAATCCTAACTATATCAAATACATCCCCCTATCTAATATACAAAAAATCCTAACTACATACACAGACCATTATTCTAAAGTAAAATAAAATAATTACAGTCCTAACTACATACACAGACCCTAATTCTAAGCTAAAATCAATAAATTAAGACCACTTACCTTTAAGATGTTGCTTCAGATCACTAACCTATGGGTCAAACAAAAAATAAAAACATCAAATAAATAAACATTCTATACATTCTAAATATTCAACTCACCTTTACAGCATGTCCAGTCACTGTTTAGCTCTTCCGGCGCGGCCCTGTTAAAAAAAAAACACAATACATGAATACATGAATACAATATATAAACAATAAATAAAATACACAAATAAACATCTAAATATACATTTCACTTACCTACCCGCGATGTCCCCGGCCTTCTCTCCTTCAGCCCCGGCTGGGCCGCGGAACCATTCGCGCTCTAAAAAAAAAAAAGAAAAAAAACTAACGGAGGTCTGCACTGGCAGACCTCCCCGACGCTACTGAACCTCCCGGAGTCGTTTCCGGGAGGAAATTGGCATTGGCGGCTTGTGATTGGCTGAAAAAGCTGTCTATCAATTTCAGCCAATCAAAAGTCGTCAATGTGTGAGCCAATCAGGATGGGATACACCCCAATATCCCACCCTGATTGGCTTAAACACTTGTCTATCTTTCTGGGAACCAATCACAACGCTCAGATGCCTTCAGCCAATCACTATGGGATACACCCCCACGGAGTGATTGGTAGAAGACATCTGCGCATCCTGATTGGCTCCTACATTGACGACTTTTGATTGGCTGACAGCTTTTTCAGCCAATCACAAGCCGACAATGCCAATTTCCTCCCGGAAACGACTCCGGGAGGTTCAGTAGCGTCGGGGAGGTCTGCCAGTGCAGACCTCCGTTAGTTTTTTTGTATTTTTTTTTTTAGAGCGCGGATGGTTCCGCGGCCCAGCCGGGGCTGAAGGAGAGAAGGCCGGGGACATCGCGGGGAGGTAAGTTAAATGTATATTTAGATGTTTATTTGTGTATTTTATTTATTGTTTATATATTGTATTCATGTATTCATGTATTGTGTTTTTTTTTTTAACAGGGCCGCGCCGGAAGAGCTAAACAGTGACTGGACATGCTGTAAACGTGAGTTGAATATTTAGAATGTATAGAATGTTTATTTATTTGATGTTAATGTTTTGTACTAATTTTTATTTTTTGTTTGACCCATAGGTTAGTGATCTGAAGCAACATCTTAAAGGTAAGTGGTCTTAATTTATTCATTTTAGCTTAGAATTAGGGTCTGTGTATGTAGTTAGGATTTTTTGTATATTAGATAGATAGGGGGATGTATTTGATATAGTTAGGATTTATTTTAAATTAAATAGATTGTATGTTAGATAGATAGGGGGTATTTGATTAGGACTATATGTAATATATTATATGTAATATATTATATGTAATATATTATATGTAATACATTATATGTAATGTATGTAATGTCATGTATTGTATGTAATGTATGTAATGTATTATATGTAATATATTATATGTAATATATTATATTTAATATATTATATTTAATGTATGTAATGTCATGTATTGTATGTAATGTATGTAATGTATTATATGTAATATATTATATTTAATATATTATATTTAATGTATGTAATGTCATGTATTGTATGTAATGTATGTAATGTATTATATGTATGTATTGTATTGTGTTTATCTGTCTTTCCTTTTCAGGTGTGTAATTTTTTTATTTTCTGTAGTGGGGGGTGGGGTTGTAATGTATTTTTTTGTTTTCTGTAGTGGGGGGTGGGGTTGTAATTTTTATTTTTTCTGTACTGTAGGTTTTTTGTTTTCTGTGCTGTAGGTTTATTGTTTTTTGTAATTAGAGTGTTGGGGAGGTTTATTAGGGGGTAGGTAGTGTAGGTAGGTAGTGTAAGTGTTAATAGATTAGTGTAGAGGGGGGTTAGTTTAGATTAAATGGTTTATTGGGGGTTATAGTGTAGTGTTTGTAGTTAGTGTCATGATGGTCCTTGAGGACCATCATGGCACTTATGTGGTTAATGTTGGGTTGTAACAGGCCCATAATGGTAATAATATACCCTTATGGGACTGATGGGGTTAAATAGAGCCTTATGGTGGTCTGTATTGACCACCATGAGTTAATGGGTTAATTTAGGCCTTATGGTGGTCTGTATTGACCACCATGAGTTAATGGGTTAATTAGAGCCTTATGGTGGTCTGTATTGACCACCATGAGTTAATGGGTTAATTAGAGCCTTATGGTGGTCTGTATTGACCACCATGAGTTAATGGGTTAATTTAGGCCTTATGGTGGTCTATATTGACCACCATGAGTTAATGGGTTAATTAGAGCCTTATGGTGGTCTGTATTGACCACCATGAGTTAATGGGTTAATTTAGGCCTTATGGTGGTCTGTATTGACCACCATGAGTTAATGGGTTAATTAGAGCCTTATGGTGGTCTGTATTGACCACCATGAGTTAATGGGTTAATTTAGGCCTTATGGTGGTCTGTATTGACCACCATGAGTTAATGGGTTAATTAGAGCCTTATGGTGGTCTGTATTGACCACCATGAGTTAATGGGTTAATTTAGGCCTTATGGTGGTCTGTATTGACCACCATGAGTTAATGGGTTAATTAGAGCCTTATGGTGGTCTGTATTGACCACCATGAGTTAATGGGTTAATTAGAGCCTTATGGTGGTCTGTATTGACCACCATGAGTTAATGGGTTAATTTAGGCCTTATGGTGGTCTGTATTGACCACCATGAGTTAATGGGTTAATTAGAGCCTTATGGTGGTCTGTATTGACCACCATGAGTTAATGGGTTAATTAGAGCCTTATGGTGGTCTGTATTGACCACCATGAGTTAATGGGTTAATTTAGGCCTTATGGTGGTCTGTATTGACCACCATGAGTTAATGGGTTAATTAGAGCCTTATGGTGGTCTGTATTGACCACCATGAGTTAATGGGTTAATTAGAGCCTTATGGTGGTCTGTATTGACCACCATGAGTTAATGGGTTAATTAGAGCCTTATGGTGGTCTGTATTGACCACCATGAGTTAATGGGTTAATTTAGGCCTTATGGTGGTCTGGATTGACCATCATGAGTTAATGGGGTAATTATAGTTGCCTGGGGTTAATATTTTTAGTGCGAGTCCTTTCAGGACCTTTACGGTCCTTTGAGGACCCGCGAGGCGGGAAATTTAAAATTGAATTGCAGCAGGGTCACGATCGGTGCCGATCGGGGCCCCCCGCAGCAGGGGTTTTATATGGGGACACTTCGGGGGTCCCGATGGGGACCCCCAGCATAGAGGGGGGTTAATTTTAAGTGCCGCGGCCGGGATTGGGTAATAGTGTGCCGCGGTCCCTTTAAGGAGCCGCGGCGGGGAATTTAAAAGTTTTAAATGCAGCGGAGGGCCTGATCTATGCAGATCGGGGACCCCCCCTGCAATGGGTTTATGTGGGGACACTTCGGGGGTCCCGATGGGGACCCCCAGCATAGAGGGGGGTTAATTTTAAGTGCCGCGGCCGGGATTGGGTAATAGTGTGCCGCGGTCCCTTTAAGGAGCCGCGGCGGGGAATTTAAAAGTTTTAAATGCAGCGGGGGCCTGATCGGTGCCGATCGGGGACCCCCGCTGCAAGGGGTTATTGTGTGGGGGCTGCGGGGGTTCCTATGGACCCCTGCAGCAAGGTGTTCATGTGAGGACACTTCGGGGGTCCCGACAGGGACCCCCGCATTGAGGGGGGGTTCATTTTAGGTGCCTAGGGGGGGGTTTGGAGTACCCCCCACGGCAGGGCTTATGTGGGGGACTGCCGCGGAGGTCCCTTTTAGGACCCCCGCAGCACTTGATGAGGAGTGGGAGCCTGCGATATCATCTCGCAGGCTGTCACTCCTCATGTACATTTACGCAGTGTAGATACGTACGGGCCTGCTGCGTAGCTCATACGTTGCTCGCAGCAGGGGTAATTTAATAGCATTGTAAGTTAGAGAAACTTTGCAGTACGTAGGGCTTAAGTAGAAGCCTCTTATTTACGAGGCTGGAATTTAATGAGGCCCTTAATTTGTTTATAATTAAGAACTAGCACCCTTATTAAATTAGAATTCGGCAAATTCTAAAGGGCTCTAGTAAAGCACATAGCATATTTTTTTTACAGAAGTTTTTAGTTAGTGAACTTCTATGCAAAAGCAAGGTCTTCACTAACTGAAAACTGTAAAAAAATATGCTCTGTGCTTATATAGAGAGCCCTTTAGAATTTGCCGAATTGCAATTTAATAAGGGTGTAGCTTTATAACTTTTTCCCTGCTCTATTATGCTGCTAGTCAGACTCAAACATATATTTTTGTCTTTTAATGGGCCTCTGAGTAGAGATATCCTAGATATTTGGTGGTACCTTTTGTAACTACTGTCAATCTTGAATCTATTCCTCTATATAGGACATTTAACCTCAGCAGATACTTTAGGACTTTGCTGAGCTGTTGCCTAGTTTTCAATTAAGCATACTGGAAATCCTGATTTTAATCTCCTGTTTATTTACATTTGGCTACACTTTTCACAACCCTGTTTTTTGACTATTGTTCAGACCAATTTATTGGCCCAATTTTGTATATGACTCTTTGCTACCTGCCCAAGACCAGGAACTGTATAATCAAGTGAATACTGCCTCTGGCTGTTTCTGGACTGAACTTTGGTGTACAACATATACCAATAAATGAGTGCCACCTGTGTGACCACCCTTAAATTAGGGAAGGGTGGATGGCTGTATGGTCTTCTCAGTGCTCAGCAGTAGGATCAGGATCATCAGAATGAAAGCATCAGTGTCACAATCTACTGCTTCAATGGGCTTGATAAGAACCCAGTATTTCTTACTTACCTACTCAGTAGAATTGTGGGGTCCATTGGTATCCCTATTAGCAGGAATAGAACCAGAACCAAGTAGGAACTTCCAGGAGCATCATAAGAACAGGAAAGCAAGGCTGTAGAGCTTACCAGCTGTAACCATTTTGCCAGAATGACACTTTACACATAGATTATGCAAATCCAAACTGGAACACTTTATTAATAGGACACAACATATTTATAGCCACAGTAAAACATAACTGGGGGCGCGAACACTTCAGACAATAGGGTCAGTCCCAGGCCCATATCAGGAATTTCCTTCATGATCTTTGTACTTGGTAAGGGGTTCTCACTAATAACCACTGTAGAGACATCAGGCCTGCATGGCATATGTTCCTTTAGGATAGAAGCCCATTTCCCATCTTGTTATACCCCTTACCTTTTGGCCCCACACATAACATGTTTAATTAGAACTCCTAGGTGGAAATCCTGCATTTCAAGCCTAGATATGACAATATCTCATCCAAGGTAAATAAAACAGCATTGCACCCATGTTATCCCTTTCTATACCATCACGGCTGCAGCAGTCCTGATAACCATATGGCCACATACCAATCAAAACAGGATATTAAAAGATACATATATAATGCATACAACCATTTTCAGCATGTGACAAGCTAGACAGATTATGTAATCCCACAGTTCCACCATTTCAATGCAAAGATATCCTAGTGAATAGTCTTTCATGCTCCATACCTATCCTGGTATAAACATTAATGATGGTATTATACATTACTGCACAAATCCAGTGTTATTAAAGTATGATTAATAAGATTGAATTACCACCTCCCCCCATCCCTCCCTTTGTGACTGTCTCTAAATTGCTGATGATGGACCACTGCTGGGGATCAGTCCCTTCAACTCAGGCCCTATCTGGTACAGTCCCAGCCCAGGCTTGGACCATGTAGGCCAGTCTTTCAACAGGTTCACAGAAATGGCTTTCTAGGAATTGTCTGTACATCCAAGAGACAAGTGGATGGCTCTAGGTAGTGAGGAGCCACAGCATGGTGAGTCCTATGCCTGACTATTGCTCTTGCTCATATTGGGTAGGGCTGTCCGGCTTAGTTGCAGCTGGTGCTTCTGCTGGCCAGCGTTTGAGGCATTGCAGGGTCTTGGTCTTCTGACGCACCTGCCCAACACTCCCTGTCTGTGAGCAAGGTTCTGTTGTCTCTGGTGGGAGGGTAGATGACCCGGGGGCTACGCTGTTTGATGCAGGGAGGCAATTGGGGTCGCTCTTCATTAGCGCTCTTGTTAATAATGTTTAGCCTTTCTTGCGACTGTTCCCCTCCGGGTAAACTCTCTTTGGTGATGACCAAGGGTGGCATCTCCCTCTTGTGCTACGGAATCAGATCCTGGGGTGACTTTCTCCAGGCTAGACTCTTTCCTGTATCCACTGGTGCGATTGCTGCCACCTTATCGGTAGGGGTCTCTCTTGGACTGACTGTGATGACTGGTCTGTTCAAGGGTTGCTGCATCTCCGCTGGTCCCTTTGATGGCTCTGTCTCCTCGCATTGCATTCGTCCACGCATTGCATTTGTCTGCCTCATCTGCTGGTGTTCTTCCAACCCCTTGGTGGTGAAAAGCTAACCTCTTATTTTATATATATTTTCCTATGACTCTGGATGTGGGTACAGCTGCCTGACTGGATCAGATCTACCTAGAGTTCTGATCTTCTCCTTCTTGTCCACTGGTGGCCGATGAATAATGGCAAATAGCTCTCTTCTCCCTGTTTGGATCTGCTTCTGGTGTTTCTGCCAGAGGATATAGTCAATCCGACAAGCTGAGATGGCAGCTCTTTGACCAGGTCTGGTTCATGGATCTCTTTCTCTTCCTCTGCTGGTCGAACTAGCACCTGGAGGCATGCCAAATCCAGTGAATCCACAATAGTTTTGTTGGGACACGCCCCAGGGATTGTTGCTTCATTGTCCTTCGTGGGTGATCAGTTGCCTTCCCTCTCTGCATATATAACTGGAGGGATTGCAGGCTTTATTGATCGACACCTTGCTACGATCATGACCAGACTCTCCAAGGGGCGATTGCTTCTCTGGTGGGTTGGCTGGTCACCACTTGTCTTGGGCCCCAGCGGGCTAAGCCACTTGATCCAATTGCCTCCTCCAGAGGATCCATTTGCTCAGGCATCCTGGTTGTTCGGTAGCTGAGGTTACTTGACCACAGGACCTGCAACCATTGATGCTATGCTTTTCTCATCTGATCGGTCGCCCTCTCCCTCTGTAGTGGCAGCTGGGTACTTCTTTAATGGCAATGAGGCACCAGCTCTGCAGACACTCACATCCTGCTGTCTGTAGAGATCTCCACAGTTCTGCTAATAGATTTGACTCCTCCCACATTGCTACATAGTACATAGTTACATATTGTAAATATTTTATTCGTAACAAAGGTAGTAAATCTGTCAATTCACCATATTAAAAAGCTCACATGGCAGGTCAACATGCGGTCTGATGCAATCTTTCCAAAATACACTTTTGGTCTGGGCTACTTCTGATGTCATCACTAATATCCCATAGTGCTTTGTGGCCAGGGAGTGATACTGCTTCTCACAGTATCTTGTATGAAATATCTGATTTATCACACCATGCACAAAGAAAACTGGGAGCAGTGTAAAGTTTCCCTAACCGATTGGGACATAAAGCCTATACCATGCCTTCTTCTGCTGAGTTGTGGCATTAAACTGGATAATTTGAGCAAGGGGAAACAGGTCTGTTATAGAAAATTTGGAGCTGGGCAGCAACTCACAGATACTTCAATAAGCTAACACTGGGTAATGTTTACCATCTTCTCCATACCTCAAAATAGGTCTATATTTCATTAGTATAAAGGGAACTGGTAAATGAGTGGGGTAGGAATTGTATTTTATATATGCTAGGGCATATCCTTGTTGCAGAACATAGTGTGTGTAAGAATAGCTCTGCCCTTATTACAATGTAAAGGTAAACTCACACAAAGTCAATATAGATGCAATTTTATTTAAAAAAAACAGCTTGATATAATAACATAGATTTGCATTAAATGAGTGCAAGCCACTAGGCCTGATCAGAGATATTACCCAGGCATGATCCATTTGGGCTAGTTTCTAGCAATAAAAGACGCAACACTGAAATGGGAGAAAACGGGCCACAGCTTTTATTAATTTACATAGTAAATTAGTAACCATACGTAACAACTGATAACTTCTTATCGAGCCCAGCCACGGACAGTTACCTCACGCCTTGGGCCTGTACCCAAGGCGCCCCAATGCTTACCTTTAAGCACGTCCGTGAGGTAGGGCTACGCCCACTTAGGCCAGTGGGCTGGGCAACTCACCTCCCGCCACAGAGTAGGCAAGGGAACCCTCCTGCGCCTGCGATCCCCCCCGCGCTACTATGCAAAGCCAACGCCCGTTTAATCCCTTCTTTAAATTCCAGCATGAGGAGCTCAAGGCCAATCTCGGTCAAATTAACCTTATCTTTGCTGAAGAAATCATCCGCCGCTTCTGAATCGAACGCTTTGTACCGGATGGCAACCGTGCATCATTTTTAAAATGCGACTCATGGGGACTACACCGAGGTCGTCTCCTCCAGCATGCATCAACAACAAATTGGGACTTCCATACCATTGGGCATAACCTTCCAACATTCCATTTGCCTGGGACCACCGCATTGCCCGAATACCAAGCCATCTCACGTGCAAGTCCGTAACCGGAAAGCCCAGCTGTACCTTATCCTGCATTTCAATTCAACCAGTATCCCCAAGAAAATCAACCTGTTCGTCAGGCCCTCGGTCTTAGTATGGGCCAAGGGTACCCCAAATTTCCGACACAGCCTGGTGAACCTGTCCAGGATGAAACCGCACGTATTGTTTGTCCAGATAATGCGTAATGCCCCGGTGACCTGTCTCCATTGTCGCTACCCACTGCAGAAACGTGCTAAATGCCTCAAAGTAGGCGCACGAAATGGAGCACCCCATTGGTAGGCACAGGTCGACAAAGTAACTTCCGTCAATAAAGCAACCCAACAGTCTGCGACCACTTTTGCCATAAGGGCCCCTGGCCCCGCTTTGCGCACCATTTCGGTTGCCCAATAGAAGGAAGCGTAGGAAACCGCTGAAAACTCCTTTGGGATACCGTTATTAACTGACCCCCCTTTTGGGAATGACAAATGCTGAATAAGCTGAAATTTGCCCTTCTTCTTCTTTGGTATTACTCCCAATGGAGAGATAACCAGGCCCCTCATGGGCGGGTCCTCATGGCCATGTGGCCGAACAGTACTTCACCCTTGATTTTTTATAAAGCCACTACCGGGAATTCAAATACAGAATGCAAACTGGCCGCCCGACTCTCACACTGTATTTTGAAGCTGTCCTGGAAACCCTTTTCTAGGAGGCTGGCCGTCCCCTCTTTTCTGGCTACTCTACCGTAACGTTTTAGCCACAGCAGCAAAGCGGACAGGTGTATTGGTGTCTTGCCCCTTGGGAGAGGGCTCCCTTCCTCTGGACCCCTCCTTCTGTCTGGAGCATCTCACCAGGGGGTGCTCCCCCCCCCCCGCAATTCGAGCACATGTGCTTGGCAGTTGGGGGCCCACTTGCAGACCCCTTCATTGAATGTGTAACATTCCTTAAATCCCGCCGACGTTGGGGTGGTGGAACTTCTACTTCCACCACCGGGGCTACGAAAGGGTAGCATGACTCACATAATTGAAAAAACCTGAAGCCACATATCCAACGTGCGCGGCAGCCTTCTGACTGATTTTCTTCTATCTTCCCATCTCTGGCCGCTCTCTCGATTGGTTCTAACTGACGCAACGAGGGGAGCAAAGAGACAAGTTCAATGAACTCTCTCCGCCAGATTTTTTATTTTAACTCCAAGGGCAGGTGCGCTCCCAAATTGTCCATTAAACATAGGACGGTGGGCCTTAACGCCCCCTCAGACCTTCCGGCCACCTCCCCCCTTGCCAGGTTGACTACAGACGGCACAGGCCCGAGAGCCGCACTTGCTCCCATAGCTGTGGGGGGGGGGGGGGGGGTGAACCCCTTGGGTCAGCCCTCCTGGAGGGAATTGTTCCCACCACGCCCGGCTAAACGGCCTACCCATGAACCTAAGTCCCGCTCGCTCAATACAATGTTATGCGTGGCTAGCAAAGATTTTAATGACATCAGAAAGTTAGTCCCCTCATGTGATGTGTCTTTCCTTGTTGTATCTTCTATTTGTGTAGCTGGTGCCCGCTCACCTTCTTCTAAGAGCCTTGGTGTAGATGTCACCAGTGGCGTGTCCCTGCCCCTGACTGTATGATCCGGGGACCATGACCTTCTGGCCCTCTGCGGGCTCCGCCCTCTCTCTGAAACTGAACAGGCACAGCTGCATCGGCAGGACCTCCTGCTCCTTGACCTCGAACTCCGCTCAGACCTGGGGAGAAAAGAGGAACAGCCGCTAGTTCTAGGTTGCCTACAGTGATGAAACCGTCAGCTCTTCCTCAGAGGACTGGCCTGGCTCGTTCACCCCTGCATGGCCTAGACCCATCAGCGCCACTGAACTTGTCCCTCCCTGGTCTCGAACATGGTCAGGCCCCTTAGCTAGGTCCGTCAAACCTTCCTTCTGTGAGTCAGTACCAATCATTCTATGCTGTGGCCTAACCGGTTTATTACCAGCCTCGGCCCTCTGGCGCCTAGCTGGTGTGCTAGAGAAGAGCAACGGACTGTACCTGGTCGCAGTCTTCCAGGCCCTGGCGGGGCGCGTTTGCCTCGCCGCCACAGGCACGTCATCAATGATGACCTGGCTGTCATCTTGGTTCATTTCAGCTACGACTCGGCTCCTCTCTCTCTGGTCAAAGTCATCCCCGCCTCTGCACTATCGATGCATCGCCCCTGTAAAGCACCAGAAGCGCTGTTAGTATGACTAACCGCAGGGACCGCAGGTTCGACATAGTGGGGGGCTGTAGGAGCTGTTTTAGAGCTCCCGGATTTATTGTTACCCTTTTTGCCACCTTTCCGGCACTCTATCGCAGGTGTGACCCTTTAGGCAAAATGATTGGTGGTGGCCAGAGTTCTAGGCCCTCACCATCACCGCCCGTGGGCCCTACCCTCTCTGGAGTGGGGGGTATAAGCTCCTGGCTCCCCTGAGCTGTACTCTCCCCTGTCAACCTCGCCATGTCTGGATGTGGACGCCTGTCTGATGGCTCGGTTTGCTGGGTTGGGGAAGAATATCTGATACCTCTCCTAAGCTACCCAGGCCCCCAGCCACTGCAGACTGGACCGGGGCACCTTGTGCAAGGCCCTCTGCGGCAGGCATGGATGAAACCAGCCTGTTATGTACCCATCGTACCCCATGGCTCAAGGCCCTAGCCCTGACCTCAGCCAGTAACCCCTCCAACTCTATAGCATCCATGATGGACTGGCAACAGGAACCCACACACGCAGGGGAAGGGAAGAACAAACCACACAAAAGCTCACACACACACCAGCCTAGCCCCTTATGTGCTGTAAAAAGATGGGGGATAATAATTCTCAATTTTGACTGGTACTTATCCTGACCAGCAGAGCCACTCAGACCTGCGTCTACTCCTGTTGCAAGCTGCTCGGAGACTGCCGCAAGCCTGCGAAACGTGCGGAAGTCACGCCCCCGAAGCAGCCGACGTCATCATGCCCCTCAGGCTCCGCCGGGCAATGCGATGCTGCAGCCTACCCAGGTGGCCTGAGAGGCCTACGCAACGCAAATTAGTGTAAATACCTTAGCTTGTGTTTTTCTGTAATCAATTTGCATATTTGTGTTTTTGCTTGAGAAGAATCACCTCAGAGCAAATAAGGATAATCATGGAAAAATATTTTGTAAGATGGTCGGTTCCTAAGAAAACTGTTTTTGAAGCATTAAACCTCACTGTAGCCCTGTACTTAGAATATTCTCTATTGAAGAAATACACTTGATAATATGTAAGATTTTTAGAGAGAAAATAAATAAAGTGTATTGTTTATCATTATATATGTAATTATTAGGTTGTGGGAGACATTGTTTTATTTGTGTTTTTACTTCAGAGGGTCAATGGGGAACCTTAGTTCAAATAATTTCAGCAGCTTATATCAAAATGTAGAATTCCTTAGTCTGAAAAAATGTTAAAAGGAAATCATATATTAGGTATATTTCTGAACAATAAAACAGGCAGGGTCATATTTATTTTCTTCGTCAGCATATGGAGAGTAATAAGATGTACAAAGCAATAGATCATTAAAAAAAAAATCACCATAGTCGCCATTTTTAATATTCTCTAAAAATATATTACTATTTAGTCCAATGGAAAAACTGCTAGAGGCTTTGGACAATAGAAGCATTGCCAGGTCAAAAAATAGGATGTATAGAAGTAAAATTACATATTTTTGCTGAACTAAGCAAGTGAAATCCTTTAAATAAACCTCATTGGACTTTGAACGGCATCACCAAAAAAACAGAACAATGAGCAAATTGACCTAGCAAACAAGATAGAGGCAGAGTACAGAAAAACACTGCTCAACCTATATCTGTACATTAATCACGCTCTGTTATGCAAACTGCACACACAGTTCACTTGAGGCCAGCTGTGGATATCAGATCGTCAGTTCAGCATTGCTCTACAGTTTACGTTAAAGGGATTTTTTCCCCTGATCCTAATGAATTCAAAGAGGAGCTGAAATGCCTGGCCGTCACAGGACTGAGAGGTCAACCAGATTCCAATGTGTTCCCTTTCTCTGGCTCTCTATTATCGAATGCTGCCTGTGCATTAGCAAGTCGTTCTCATTATGTTGACAACACATTTACATTGTGGATTGAAGCAGTTAATGATTCTTTACAATTTCAATACATTTCATTTCAGCACATTGTGTCTTTCCTGAGGCATTTATCCCCTCCCTCAGTCTGTTGTTCTATCTGTTCTTAAACCCCAGCGGGAACACAAGCAGTTTCTATGACATGAATGTCAACGGGCCTGTGATAAGCCTACAATCTGGCAACTGGCCAGAAACATGAGGTCACCTGAGGTGATGCTTGCCCATTATATGAGTGTTGGGTCCTTGGTGTTCTCTGAAGTGCAGCAAGGAAGTTGTATTTCCTTGGATCTTCAAAAAATATTCAGACATTAGATGCTTCCTAAAGACAAGTGCATATTCAGTCATGTATGTTTAATAAAAATATGAGCAATTTTATTTAATAGGAAAAGTAAACATATTATGTAAAACTTGGTTTGGTCTCTTCTACACGGATAGGAAGAGTTCTGTTATTATCCTTCTTCATCGGATGTTCCGTTTTCGGTAACCAAAACCAACCGGACAGCTCCCAGTCCACAAAATACAAAACCTTACAGTGCTAGCTATTGTAGATTGAAAAAATATATATATTTTTGGAAATGTTGAGTTAGACTAATTAGCATAATCAATCAGGGAAAAAAATCATAAAGCACATTTCTAATTAGACAAAATACCTCTTGATGTATCTGCTAGACCCTGGAGGAATCCATGATACTTGAAGGAAGTTGTGTGTGTGAGAGGGGTGTTTACATTTCTGTAGAGCTGTAGTTGCATCTATTGATATGACATCCTGCTTCTGGATCCATGAGGGAGAAGGTGTGTGGTATCAGGTTATTTTGTGTTCTCTATATTTCTTTCCCTGTTCTTGTAGCTCAGCAAAGCAACTTTGACTTTTTGGAGCCTGGAATTAGTTCTGCCAGCTTGTTCGTATGTTAGACATAACTTTGGGTTTCAATAGAATAGTTATAACATAAATTTAATGGCGATTTGCCTCACTGTAGGCGTCTACATAGTGTGAAAGTGCAAAAACATTGTATTTTAAAATTATCTATTTTTGAATTACACTAATAACAGCAAAAACATCTAAGGTTTTAAATGTATGTTTACATACAATTCTATTCTGCCCACTGCCTGTTGCATGAGTAATAACTGATTCAATACCAACAACAGAGGTGCTCAGGCAGAGAACAAACTATCCTTAATAGGTAGTTCTATGGATATGGTCGATTGTTGGTATTGCTTAATCAAATGACCATTAGGGCTTTGTCTCCCTAAGGGTGAAAGGGAACTCCAAACATGGACCCCTTGCTCACTGTGCCTCAGGGAGTTATCAGCTACACCTCACTGACGAGGCCCAACTAAGGCCAAAACGTACGTCTAGGGTCTGCTGTTTCTCCTGTTCAGGGTAATATTGCCTGGTATTTCGGGGCTGGATCACTATTTTGAGGGAGTCCAGACTAATATACTACAGGATATTTCTCTCTGTGAAGGTGAGCTAAAAGAGAGTGCTCTGAGAGTGGATGACCATCCATAGAACTACCTTCCAGTAACAACCTCTGTCAGGTTTCTTTGTCTCCACCATCAATTCAAGTCTGCAACCTTTATAGTGGGCCATTTCACAGAAATATAAACAATAAAAATCATCCCACAAATAAATATTGATGCCAGTGTCCATGTAAATAAAATCTTGAACTAAACATTAATGGGGAACAGGGTTAACCGTTTTTGCTAACATATATTAAAGGCAAAGTTTTAGATATCCACAATGATGATGATGTTTGCAAGGAAGGGGCAATGGAACATTTATCACAATATATATATTCAGACTGCACAACTTGACTTCAAATGTATCTCCTCCAACGTATTCATGAGGTCTGAGAACATCGTATGAAGACCTGCTCAGCATTGTTTAGTCTATTCCATGTAGCGGCTATATGAACAATATATTTAAACTATGTAGTCTCTGAAAGACTACTAGATGAAAAATTGCTATGTGGTGTTGACATTTGCAGTATTATTTGCTTGGACTTTCCCCTGCTCTAGATGAGAAAATAGTTACTCACATTGTTTGAATAATAGTTGATCTAAGGTGAAAGTAAAAAGTGGGAAATGATAGGTGATGGAGCAAGGAAAGAGAGATTAAGAGACAGGTGAAGAGAGGAAGGAGATGAAAAGGGTAGTTCAGTTTTCACACACAATTAGTTACTTACACATAGACACATAGTTAACCAATCTAATCAAGCGGTATAATTTGTGTTATAATACAGAATCGTTTATTCAAATATTTAACAGCACTCAAACTACATCCGTAAATCCTGTCTTGTCCGCAAAAGATTTCAGAGTAGGAAGTATGTGTACACTCAGTATATGGCACTAAACCAAGCCTTACAGATGAAAAATGGCTCTAGGAACCAATAGAAAATGAGAATTTTATGATGAGTGAGAACAAGCGCTGCAACTGCTGCTAGAAACCATATATTTTATATATGTAAATATATTATATTTTATTTATTTATAATTTAAGTTAAATATATGTGACAATTGCATTAAAAGTTATAATTGTGTTTATCTTGTGAATATATATATATTTATAAAAAAATATATATATATATATCACATATTATAATTGCCAAACTGCGATTTGTCATCACGCTGATGCATTGAAGCCTTCCGAAGCCATGTGAGCAGTTGAGGCACACGGGACTTAGGCTGCAAGCAGTTGAGGAACACAGGATTACATAGGCTGCAAGCAGTTGAGGAAAACGGGACTTCGATAAAAAAATCCGATCTCGGGGGCAAAAAAATCCGACCTGAAGTTAACGGCTGAACCGCAGAAAACGAAAATGACGAAAAACACAGAAAATAATAGAAAATAAATTAAAAGACACTCACACACAGCACAGGGGGAGAGCCAGGAAGCCTGGGAGTAAGGTTGCAAGCGATTTTGAGCTTTATTGGCCGTGTTTCGTCACTCGAAAATCGGCTAAGCTAGGAAAAAAATGGAGGACAAAAAAAGTAAAAAAAAATGAAACTGGATAAAGACAAGGCAGAGCAAAGCCAGGCATGTGGGACTTAGAAAATACACAACGGCAAAGACACTAACACTTGCATGAACAACGCAGGCACGCAGGACTTTGAAAATAAAACAAACGACAGTCAGCGCACACCACACAGGCATTCAGCAGACACACACCGGAGAAACACAAAGGGAAGGGACAGAGGGAGATGCTGGAAAGAGACACATGGCATTCCCAAGCACAAAACTTGCAGGTTAATGAACCCTGCAATGAGCGGCCCGTACAGTAGGCGGGAGGAAAAGGGCTCGCGATGAGCTCCGAAAGTGCTCAGAGAAGCAAAAGCATCACATTGTGTGGAAAACAGCATTGCCTGGCTTACAATTTTATTGCCCTCATTTTTGACTGGCAAGTCGCTAGTATATATATATATATATATATATATATATATATATATATATATATATATAAACACATTGCATTAGAGAATTAGTTTACGTGGTTACCTGATATTCCTGAAATTAATTTTGTTTTTATGTCCATTTCATTATACAACATCTAGGGTACTGGGTACACAACCAAGTACCCTAGATGTTGTATAATGAAATGGACATAAAAATGAAATATCATATGTTTTAATTACACATATGTGTATATTGGACTGTTAAGTGTCAAATATTGATGAACATTCATCATTTTCTATTTTATTTATTTTCGGCTGCTATACTGTCTCTTTAACTGCAACTTTTGCACACAGCAGTGGTTTTAAAACCATTTGCCAGTGGTCTTAAGTACATGTAATATTTTTGATGTTAAGGCACTGCCCTATTTTGCGAGTGATCCATAAAGTCTGATTAGCATAGGCTTTTGGCTTAAAAGTCTAACAGAGTAACTTGCAATCTTTTGGCAGTTCAGAATGTTTGCCGCAATTTTCAACTCTGGCTTGCCGCAGTCACTCGTAGCAGTTCTCTCACAATGTTTCCAGGATGGGTGATTAACATAGCTAGATTGTTTTACTTTGCTCTTAAACATGGTGTAATCGGCGCTATAGGGTATATGGAGGCCATAGATTTTAGGTACTGTATATATTCGAGTATAAGCCGACCCGAGTATAAGCCGAGGCACCCATTTTACCACAAAATACTGTGTCTCTTCTCCCCTCTCCCTTCCCTGTGTCTCTTCCAACCTCTCCCTTCCATGTGTCTCTTCCCCTCTCCCTTATCACCCTCCTCAACCCCACTCCTCAACCTCCCTCCTCATCCTCAACCTCCCTCCTCATCCTCAACCTCCCTCCTCAACCTCAACCTCCCTCCTCAACCTCCCTCCTCATCCTCAACCTCCCTCCTCATCCTTAACCTCCCTCCTCATCCTCAACCCCCTCCTCAACCTCCCCCCTCGTCCTCAACCCCCTCCTCAACCTCCCTCCTCATCCTCCCTCCTCAACCCCCCATCCTCAACCCTCCTCCTCAACCTCAACCCCACTCCTCATCCTCACCTCCCTCCTCAACCCCTTCCTCAACCCCCCCATCCTCAACCCCTCCTCAAGCCCCCCATCCTCATCCTCCCTCCTCAACCCCCCATCCTCATCCTCTCTCCTCAACCCCCCATCCCCAACCCCCCTCCTCAACCCCTCCTCCTCATCCTCAACCTCCCTCCTCATCCTCAACCTCCCTCCTCCTCAACCTCCCTCCTCATCCTCCCTCCTCATCCTCAACCTCCCTCCTCAACCCCCCTCCTCAACCCCCTCCTCAACCTCCCTCCTCAACCCCCCATCCTCAACCTCCTCCTCAACCTTCCTCCTCAACCCCCTCCTCAACACCCATCCTCATCCTCAACCCCGCTTCCTAAAACCTCCCTCCTAAACCTCAACCCCCCTCAACCCCCCTCCTCAACTTCAACCCCCCTCAACCCCAACCCACCTCCTCAACCTCCCTCAACCACCCCCTCAATCCCCCTCAACCCCAACACCCCTACTCAACCCCCTTCCTCAACCTAAACCCCCCTCAACCCCCCTCCTCAACCTAAACCCCCCTCACCCCCCTCCTCCACCTAAACCCCCCTAAATACCTACCCCCTCTCCCCTCACTTACCTGCTTGTGCTCCGGCCTCCGCTCCTTGACCCGGCGCGCATGTGACGTCACTTGCGCGCCGCATCATTAGCATATACCGGGTGCCGGCACCCGGTATATGCTAATGACGCGGCGCTCATGTGACGTCACATGTGCGCCGGCGCCGGGTCAAGGAGTGGAGGCTGGAGCACAAGCAGGTAAGTGAGGGGAGAGGGGGGAGGTATTTAGGGGGGTTTCAGTGGAGGAGGGGGGTTGAGGGGGTTTAGGTTGAGGAGGGGGGAGGGAAAGAGACGGGGGGGTGTTAGAGAGACGCAGGGGGGGCGTTAGAGAGACACAGGGGCGTTAGCGACACACGGGGGGTTAGAGAGACACGGGGGGGTTAGAGAGACACGGGGGGGGGGGGGTTGCAGAGACACAGGGGGGTTAGAGAGACACGGGAGGGTTAGAGAGACACGGGGGGAAGAGTGACTCGAGTATAAGCCGAGGGGGCCCTTTTTTGCCTTAAAAAAAGGGCTGCAAAACTCTGCTTATACTCGAGTATATAGGGTAGATAAAAACCAGTTGCCCCATCTAGTCTAGCCATACTTCCTACGTCCTAAAAGCTGTTCTTCTTAACTACCAGTAAAGTAGTAATACTGTTACATAATACTGACAACACCGTACCAAACAGGCCCAAACATTCACGTAATAACCACTATACAATAACATTCAGGGTCACTGGCACACAATAACTGTCATGCAATAACAAAAGGGCCACTGTCACACAGTAATCACCAGGGGTGGATCTACTGCCGGTGCAAACGGTGCAAGGCACCGAGGCTCCTGGCCTCTGAGGGGCCCCTGCGGACCTCCCGCAGTTCCCATGTGGCCCACATGGGTCCTTGTGGCCCTTATGGCCCCCGCGGACCTTGTGTGGGTCACTTGCAGCCCCTTATGGCCCACTTTGGCTCCCTGCAGGCCCTGTGCCCCCCCCCCCCCACAGCCCCATGTGTTCCCCCTCAACCTCCTGTGGCCCCTCGTTGACCTCTTGTTCCTCCCTCAGCCCCCTGTGTTCCCTCTCAGCCTTCTGTGGGCCCTCACGGACATCTGCAGCCTTCCTCAGCCTCCTGTGGCCTACCTTGTGGCCTCCTCTATTCTTGCAGGCTCCTGTGGACCCGTGAGGAAGCATCGTGCATGGCGAGGCTTACATTGCATGGCGATGGGAGAGGGAGGGAAAGAAGTAGAGGGAAAAGGAGGCAAGGAGAGAGATGGAAGGGGGAGGGGAGGTGAGAAGGAGAGGGGAGAGAGAGAAGGAGAGAGAGATAGAATGAGATAGAAGGAGGGAGAGAGAGAGAATTGCCAGTTGCACATGCGACCCCCAAATTGCAAGGCTCGCATTGTGCAGCAGAGGGAGAGGGAGGGAGAGAGAAGGAGAGGGAGAGAGAGAGAGAGAGAGAGAGGAGAGGAAGAGAGAGAGAAAGGGACTGAGGGAGAGTGGAAGAGAGAGAAGGAGGGAGGGAGATTAGGAGGGAGAGAGGAAGGGAGAGAGAGAAGGGGACACACAGGGGAGAGGGGGGAGAGACACAGAGGAGGGGGGAGAGACACAGGGGAATAAGAGGGGGAGAGACACAGAGGGGGAAAGACACAGGAGAGTGAGAGGAGGGGGGAAGATACACAGGGGAGTGAGAGGAGGGGGAGAAGAGACACAGGGGAGTGAGAGGAGGGACGGGAGAGACACAAAGGAGTGAGAGGAGGGGGAGAGACACAGAGGAGTGAGAAGAGGGGGGGGAGACACAGGGGAGGGAGAGGAGGGGGAAGAGACACAGGGGAGGGGGAGACACAGGGGTAGGAGAGGAGGGGAGGTAGACACATAGGAGAGGGAGAGGAGGGTGAAGAGACACAGGGGAATGAGAGGGGGGAGACACAGGGGAGTGAGAGGAAGGAAGGGAGACACAGGGGAGTGAGAGGGGGGAGAGACAAAAAGGAGTGAGAGGAAGGGGAAGAGACACAGAGGAGGAGGGGGGAGATGCACAGGGGAGGGAGAGGAGGGGGTAGAGACAAAGGGGAGGGGGGAGACACATAGGGGTCGGAGAGGAGGAGGGTAGACACACAGTGGAGGGAGAGGAGGGGGGAGAGACACAGGGGAGGGAGAGGAGGGGGAAGAGACACAGGGGATGGATATTGGGGGGAGCAGACACGAGGGAGGGGGGAAGAGACATGGGGGAAAGAGACATAGGGGGCAAGAGACACAGGGGGGCAGGGAGGAAAGACACAGGAGGGAGAAGGGGTAAAAATACAGGGGGGAGGAGACACAAGGGAGGGAGAGGAGGGGGGAAATGAGACACAAGGGAGGAAGTAGACAGAGGTAGAGACAGAGGTAGAGACTTTGGCGCTCATTGCGAGGCCCGTGATGAGCACCGAAGGCGCTCATCGCGAGACCAGTAAAGTAGAGGGGGAGTGGCTCCCATTGTGTGGCAAACAGCATTAGGCAAGTTGCTAGTTACATAATAATTGTCATATAGTAAAAAACCCAGCCTGCATTGTTACACATTAATAACTATATTGTAACAAACAGGTGTGTGCTGTTACACAATACCCCACTGTAAAAAACACTGTCACACAATTACTACACAGTACCATCATATGTAGGTCCGAACTACCACACAATCATGCTGGTCTCCATCCAACAGGCTCACAGTAACACACAGGGTCACACTGTCTCAATTTAAGTAGGAAGATCTCACCTTATCATATATAGTTCATCGTGCCTCTTATAATTTTGTTGTACTGCTTTGATGGTCTGTATAAAACAAGGGTGTCCAAACTCGGTCCTGCTGGGCCGCACACAGGCCTGGATTTGAGGATATCCTTGCAGCAAAAGGTGAGACTATTGTTTCTTCAGTCATCCCGATTGCCTCACCTGTGCACAGAAAGGAAATCCTCAAATCCTGGCCAGTGTGCGGCCCTCCAAGACCGAGATTGGACACCCCTAGTATAAGCGGTCAGTGAATAAGATTAACTGATTGGGGTTACCAGAATTTCACCAAATTGCATATGGGTCTTTATTTTTGTATGCTGAAAAGCACTTGTTTATAGACTAGACCCTTAGGCTAATCCACAAGTACTCAGACAGGGCTATCTGTAAAGTCTGCTAGGAGCCTTTGGGGATTGGCACTGGGAGCCAATAGATTAAGATAATGCTTACAAACCAAATACAATATTTTTAAATGTCTCCCCCGTGCATAACAGTTTTTGAAAATGAAATAAAGAGGTTTATACTTAGAAAGCTAGGCTACATCACATTATAGATTTAACAGTAAATCTGTTTTGAATTGCTGTTTGTCAGGTACAGTATCATTTAAAGAATAATACCATGTTTCCAAGTCATGCTGTATAATTAAAAGAATATTTTCTAACAGCATTTCTATTATATATTAAGAGCCAGTTTGTAGAAAATTAGCTTGAGCTAAAAGGCTATTGAAGGTATCCAAAAGAGGGAATTTGATAATGTTGAACAGTATTTTTCTTTTTTAAACATGAAGCTCCTATTATACTGTTTCAAATGGATAACTATATTTGTGGGTTGTCCCTGTCAGCCAATGTGCAGCAATATAGCTGTGAGAGCCTAAGAGCCATCAGTGTCTGCCAATGAGATCTAGAGCTCTGGATACTCTCTTCTCACACAAAGGTATTTCCTGTGACATTTCCTGTTAGTTTCTAATATGTTTCAACAAGTTTTACTAAATGTATTTTTTCAGGAAAATATCATTCTTATAATATTTAAAATATGCTCTTTCAAATGCATGATGGAAAAAAATTTTTGCATTCCAGCTCCTCCCTATGCTAATAAGCTGAAATGATTAGAATGCACAGAAGAGTGTATTCATGTTGTTGTCTGGTCCCCTTCCATTTGAAGATCCTGTAAAGCAGCCAAAAATGTAAACATGACAAAAAAAAGGTCAAGGTCAGCATTTCATAGACAACCAGTGCAAATATGACATGAAAATCCCTTGATCAGCCTAATTAATCATCTGCATGTGGTCTTTCTTCTGAGCATTATATAGCCTGCAAGAATACAGTCAATCCCCCAGGGGTAATTAGCAATTATTAGCACAAACCCAATAAAAATTAAATAACAGACTATGTTTATTAGGCTGATTTATATGTGAATATGGCAATCATCACTGTAAGTTTACTGTAAGAAAATGCACTATTTATAGCAAGTATTTGTTAGTACCTGTATGTTTAATGTACACCATTCTTGTAAAAATGCACAGAAGAATGTACTCATGTAGTAGCCTGGTCCCCTTTCAGCCTGGTAAATGGAGCTAATGTTTAGGATTTTCTGTGTTTTAACCTTGTTTAATTTTGATAACGGACAAAATATCATTGTATATCCATTTATGATTATTTTGTTTATATGTTGTGACAGAGTTATGTAAGTGATTTATGTGAGCCACAGACTCTGCAAAGTTCTGTAGGAGTGCAGGTAGGAGTGCAGGAGGTAATATTCCTGCTCAGGTAATTAGCTGCACATGGGCAGCCCTTAAGACTGCTCCAGGAGTATGATAGGGGCTGCTTATGGACTGATTATTTGCATTTTGTCTGAACTTGAGAAAGACAAACACAGTTAAACGGCAGCCTGCGGTTTATGATCCCTTGGAACAGACTGGAGATCTGGAAACATGAAGAACTATACGGGCCATTAGTTTTAAAAACTATTGGACTGTTTGTTTTTTGCTCCATCCAGGTTTAGCTGAATGAGAGCTGGTTAGTGAGTTTATTGATTAATGTAGTGCTTCAGTGGAGCACATAGGCCTTTTAATTCCTGATTTGTCTTGTTTGTTATTTTTGTATCACTGGATGGATTTTAGTTAAACTGAGCACAGTATATAAAAGTATATATAAAATTGTTCCTCCTTAAAAGTGCCTACAACAGGGGCACAGCCCCAGAGGTGACTGTTCACTGCTAAGACCACATGTGACAAGTTGAGGCAAATTGTGAAAGCCTTAGTAGAAACCACTGCATGTCAGCAAGAAGCTACATAGCAGTTGCTGAGACAAGCAGCAGAAGACAAAATGCCACCTGACATCTGTAAAAACTACAGTGACTCCAGAAACCAATGGCAAGATTAAGGTGAATCTCTTCCTACTGACAATGACTAGTGAAGATGATGTGGAAGCATGCTCCTGACCTTTGAGAGGATCTCCCCCAGGGAAGCTTGCCCTCAAAGTAAATGGGTCAGTATTATTCTCCCTTACTTATATGGTGAAGCTCAGAAAGCCTACTTTTACATGGATGTAAAACAGGCAATGCTGATATGAAAGTAGAGATCCTTGCTAGAGTTTGAGTTATCAGAGGTCTCAGAGCATAGAGATTCCACTTATGGAAGTAAGAACCCTGGCTCACAGATGTTTGATTTGCTGCACCTAGCAAAAATTGGAATGAACCATGGATCTTCCCACGGGCTTACGAGAATGGGTGGGACAAAATAAACCAGAGACCCCAAGATGAGTTTGTTACACTGACAGAAATACACCTGACTATGAATAAAATCTCACATTGCCCAAGGGAGGAGGCCTTAAGCACTCAAGGATGGTTTAAAACCCTGAAGGCTCAAACCAATGATTGATTTAGAAAGCCTGGATACAGGCAAGAAAATGTGAACCCAGGATCTAAAAGATATCCGCTATAAAATACCCAAGAAAGACTGATTGTTGAAAAGACAATGCACAGCCAATGTCAGGTACTTCTATTGTGGAGAACTGGGGCATAGAGCGTTCCATTATCCAAACAGAGAAGAATCAATGCAATGTATAGGAGTTAACCAGTTTAACTGTAACCTGATCAACTTAATGAGAGTGGAAGAAATGTTTCATCAATTAATCAAACTATAAAGGTTAATAATAAAGAAACCACAACATTGATTGATTCATGAAGTGCAGTGACTTTTTCCAGGCAAAATCATATAGCCTAGTGATATAAAAATATCCAGTAAAATAGACATAAAATGTGTGCATCTAACAGTGAACCTCCACACTACAAGTACAGCAACACTGGAGGTATGTGGGAAGAAGTTGAAAATCACTGAGCCAGTAGTCACTAACTTGTCTTATCCTGGTCGCATTTGTCATGTTTTGACAGTGACCTATTCTCTTGACAAGGGAAGGCATTAAAAAAAGGGGGGAAGAAGAGAAGGTACCAGTGAAGCTGAGGGAAGAAGTGAAAGACAGAGAAGGTACCATGTCTCATAATGATTAAAGTATTGCCAGAACAGGAGAAACTGAAGATGAAGATTTGACCTTACACCAGTTTTCCTCTGAGCTTCTCCCCCACTACTTCAGAATGCTTAGAATGAGTTAGTAGAAGTAAATGGGGTACCTGTTCCTGGAAGAGAGACTAACCAAGGCCCATACTTCATTCTACAGAATGATCTCCTTTACAGAATTATCCCTTCAGGTGATAAGGCTTTGGAGCAACTGTGGTCCCTAAAATACAGAAATGGGAAGTTCTAGATCTGGCTCATCGACGCCTACTTAGAGGACACCTAGGAAGCGCCACAATATTGAATTTCAAAGTGCTTTTATTGTCCAAATATATATGCAAAAGTGGATCAGTATTGTGCATCCTGTCCAGAATGCCAGATGACCACACCTCAACCTGAACTACAATCACATATATAGTTGTGAGCATACAAGCCGTTGCTCACGCTTGCGAAGCAAGGGGCCGCATTTGCGGAAGGTGGAGGCTCCAATGTCGGCTGTGTTTGTCCGCAAATGCGGACCCTTGCAAATATACACTATCACCCTGTCACTCGTGGGGGTCAATACAGACCCCCATAAACCCCTAATTAACCCTGTCATTCACGGGGGTCAATATAGACCCCCATAAGCCCTTCATTAACCCTGTCACTCATGGGGGTCAATACAGACCCCCATAAGCCCTTCATTTACCCTGTCACTCATAGGGGTCAATACAGGCCTCCATAAGCACTTCATTAACCCCCTCACTCATGGGGGTCAATATAGACCCCCATAATCCCTTCATTAACCCTGTCACTCATGGGGGTCAATACAGACCCCCATAAGCCCTTCATTATCCCTGTCACTCATGGGGGTCAATACAGGCCCCCATAAGCACTTCATTAACCCTTTCACTCATGGAGGTAAATATAGACCCCCATAAACCCCTAATTAACTTGGTCATTCATGGGAGTTAATATAGACCCCCATAGGCCCGTCATTAACCCTGTCACTCATGGGGGTCAATACAGGCCCCCATAAGCACTTCATTAACCCCCTCACTCATGGGGGTCAATATAGACCCCCATAAGCCCTTCAATAACCCTGTCACTCATGGGGGTCAATATAGACCCCCATAAGCCCTTCATTAACCCTGTCACTCATGGGGGTCAATACAGACCCCCATAAGCCCTTCATTAACCCTGTCACTCATGGGGGTCAATACAGACCCCCATAAGCCCTTCTTTAACCCTGTCACTCATGGGGGTCAATATAGACCCCCATAAGCCCTACATTAACCATGTCACTCATGGGTGTCAATATAGACCCCCATAAGCCCTTCATTAACCCTGTCACTCATGGGGGTCAATATAGACCCCCATAAGCACTAAACAACCCCCTCACTCATGGGGGTCAATACAGACCCCCATAAACCCCTAATTAACCCTGTCATTCATGGGGGTCAATATAGACCCCCACAAGCCCTTCATTGACCCTGTCACTCATGGGGGTCAATACAGACCCCCATAAGCCCTTCATTTACTGTGTCACTCATGGGGGTCAATACAGACCCCCATAAGCACTTAATTAACCCCCTCACTCATGGGGGTCAATATAGACCCCAATAAGCCCTTCCTTAACCCTGTCACTCATGGGGGTCAATATAGACCCCCATAAGCACTTCATCAACCCTGTCACTCATGGGGGTCAATACAGACACCCATAAGCCCTTCATTAACGCTGTCACTCATGGAGGTCAATACAGACCCCCATAAGCCCTTTATTAACCCTGTCACTCATGGGGGTCAATATAGACCCCCATAAGCCCTTCATTAATCCTGTCACTCATGGGGGTCAATACAGACCCCCATAAGCACTTAATTAACCCCCTCATTCATGGGTGTCAATACAGACCCCCATAAACCCTTAATTAACCCCCTCACTCATGGGGGTCAATACAGACCCCCATAAACTGCTAATTAACCCTGTCACTCATGGGGGTCCATACAGACCCTCATAAGCCTCTATTTAACCCCATCACTCCCATAAGGGTATATTAAGACCATTATGGGCCTGTTACAACCCAACATTAACCACATAAGTGCCATGACGGTCCTCAAGGACCATCATGACACTAAGTATAAACACTACACTGCACTATACCCCCCAATAAAACATTAAATATCAACTAAACACCCTCTACACTAACCTATTAACTCCTACACTACCTACCTATCCCCTAACAACCCCCACCACTCTAATTACAGAAAATTAAAGAACCTAAAGTCACAAAAAATAAAAAATCTACATTACATAAAATAAAAAACCTAAGTCACAAAAAATAAAAAATCTACATTACAGAAAATAAAAAAACATAAAGTCACAAAAAATAAAAAATCTACATTACAGAAAATAAACAAAACTAAGTCACAAAAATTAAAAAAAGGAACATTACAGAAAATAAAAAAACACATTAGAACCCCCCGCTACAGAAAAAAAAATTACACACCTGAAAAGGAAATACATATAATACATACAATACAATACATACAATATAATACATACAATATAATACAATACAATACAAATAAATACAATACAATACACCCCTATCTAATATACAATACATTATATCTATTTAATATACATCCCCCAATCTATCTAAATAAATACCATCATCTAATATACATCCTATCTATATAATATACATCCCCCAATCTATCTAAATACCATAATCTAATATACATCCTATCTATATAATATACATCACACAATCTATCTAAATAAACACAATCTAATATACAATACATGCTATCTATATAAAACACATACCCCTAGCTAACATACAATAAATGCTATCTATATATAAAATAATCTAATTCTAAGCTAAAATAAAATAATTAAGACCACTTACCTTTGCAGATGTCCATTCAGATCAGCCACCTAGGGGAAAAAAAATAAAAAAAGTGAGTGCAACATATTTACAGTACATAAATAAACATTCTAAACATTCTAAATATTCTACTCACCTTTCCGGCATGTCCCGTCCTTATTCTTTTATTCTTCTCCATTGCGGCATCTGTTAAAAAAAACATAACATTAGTACACATTAGTGATGTCGCAAACATCAAATTTGCGGTTCGCGAACAGCGGACGCGAACTTCCATCAAATGTTCGCGAACGGGCAAACCCGGCGAACCTCCATAGACTTCAATGGGCAGGCGAATTTCAAAGCCCACAGGGACTCTTTCTGGCCATAATAGTGATGGGAAAGTTGTTTCAAGGGGACTAACACCTGGACTGTGGCATGCCGGAGGGGGATCCATGGCAAAACTCCCACGGAAAATTACATAGTTGATGCAGAGTCTGGTTTTAAACCATAAAGGGCATAAATCACCTAACATTCCTAAATTGTTTGGAATAACATGCTTTAAAACATCAGGTATGATGTTGTATCGATCAGGTAGTGTAAGGTTTACACCCGCTTCACAGTAACAGACCAATCTCCCCTTTTAATGCACCGCAAACAACCGCAAACAGTCCCTTTGTACAACCGCAAACTCCCCATTTGCACAAGGTTGGATACCAAGCTAGCCTTGTCCCATTCCTTGTCCTCACTGATGTCATTGAAGGTCTCTTCCTCCACCCAGCCACCAAGGGTCCCCGAAAGGTGACAACAAGCCCCCTGGGACGCCTGCTGTGTTTGGTCTTCCACCTCCTCAAAGCCACCTTCCTCCTCTGACTCCTCTTCTTCAGACTCCTCTCTCTGCGTTGCCTCTGTCTGCATTATTATAAGGTGTGTACTGTTAAGTAGTACTATTCTTATCGGTTTAATCCCTGTTACGTCCACTATTAGGGGACGTGTATATGGCATTGATTTTTGGAACAGGGAGATGGAAAAAGATGCTTGGTCGGACCTCCTACTTCGAATTTACGGCACTGCACGTGCAATGTAATGTGCCACCAGATAGGAGTGGTGTATTAAGTTGTACTATTTATTCCTATCAGTTTGATACCTGTTACGTCACCTATCAGGGGACGTGTATATGGCATGGATTTTTGGAAGCGGGAGATGGAAAAAGATGCTTGGTCGGTCCTCCCACTTCAAATTTGGGGCACTGCGCGTGCAATCTAAGGTGCCACCAGATATGAGTGTCACTGTGCACTGGCAAAAGTTGGCAGAGTAGGCGCTGTAGGCCTCACACACACGCCTGTAGGCAGGCAACTGATATTCAATCGATTACAGTCAAAAAAGTGTTGTTTTATTTCACTAAGCACAATATAAGCTGTTAGGTGTTAGCCTGTCACACACACACACTGGCAGGCAGGCATATGCAATTAGATTACACAGAAAAAAATTATAAAATAAAATAAAGGATGTTCTAGCCCTAAAAAGGGCTTTTTGGGTTGCTGTCTTTCAGATGAAAGGCTCTGGAAGGGAGTGTATGCTGCTGATTGGCTGGAATGTGTCTGCTGACTGTGCAGGGTCAAAGTTTCCTCAATGATAAAGTATAGGGGGCGAAACGAAAAGCGCATATGTTCGCGACATCTCTAGTACACATACATAAACATAAAAACAAAATAAAATAAACATAATGTACATTGTGCTTACCTCCACGTGATGTCTCCGGCCTCCTCCTCCTCCTCTTCTGCCACGCCCTGTAAAAAAAAAATACTCACATCCGCACTCACGGACATCCCCGACGCTAATGAGGCTCCCGGATACTTTTCCGGAAGAAAATAGGCAATGGCGCCTTTTGATTGGTTGAAAACGCTGTCTATCAAATTCACCCAATCAGGAGGCGCCAATGTGTGAGCCAATCAGAAAGGGATACACCCTAAAATCCCACTCTGATTGGATAATGCACCTGTCAATCTTTATTTAAACCAATCACAAGGCGCAGATGCCTTCAGCCAATGACAATGGAATACACCCCCACAGGGTGATTGGCTGGAGGCATATGCGCATTCTGATTGGTTTCACTGACAATAGCCAATCACATAGGAATACACCCCCACGTACTGATTGGTGAAGGCATTTGCGCCTTCTCATTGGCTATTGTCATGGTCAATCAGTATTACAGCCAATGGGAAGGCGCAGATGTCTTCACCAATTAGTACGTGGGGGTGTATTCCATTGTGATTGGCTGATGGCAATAAAGCCTTCGGATTGGTTCAAATAAAGATTGACAGGTGCGTTATCCAATCAGCGTGGGATTTTGGGGTGTATCCCTTTCTGATTGGTTCACAATTGGCGTCTTCTCATTGGCTAAATTTGATAGAAAGCATTTTCATCCAATCAGAAGCCGCCATTGCCAATTTTATTCCGGAACACTCCGTAGGAAGCTCATTAGCGTCAGGGACATCCGACACGGCGAATGTGTGTTGTTTTTTTTTTTTTAAACAGCGCGGTTGCTTCCAGGGCCCATCCGGGGCAGAACACCAGGAGACATTGCGGGGAGGTAAGTACAATGTAGATTGTGTTTATTTTACTTGGTTTCATGTTTATGTATGTGTGCTAATGTAATGTTTTTTTTAACAGGGGCCACGACGGAGAAGCAAAGATGAACGTGACATGCTGGAACGGGACATGCTGGAAAGGTGAGTGTAATATTTAGAATGTTTAGAATGTTTATTTATTTTATGTAAACTTGTTGTAGTCATTTTTTAAATCTTTTTTACCCTAGGTTGGTGATCTGAAGAAACTTCTCAAAGGTAAGTGGTCCTAATTCTTTTATTGTAGCTTAGAATTAGGGTTGCTATATAGAGATAGCATGTATTGTATATTAAATAGATAGGGGGATTCATATTAGATAGATAGTATTGCATATTAGATAGGGGGATGTATATTAGATAGGGGGATGTATATTAGATAGGGGTGTATTGTATTGTAATTAATTGTATTGTATTGTATTTAATTGTATTGTATTGTATGTATTATATGTATTTCCTTTTCAGGTGTGTAATTTTTTTTTGTATTTGGGGGGGGGGAATTGTAATGTATTTTTTTATTTTCTGTAATGTTCCTTTTTTTTTTTTGTGACTTAGGTTTTTTGTTTTTCTGTAATGTACATTTTTTTATTTTTAGTTGATTTTAGTTTTTTCTATTTCATGTAATGTATATTTTTGATTTTGGATGACTTTAGTTTTTTTGATTTCTGTAATTACAGTGGTGGGGAGGGGGTTATTAGGGGGTAGGTAGGTAGTGTAGGTGTTAATAGGTTACTGTAGAGGCTGTTTAGTTGATAATTAATGTTTTATTGGGGGGGTATAGTGCAGTGTAGTGTTTATACTTAGTGTCATGATGGTCCTTGAGGACCGTCATGGCACTTATGTGGTTAATGTTGGGTTGTAACAGGCCCATAATGTTCATAATATACCCTTATGGGACTGATGGGGTTAAATAGAGGCTTATGAGGGTCTGGATAGACCCCCATAAGTGACCGGGTTAAAATGGTGTAGTGCTTTCACTTTGGGTCATGAGGGTCCTGGATCCTCATGGCACTTATAGTGTTATTACATGCGTTCATTAGTGTGTTAGAGGGGTCTATATAGTTGAGGCACACAGTACACTCACATTGTGAGGCAAACAGCATTTCAACACTTTCTTTTATTGACCGTCATTTTTTGATGGGCAAGTCGCTAGTTACTAATAATGAGGAGCCTTTTGAGAGGATAGCTATGGATCTTGATATAGAAAAATTAGCCAGAAGACACCATTTTATACTAATAATACTGGACTATGCTACAAGATATCCAGAAACTACACCACTGCACCCAATAACTTCAAAGAACTTGGTTAAAGAACTCATACAACTTTATTCAAGGGTGGGAATACCAAAGGAAATCCTGACTGACCAAGGAACACCTTTTGTATCAAAGTTAATGAAAGGCATGCATGTGCTGGCACCATTACATTTCAGCCTCGTAGATACAAGGTTTGTACCTAAGCCCTACGTGCTTCAAATGTGACAAAGCTATGACCATATTAAATTAGACCTGCTGTGAGCATCGTGTGAGCTTGCAGGCTCCCCACACCATCATTTGGCACGTGGTCCCGAACGGGACCTCCGTGGCAGTTCTAAATAGAAGCCCTGCCGCGGAGGGTACTCCAAGTACCCCCCAGCACCTAAAATGAACCCCCCAAGCGGACCCCCACTGCATTTAAAAATGTAAACTTCCTGCCGTGGGTCCGTAAAAGGGCCTGCATCACACTTAGGGCCAATCCCCGGCGGCACCTAACATTAACACCCTCTATGCTGGGGGGTCCCCATTGGGACCCTCGTAGTGTCCCTACATCAAGATCGGTCCCCCTGCTGCATTTAGAAATTAAAGGACTGCAAGGATCCGCGCTAAATAAAATTTTAACCCCTGCCACGGGGGTACTTTAATTCCCCCCCCCCCCCAGGCACCTAAAATTAACCCCATCACTCATGGGGTTTTATACAGAGCCCTTAATTAACCCTGTCACTCATGGGGCTCTATACAGACCCCCATACGCCTCTATTTAACCTCATCAGTCCATAGAGTCAATCTCTTTTAAAACAATCAGAAGTCACTATTGCCTTCAGCCAATCAGAATGGAATATACCCCGTGGGGTGTATCCCATTCTGTTTGGCTGAAGGCAATAGTGCCTTCTAAATGGTTTAAAAAAGATTGACAGGTCCATCAGCCAATCAGAATGGGATATAGGGATGTATCCCATTCAGATTGGCTCACATCTTGGTGCCTTCTGATTGAATGAAATGTCAGCCACTTTGTTTTTTTCTACCGGAAGCAGCGCTAGAAGCTTCATTAGTGTCGGGGAGCTCCTCCAGGGTTAATGTATGTAGTTAGGTTAATACTGTTTGTAGATAGGAGTTAATAGTATATAGTTAGAGGATATTTTAACTATATTTATTGATGTATTGTATTGTTATGTTTATTTGAGTATGTATTTTCTTTTTAGGTGAGTAATTCTTTTTTTTATTTTCTGTAGTGGTGTTTTTTTTTTTTTTTGTAAATTAGGTTTTATTATTTTTTGTAATTTTTATTTTCTGTAATGTTTTTTTTAAGTTTTATGTAGTGTTCTTTTTTATTTTCTATATACCGTATATACTCGAGTATAAACCGACCCAAGTATAAGCCGAGGCACCCATTTTACCACAAAATACTGGGTAAAATGAGTGACTCGAGTATAAGCCAAAGGTGGGAAATGTGCTGCCCCCTGTGTCCCTCTTGTGCCCTCTGTGTCCCCCTCTCTCTCTGTGTCTCTTCTCCCCTCTACCTTCCCTGTGTCTCTTCCCCCTCCCTTATCACCCTCCTCAACCTCCCTCCTCATCCTTAACCTCCCTCCTCAACCTCAACTCCCTCCTCAACCTCCCTCCTCATCCTCAACCCCATCCTCAACCCCCCCTTCTCAACCCCCCATCCTCATCCTCTATCCTCAACCCCCCTCCTCAACCTCAACCCCCCTCCTCAACCCCTCCTCCTCATCCTCAACCTCCCTCCTCAACCCCTCCTCCTCATCCTCAACCTCCCTCCTCATCCTCAACCTCCCTCCTCATCCTCAACCTCCCTCCTTATCCTCAACCTTCCTCTTCAATGCCCCCATCCTCAACCTCTTCCTCAACCTCCCTCCTCAACCCCCCATCCTCAACCCCCTCCTCAAGCCCCCCATCCTCATCCTCCCTCCTCAACCCCCCCATCCTCAACCTCCCTCCTCAACACCTCCATCCTCATCCTCTCTCCTCAACCCCCCTCCTCAACCCCTCCTCCTCAACCTCCCTCCTTATCCTCAAACTCCCTCCTCATCCTCCCTCCTCATCATCAACCCCCCTCCTCAACCCCCTTCTCAACCTCCCTCCTCAACCCCCTCCTCAACCCCCCATCCTCAACCCCCTCCTCAACCCACCCATCCTTATCCTCAACCCCCCATCCTCAACCTCCCTCCTCAACCTAAAACCCCCTCAACCCCCCTACTCAACCTCAACCCCCCCTCAATACCCCTCAACCCCAACCTCCCTCCTCAACCCCCCTCCTCAACCTAAACCCCCCTCAACTCCTTAATCCAACTAAACACCTCCCCCCTCTTCCCTCACTTACCTGCTTGTGCTCCTGCCTCCGCTCCTTGACCCGGCGCCGGCGCGCATGTGACGTCACATGTGCGCCGCGTCATTTGCATATACCGGGTGCCGGCACCCACTCATTATTATTACAATAATAATAATAATAATTGAGTCAGTCCAGTGGCAACCTCACTCAGTGTATATCCTGTCATATGTATGCAATACTGGATTACATGATCCAGGGTCCATACCTCTGTGAGAGGTGTGAGCATGTTGCCTTTCTGGAAGCTCAAATTGGAGATCTGGAGCGGAGAATTGCAGCACTTAGTGATATTGCTCCACTGGAAAGGGGGTTGGTGCTCACTGAGCACAGTTTAGCTGGGCCTAGCATGGAGGGTGGAGCTGGGGCTAGTGAGGATGTCCAGGGAGGTAGCTGGGTTACAGTTACAAGGGGAAGCAGGGGGAGCAGAAGCAGGCAGGCCAGTTCTGGCTTGGCAAACATCAACAGATTTGCCAGATTGAGTGAAATTGTTGGGGATGTCCATTCAGGAATGGCAATGCCAGATAGAGCTGTTCCCTCTAACAGCCGGGAGAACAGCTCTAATGGAGGAGAGGGAGGGCAGAATAGGCAGAGCAACAGACAGGTTTTGGTTGTAGGGGACTCCATTATTAGGAAGGTAGACAGGGTGATTTGTCACCCAGATCCCAGCAATCGAACAGTTTGCTGTCTCCCGGGTGCTCAAGTTCGTCATGTTGTGGATCGGGTAGAAAAATTATTGGGAGGGGCTGGAAATGAACCGGCGGTCTTGGTACATATTGGTACCAATTACAAAGGTAGTGGAAGATGGAGTGTCCTAAAGAATGATTTTAGAGAACTAGGTAATAAGCTGAAGGCAAGGACCTCCAAGGTAGTATTTTCTGACATACTACCAGTGCCACGTGCTAGTCCAGGGAGGCAGAAGGAGCTTAGGGAGGTTAATGGGGTAGAAAGTGTAGAGGGTTTAAAGGATAAATTAACAACTCATAGGGGAGGAGATGGGGGGAGGGGTAGTATAGTCAATAGGGAGGTAGTAGTAAGTAATTCAAGTACAGTGGCAGGCACTTCAGAACTACAGACTCATAACATAAGGTCTATGCTTGCTAATGCCAGAAGCTTGGCAGTTAAAATGGGAGAGGTAGAATTATTTGCAATTAATGAAAAATGGGATTTAATAGGCATTACTGAAACGTGGTGGGATGAATCTCATGACTGGACTGTTAATCTGGATGGTTATAACCTATTTAGGAAAGATAGAGGCAATAGTAAATGAGGAGGAGGGATTTGTCTGTACGTTAAGCCTGAATTTAAGCCTATAGTCAGAGAAGATATTTATGGTGGACCTAGTGATAAAGCTAAATGTTTGTGGGTAGAGTTAAATAGCGGAGCAGCAAATACAAAGTATAGACTGGGACAGAGAACTGGCAGGTAAAAATACTGAACATAAATGGACAATATTTAAATCCTTACTAAATATACATACACATCATCATATACCGTGTGGGAATAAAAGTAAAAGGAGTAAATCCCATCCAATGTGGCTTAACAATGATTTAAAGATCAAGATACAGAGTAAAAAACAGGCATTTAAATTATACAAACAAGAGGGGGCAGAGACTACTTTACGGGAGTACAAGGAAATCAACAAGGCTTGCAAAAGGGCGATTAGACTGGCTAAAATAGAAAATGAAAAATTATTGCAAAAGAGAGTAAGACTAACCCTAAAAATTTTTTGAAGTATATTAATGGGAAGAATGCGAGGAAGGAAGCTATAGGAACATTACAATGTGACACAGGCCTTCTGATAATTAGTGACCAGGAAAAGGCTCTCTACCAGATGACTGGAGAAAAGCTGATGTGATACCTATGTTTAAAAAGGTAGCAAGAGCAAATCCGGGGAATTATAGACCAGTGAGCCTCACTTCTGTAGTGGGCAAGCTTTTAGAAGGGTTAATAAGGAATAATATACAGGAATATGTCTATTTGAACAGGATTATAAATAGGAGTCAGCATGGATTTATGAGGGATAGGTCATGTCAAACAAATCTAATTAGTTTCTATGAGGAGGTTAGTAGGAACCTGGATCAAGGCAACTTAGTCGATGTAGTCTTTATGGATTTTGCAAAGGGTTTTGATACAGTGCCACATGGGAGACTATTGTGCAAACTAAGAGATATAGGAGTTGCAGTAAATATCTGCTCATGGATTGAGAGCTGGCTAAAAGACAGGAAGCAAAGGGTTGTTGTAAATGGAACATACTCCGATTGGACTAATTTGGTAAGTGGGGTTCCTCAGGGATCAGTATTAGGTCCTCTCCTTTTTAACATATTTATTAATGACTTAGAGGTAGGATTGGAGTGTGGTGTCTCCATTTTCGCTGATGACACGAAGTTGTGCAAGGTAATTAAATCAGATAGTGATGTGCTTTCCCTCCAAAGGGATTTACATAAATTAGAGAAATGGGCAATTAAATGGCAGATTAGATTTAATACGAATAAATGTAAAGTTATGCACCTGGGAAGGAAAAATAGCCAGGCAATTTATAATCTTAATGGAGCAAATCTAGGTGTATCAGATATTGAAAGGGATTTGGGAGTGCTTGTGGACAACCACCTAGGTAACAGTGCTCAAAGCCAAGCAACAGCTGCAAAGGCAAATAAAATATTAGCATGTATTAAGAAGGTTATAGAAGCCAGGGAAGCAAATATAATTCTGCCACTATACAAATCTCTAGTATGCCCTCATTTGGAATATGGAGTACCATTTTGGGCACCACTTCATAAAAAGAACATTTTAGAGCTGGAAAAGGTACAGAGAAGGGTAACGAAACTATCAAGGGGCATGGAGGGGCTAAGTTATGAAGAAAGACTAACCAAATTAAACTTATTTTCGCTAGAAAAAAGGCATCTAAGAGGAGATATGATTACCTTATATAAATACATCCAGGGTCAGTATAAAGATTTGTCAAGGGAGCTTTTTGTGCCAAGAGGTTTTCAACTGAAAAGAGGACATCCCTTGAGGTTAGAAGTAAACAAATTCCACCTTAAAGAAAGAAAAGGGTTCTTCACAGTAAGGGTGGTTAATCTGTGGAATTCTCTACCAGAGGAGGTGGTGACAGCGAATTCGATAGATAACTTTAAAAGGGGACTAGATTTATTTCTAACTAGCAAATTGCCCGTCAAAAAATGACGGCAATGGAATTGTAAGGTAACTAATGCTGTTTTGTGTGTACTACAGCCCTCGCTACGCGAGGGCCTTGGCTCGCTTCGCGAGGGCCTCAGTTGCTTTGTGAGCATATGGGCCATTGCTCACGCTCGCGGGCTCGCTGCGCGAGCCCTCTCCAGGCATGGTCCCACCACAGCACTGGCCATCATGACAGCAGCAGTGTCCTACAGGAGACGCGAGGGCCGCGGCTCCATGCCAGCAACTGAAGCCCTCGCTTTGGCGGGCCTCATAGTTGCTTTGTGAGCATACGGGCTGTTGCTCACGCTTGCGGACCCGCAAGCGTGAGCAACGGCCCGTACGCTCACAACTATATATGTGATATATGTGATGTGATACTTAGGAGGATCCAGCCAGGCTTTCAGGATGGATAGATAGATAGATTATATGTATTTGTGTGTAGATAGATAGATCGATAGATAGAGTATATGTATATATGTGTGTGTGGATAGATAGAGTGACGAAAGTCTTACATCATGGTCTTTTCTGACCTCAGTGTTACAGTGCACGTCTGACATCACAGTGTTACATTACATTCTATGTATATCATTGTTTTTATGGAGTATTAGAGCTATAGTGGGTAAGCCTCCTATCTCTGCCACATAATGCACAGGCCTGATGTGATATACCATGCTGAGATACGTCACAGTGTATATATGTATTTGCAGTGTATATATGTATTTGCACTGTGCTGTTTGAAGTCACCTTGGTTAGGTAAAGCTCTTGGTTGAAGTGCACCCCATCTATATCTGTGGGCTGTAGGTGCCTATCGCCGGCTTTCCCTTCCTCCGTGATCCCATAGTACAGTTTGAGCATGCCGTTGGCCTTCCTCCTCTTGTTGGCCTCTTCCTCCTCTGTACCAGCGGCCGCAGCCATCTTCCTGTATCCCACTAAACAGCCAACCAACAGAACGCATGCGCAGAGCTTCCCAGCGCAAACGGTCATGCGCGGAGTTTGACAGCTCTGAGTCAGTGTCCTACGCATGCACAGTGGACTCAAGTGGCGTTTCCTAGAGCTCTGTTCTAATGTCAATTACATTGACGTCAGAAGAGCTTCATGTCTACACACAGAGTTAGGGCAAAGCAGTCACTGGCCGCCAGGGTCACTGAGAGTACAGTACAGTCGCGGGCCTTATAGTTGCTTTGTGAGCATACGGGCATACGTTGCTCACGCTTGCGGGTCCGCAAGCGTGAGCAACGGCCCGTACGCTCACAACTATATATGTGATTAAAAAGGGAATTCAGGGTTATCATGGATAATTAGAGAGGCAGTATTGATCCAGGGAGAAGTCCGGTCGTCGGTGTCTGGGATCAGGAGGGAATTGATTATTTTTTTTTTTTTCATACAACTAATTAATTCAAAGTTAATCCACATTTTGCAGATCAGAGGAGATCTTAAAAGGTTGAACTTTGATGGACTGAAAGTCTTTTTTCAACCTTAAATACTATGGGCCTCATTCTATTATCGGCCGTAAAACGTCCGCAAGGCTGCGATTCCTTGCGGGGGTTCCGTTATCTTGCAATTCAATTATACGGCCCCGCAAGGATCTCCCCTTATGGCCGGCCGTATATCTTGCAACCGGCCGTAAGCTCAGAAATCTTTAAACGCAAAAATAAATTCAAGACGGCACTGCACAGCTCTGTAAATGCTAGGGATCATATTGGGGGACATGAGGATTAATAGCAACCCCCTCTCAAGCTTGCACATCAGCCCAAATCCGAGTTTACATTAACTGTTTATTTTCCGGCCGCAGCGTGGGCGGGTCTGAGGTGTTCCAAGCCCTCTGGACTTTTTACATGGATATGTGACATAAATTAAAAAATAATTTATTTACGGATTTGAGTGTAGGGGAATGTTGTGCTATTTTTGCTAACACCTACAATCACTTTATAGTCTCCTCAGAGTGCAGGATGGCTTTATTTCGGCTTTATAATGTGCTTAATTGGTGCTAGCGGGACCTCTTTCCTGCAAGTAAGCTGCGGCTCGGTTTTAGCCTTGCAGAGAGGGTTCCCGGAGCAATTGAATAGCAACCGGGATTTTCTTGCGGCCGAAACTCTTGCGGCCCTTTTAGATCAAAGGCTTTCCTCCGGCGCGAGCGGCCGCAAGGGATAGCAAGGCGCCGGCCGCAAGCCTGCCGGAATCCCCGGCCGGAGGGGAATAGAATAGCCGAATAGCTTGCGGGCGGTCCTTGCGGCCCCGCATCTCCTACGGCCGATAATAGAATGAGGCCCTATGTAACTATGTAACTATGTAGCCCATCAAGTTCAACCTTTTAAGATCTCCTCTGATCTGCAATAGTTGTTAATGAATCCAGAGGAAGGCAAACAAAAAGAAACTTTGCCAATTGTCTCAAAAGGGGGGAAAAAATAATTCCTTACTGACCCCAGATAACGGCGATCGGATTTCTCCCTGGATCAATACTCCCTCTCTAATTAACCAGGATAACTCTGAATGCCCTTTTGAATTAACAATATATCCAATCTATTTTTAAAGTTATCTATTGAATCCGCTGTCACCACCTCCCTTGGTAGAGAATTCCATAGATTAACCGCCCTTACTGTGAAGAAACCTTTTTTTTTCTTCAAGGTGGAATCTTTTTAGTTCTAACCTCAAGGGATGTCCTCTTGTCAGTTGAAAACCTCTTGGCACAAAAAGCTTCGTTGACAAATCTTTATACTGACCCTCGATGTATTTATATAGGGTAATCATATCCCCTCTTAGACGCCTTTTTTCTAGAAAAAATATGTTTAATTTGGTTAGTCTTTCTTCATAACTTAGCCCCTCTATTCCACTTACTAATTTTGTAGCCCTTCTCTGTACTTTTTCCAGTTCTAAAATGTCCTTTTTATGAATTGGTGCCCCAAACTGTGCATTTGAAACATATTCCAAATGAGGGCGTAGTAGCGGATTTGTATAGTGGTAGAATTATATCTGCCTCCCTTGCTTCTATACTCTTCTTTATACCTGCTAATAGTTTATTTGCCTTTGCAGCTGCTGCTTGGCATTGAGAACGGTTACGTAGGTGGTTGTCCACAAGCACTCCCAAAACGCTTTCAATATTAGATACCCCTAGATTTGCTTCATTAAGTTTATAGATTGCATGGTTATTTTTCCTTCCCCGATGCATAACCTTACATTTATTCGTATTAAAACTCCTCTGCCATTTAATTGCCCATTTCTCTAAATTATGCAAATGCCTTTGGAGGGAAAGTATGTCATTTTCTGATTTAATTACCTTGCACAACTTCGTGTCATCAGCAAAAATGGAGACACTACTTTCCAATCCAACTTCTAAGTCGTTAATAAATATGTTAAAAAGGAGAGGACCTCACAACATCCCCATCATCCAACATTTCAACTTTTGTAGAATCAAACACCTGGTTAACAAGATATCTAGAACATTGGGGACTCCCAAAAAAACTTGGCTATCTGTAATATGCCAGAGGGCCCCTTTAACTAAGGGAATTATTGGGGGAATCTACGAAATATACAATGAACCACCGGAGGGACCAAGGTACAGATATATGGAGGAGTGGGAGAAGGATCTGGGTGAACAATGGAATGAGGAGAGATGGGGGGAAGCGTGGAAAAGCATATACAAAGGCTCCCTAAACCAAACACTTCTAGAAACAGCCATTAAAGTTTTACATAGAACTTACTTGACCCCAGAGAGGTTGACAAAATGGAGCAAGACAGGGGGGAGAATGTGTACCAGAGGGTGCCACATCCTAGGAACTTTTAAGCATATGTGGTGGGACTGCCCCAAAGTATCACGGATATGGAAAGAAGTGTCAGATCTTGCCTCGGAAACATTGGGAACACGAGTAGGGGGCACAATGGAAACCTGCTTATTAGGAATCCCAGATTTGGGGTTATCCCCTTCTTAAAACAAGCTTCTCCAATATATATACTTAGCCACCAAATCCCACATTGCAAAGCAATGGAAGTCAGACACACTGGAACTACAGGCAATAAGGAACAAAATAAATTACATAGCGGTGAACGAACACATGACTCATATATTAGCAGATGCTATCCAGAAGTACAGGGACATATGGGATCCGTGGCTTGTTAACAGGGGCTCGAACAGTGGGAACATAGATAGAGAGGAACCCGTGGGAAACAATTAAAGTAACAAAGGGTTGAGTAAACTTTGGCAAAAAAAAAAAAAGAATCAAAGAGAAAGAGAAAGCAAGAAGAGGTAGAGGAGGAGGGGAAGGCGATGAGGAGGTCGGGGGAGCCGGCGAGGAACCTGGGCGCAGCGAGGAGGTAAGAAAATAAGCCAACATTAAGAAGGTTATTTGGTCTTCTCCTTCATTCAGGTCGATTCAAATGACCAAACTGAGTTAAGTTCTAAGTGTTATTTAAGGTGATTAGGTTAACTCCAAAGGGGATGGAAAAGGGCAAGGAGTTTCTTGAGAAGCTCATTAAAGAAGACCCTAGCCCCAACATAGAGTATCCGACTCTAAGGAAATAAAGAGGATAACATTCCCCTATCTTTACGCAATATTACACTTCGTTATTTGTTTAGTTAATCTCAACAAGGTGCCCTAGCTCCAAGGGATAGAATTAGTATGTGTCTAGGAGGAAAGGGGGAGGAGAGGTCATAGCTGAGAAGGCCTACTGGGCACGGGCAATGATATACCAATTGAAACATAGGCCTCACCAACCTAGCCTGCGAGCTAAGGATTACTGTGATAGTTACCGAACAGTCTTTAAAGTGAAAGTTATTAATGTTTAATGTTTAGAAAACAGAAAAAGGTGATAAGGAGGTCTCATAACTGGTTAAATTAAAACTTCCACCTATACAAGTTGTGAAATAGAATGATGTTGCCTGATCTGCGTATCATGGCTTACTGATATACTGTGGAATATTTTGTTTTTTCCCTCCCTTAAAGGGACCAATAAAAAAAGGAATGTGAAAAAAAAAAGGAGAGGACCTAATACTGAGCCCTGAGGAACCCCACATTAGACCAATCCGAGTATGTTCCATTTACAATAACCCTTTGTTTCCTGTCTTTTAGCCAGCTCTTAATCCATGTGCATATATTTAATGCAATTTATGTATCCCTTAGTTTGCACAATAGTCTCCCATGTGGCACTGTATCAAAAGGCTTTGCAAAATCTAAAACTCCTCATAGAAACTAATTAGTTTTTTTTTACATGACCTATCCCTCATAAATCCATGTTGGCTCCTACTTATAATGCTGTTTAAATAGACATACTCTTGTATATTATCCCTTATTAACCCTTCTAAAAGCTTTCCCACTGCAGAAGTGAGGCTTACAGGTCTATAATACCCCGGATTTGCTCTTGCCCCCTTCTTAAATATAGGTATAACCTCCGCTTTTCTCCAGTCATCTGGTAGTGACCCAGTGTTGAATGAATCTTGAAAAATTAGATATAATGCTATGGCTATTACAGAACCCAGTTCCCTCAGTATCCTTGGATGTATTCCATCAGGACCTGGGGCTTTATTGACATTTATTTTTTCCAACCTCTTTTGGGTTTGTTCCTGCGATAACCAATTATTTGGTGAAGGTAGTGTAGCCCCATTATGGTGCAGTGACCCAACCACTGGTACCTCCCTTATAAATACAGAAGAAAAGAACCTATTTAAGCTCATCTGCCTTTTCCTGGTCACTAATTGTCAGACGGCCTGTGTCACATTGTAATGCTCCTACAGCTTCCATCCTGGCCCTCTTCCCATGTATATACTTAAAAAATTTTTTAGGGTTAGTCTTACTCTCTTTTGCAACTAATGTTTCATTTTCTTTTTTAGCCAGTCTGATAGCCCTTTTGCAAGCCTTGTTGATTTCCTTGTACTTACGTAAGGCAGTCTCTGTCACCTCTTGTTTGTATAATTTAAATGCTTGTTTTTTACTCCGTATCTTGATCTTTAAATCATTGTTAAGCCACGTTGGATGTAATTTACTAATTTTACTTTTCTTCCCACATGGTATATGCCGATGTTTATGTATAATTAGTATAGATTTAAATGTTGTCCATTTATGTTCAGTATTTTTACCTGCCAATTCTCTGTCCCTGTCTATACTTTGTATTGCTGCCCTTAGACCGTTAAAATCTGCCCTTTTCAAATTAAGAGTTTTTGTTGGCCCCTTACAGTTTTGTTTTTGTAATTAAATCTCTAATGAGACTGTGTTGTGATCACTGTTTCCCAAAGGTTGCCCTATTTCAACATTTGATACCATATCAATATTATTTGTGATGACTAAATCCAAGATGGCTTCATTTCTAGAAGGCTCTTGTAAAACCTGGGCCAGATAATGACCCCTGAGTGTACTCAAGAACCTGTTCCCTTTGCCCGTACTGCTGATCTCATTCCTCCGGTTTATTTCAGAATAGTTAAAATCTCCCATTATTAGAACTTGCCCATGCTTAGCTGCATTTCCAATCTGTAACAATAATTGTATTTCCTCACTTTCAATTATATTTGGGGGTTTATAGCATACTCCAACCAATATTCTTTTGGAATTTGCTCCCCTGCTATTTAACTCTACACACAAACATTCAACTTTATCACTAGGTCCACCATAAATATCTTCTGTGACTATAGGCTTAAATTCAGGCTTAACATACAGACAAATCCCTCCTCCTTTTTTACCATTGCCCCTATCATTCCTAAAGAGGTTATAACCATCCAGATTAACATTCCAGTCATGAGATTCATCCCACCATGTTTCGGTAATGCCTATTAAATACCATTTTTTGTTAATTGCCAATAATTCGAGCTCCTACATTTTTCCTGCCAAGCTTCTGGCATTAGTCAGCATACATCTTATGTTATGAGTTTGTAGTTTTGAGGTGCATGCCTCTGTACTTGAATTACTTAGTTATACCTCCCTATTGAGTATACTAACCCTCCCCCCATCTCCTCCCCCATGAGTAGTTAATTCATCCCTTATCCCCTCAACACTTTCTACCCCATTACTTCTATCTAGTCCCTCCCCCCCACCTATTTGTTTAAAAACTCCCCCAGCCGTTCTACCATCCTTTCCCCTAGCGCAAAAGCTCTCTCATCATTAAGGTGCAATCCATCCCTGCTATAGAGATTGTACCCAAGTGAGAAGTGAGCCCAGTGCTCTAAATACCCAAACCCCTCCTTAGTGCACCACATCTTTAGCCACGCATTAACCTCCCTCAGCTTTTTCTGTCTACCTGGGCTAGTACGTGGCACTGGTAGTATCTCAGAAAATACTACCTTGGAGGTCCTTCCCTTGAGATTATTCCCTAATTCTCTAAAAACATTCTTTAGGACACACCATCTTCCCCTAACTTTGTCATTGGTACCAATATGTACCAAGACTGCCGGTTCATTTCCAGACCCTCCCAGTAATTTATCTACCCGATCCACAACATGCCAAACACGAGCACACGGGAGACAGCAAACTGTTTGATTGCTGGGATCTGGGTGCCAAACGACCCTGTCTACCTTCCTAATAATAGAGTCCCCTATCACCAAAACCTGTCTGTTGCTCTGCCTATTCTGCCCTCCCACTCCTCCAGTAGAACCGTTCTCCCCGCTGTTAGAGGGAACAGTTCTATCTGGCATTGCCATTCCTGAATGGACATCCCCAACAGTTTCACTCAATTAGGATAATCTGTTGGCGCTTGCCAACTCAATATTGGCCATGTGGCCCCTGCAAACCCTCATGGCTAACTGAGGTCCCTTGCAGGCCCCTGCTTCCCCCTATGGCCTCCCTATTCCCCTTGTGGCCCCTTAGTCCTTGTAGGCCCCTGGCAGGCCTATGTACCCTCTCTCAAACTCCTGTGGCCCCTTACAAACCTTTGTGGCCCCCTCAGACTTCTGTGCCCCAACAGACCTCTATGGCCTCCTTCAACCTCCTATGGCCCCTTGCTGACCTTCGTTGCCCCCCTCAGACCTCTGTGGCCCCCTTCTGACCACTGTGGCCCCTCAGCATTCTGGTCTGTCCCCAGGAAGTGGAGTGACACATCAGGCAGAAAAATAAGTATTTATTTTTATATATATATATATATATATATATATATATATATATGTGTGTGTGTGTGTATAGATGTATATGTAAATGTATACATGTATATGATATGTATATATATATATATATATATATATATATATATATATATATATATATATATATGTAGGTGTGTGTGTATATATACAGTACAGTATCTCACAAAAGTGAGTACACCCCTCACAAAAAATGTAAATATTTTATTATTTATTTTCATGTGACAACACTGAAGAAATTATATAAGAAATCATGGGGAAAGTTCCTTTGAGTAAAGAGAGATATTGCAATTCTAAGTTTTCTCAGGAAATACATAAAACTTGTCTCAAATAGAGTGATATATTTAAGTTTTTGCTGCCCTAGAACCATTGGTGCCCCTCACTCACCATAGTTACTACTATTTCTTTCCACTTGCTGTATCATAAGATCTGCACAAACCTACATATGAAAGCATATGTTTATGTGTGTTAATACATTACATTAAAGAAAAACAGAAGTACACTTATTGCACTATTTAAAATCCCTTACCAAGAATTATTATCTATCAAGACATAAATATAGGGTTATTAAAATCCATCTTTATTTCCATACATTTATACAGATGTATTACCCTAAATATCACACACTAGCATATAATTAGTATAATATTGAAAACAGCATTAACTCTTATTTGTTATATATTTAATGTTTCATTATCATATCATTCTTAGTAGGTACACCCCTCACATTTTTGTAAATATTTTATTATATCTTTTCATGTGACAACCCTGAAGAAATGACATTCTGCTACAATGTAAAGTAGTAAGTGTACAGCCTGTATAACAGTGTAAATGTGCTGTCCCCTCAAAATAACTCAGCACACAGCCATTAATATCTCAACCGTTGGCAACAAAAGTGAGTACACCCCTAATGGGAAATGTCCAAATTGGGCCCAAAGTGTCAATATTTTCTGTGGTCACCATTATTTTCCAGCACTACCTTAACCCTCATGGGCATGGAGTTCACCAGAGCTTTACAGGTTGCCACTGGAGTCCTCTTCCACTCCTCCATGATGACATCAAGAAGCTGGTGGATGTTAGAGACCTTGCACTCCCACAACTTCCATTTGAAGATGCCCCACAGATGCTCAATAGGGTTTAGGTCTGGTGACATGCTTGGCCAGTCCATCACCTTTACCTATACTTCTTTAGCAAGGCAGTGGTAATCTTAGAGGTGTGTTATCACATTGGAATACTGCCCTGACGCCCAGTCTCCGAAGGGAGGGGATCATGCTCTGCTTCAGTATGTCACAGTACATGTTGGCATTCATGGTTCCCTCAATGAACAGTAGCCCCCAGTTCGGGGGTTCGGGAAGTGCAAAAGAAAATGTGCCCGGGGCCCCCATGCACTAGCTCCGCCACTGCATGAGTGCAATCTTTTCACAAATGGTTGCAAATGAATAGCATCCCATCCTGTTCCTTGGCAGAAAGATACTGCCTCACGACCAAAACTACTCTGTGCTGGAGAAAAAAAAGCCTGGCCATAAAATGGGCAACATAAACAACCAGATATTACCAGCTAGATAGACAATATGGACCATTTTCCACTGAAGTGGATGCAGCAATGCGAAGTGAAGATCAGCATAATTACAAGATGGGTTATCCAAAAGGTTTATGTGAGCCATAGACTCTGCAGAGTTCTTTTCCCCAATAAGATTCGAGAGGCTAAATTTCATCCTTAGGCAATTAGCTGCACCTGGGCAGCCCTGATTTAAAACCACTCTTGGATTATGGGAGGGGCTGCTTTTGCACCTTTTGTTTGTAGTTTATCTGACCGGGGGAAAAATACCCCCAATGAGACAGCAGACTGAAGCTTATAACCATTCGGAGCAGAGCGGATACCTGGAAATTTGAAGAAATATACAAGCCAGCAATTTTACAAACTGTTTGACCGACTGATCTGCTCCACACAGGTTTAGCTGGATGAGAGCTGGCAATAGAGGATAACTGTTTATTAGTTAAGTTATGGCTTCAGTGGAACCTAGACCTATAATTTTCATTGATTTGTTTTGTTCGTTATTTTTGTATCACTGGATTTATTTTTAGTAAAACTTGAAATTTTATATACAGTATTGTGTTCCTCCATCAAAGTGCTGGAAACAGAGACACAAACCCAGAGGAATCTGGTAACTTGTCACAATGTACTGTGAAACTATTAATCATTAATCATTTAAACCAAGTTTTCCCTTGAGAACAAATTGGGTTTTGTATAAGCTTAATATTGGTAAAAATGAAGCCTTCCGTAGATTGTTCTATCATAAACCTCCTTAGTTGTGACAGCGTTTTATTAATGATTTTAAGGTGTGGAGAGTTAAAGGGACTCCTTGATTAAATAATTTAGTTTATAAATGTGTTAACAATATTTCGTTAATTAATGTGATCCTCCTAAATATTCATTTGTAAGATAGCTACAGTGTAACAGGTTCTCAGCAACCTCCCCCTTCCTCTAGCCCAGAACTCTCCAAACTTTTTATGTTGTTGACACACTTTTTAAGCATGCATTGTTTTGCGACAAAGTAATTCAAACCAGAGGTTAAACGAAACCCTTATAAGAGATACAAACACATACATAAATTGCGTTCGCGAGAAACACCAACGTGTCGCGACACACAGTTTGGAAAGCTCTGCTCTAGCCTCTCCTGCAGGTTGACATATTACACACCAGTGACATGCAGCACTTTATTTTATGAGCTAAGGACATTCCCACAGGAGAGAAGATTCAAGATACCAGTGTCATGCTGATAGACAGCAAGCATAAAGTGACATGCTGTGTGTTAGAAGATACATAAATACTAAACTGACAGGATTTTCATGTCTATGCAGCTCCTTTTTTATATTAAATGTTAGCAATGTGTTATTATAAATGATTACATTTAATGATTATTATTAAAGATGTTGTCAGTTTAGAGACATAGCAGAGCTTAGTTGTGACTAGACCTGAAGGTCACTAGTGCTTTATTTTTAGATCTAAGTCATAAGGGTAGAGAGGCATGTGGCTAGGCATGTTAGTGCAGAGAGGGGGGTAGTTTTGCTTACTTATAAATATATTTTACTATTGAAGTGACTTCATATTTGCAGATTGTTATGTTTCTTTCTATTGTGTTATACTAAGAGGTTCAATAAACAAAATCATCATATATTCCAGCTACATACAAGCATTAAAATATATTTGAGCGATTTCAGTGAATGATGCAATCTTGGAAGGGTTAAGGTTACAGACATGTCTCTAATACCAGTATGGGCTGCTTTTACAGAGCTCCAGAGACTAAAAGCAGTGCAGAGGCCTCTTCTGTTGTCATAAATACAAATATATCAGGGAAAGGTCAAGTTATGTAATTGAGTATATGAGCGAGTTAAGCTCGGGGAGGCAAAGCCTATGAGAAAGCTAATTGGGCCATAATTCAGGCTCATACCGAGAGCAGTGGTGCTCTAGTACTCTGTATTCATGGGATAATTATAACAATGTAAACTATAAAGTCCACCATCTTTTACCATCAAACAAACAAACTGTCTGCAAACCCATTTGCTCAATGCTGTCTGTGATGTATAGTTATAAGCTTGGCTTTTATTAACTTTTACATTGCTGAGGGTCTTATTGAAATGTAATACATACAATTACCAAAAATAAGCAGGAAATGAATTGATAAAGACCAAAGTGTTTGCATCTTTCTTATTCAGTTTTGTATGACGCGGAGGCTGCACAGGCTCCCTGGGTCAGCCCGTAGCGTGACCCAGCGGAGCCTGTGAGGCTGACAACCAATCAGGTGCGTCGGGGGCGTGTCCGAAGCCCGTTTCGCGCCGTTTGTCACAGCAGCGCAGTCTCCCGACTGAAACGGACGGAGGTCTGAGGTCCTGCATCTAAAATCACAGTAGGAAGGTTTAAATACTGAGAATTTCACCCCAGCTTACCAGCAAATAAGGGGATATATCTGTTGAGGCTATTCTTGTTCGTTTTGTGTTTTTCCTCCTCCGTTTTGTGTGTGTGTGTGTCCTTGTCTGCGCTGTGAGTGTGCTGTGTCTGTGTGTGTCCTTGTGCCTGTGTGTGCCTGGTGCTGCTGTTCGTTTTCTCCCTTGTTTGTCACCCTGGTAGTGGTATTATGGACCCAGAAGGCTTAGAGGCTTTACTGGCTGAGGTTAGGACCCGTGCCCTAAGCCAAGGGGTCAGGTGGGTGCAGGACAGGCTGGGACCTCCCATGCCTTCTGCGCTTGGACCTCAGCACATTGAACAGGATCAGCCTGCGGTGGCTGGTGTCCTAGTCAATTCTGACGGCTCCAGGGAAATTTTTTTCCATCCCACCACTGTAGGGCTACCAGACCCCCGTCCATCAGGCAGCAGAGACACAAGAGATGGGGGGGTTACGGGTCAGGGCGGCCGGGACCCCATACACCCCAGGCAGGTGAGCGCCAGGACCACGGGCGGTGGGGGTGAGGGCCTAGCACTCCGGCCACCACCAGCCAACTTGCCTAAAGGTCCCAGGCCGCGGCAAAGGTCAAGAAACACCCCTCTAACACCCCGTAGAGGGGGTGCAGGGGGTAAGAAAAAAGCCGGGAGTCCTAAAAAGGCTCCTACAGACCCTCACGGTGCCAAACAGACGGTCCCTGGGGTTTCCCTCAATAACAGTGCTTCTGGTACTTTACAGGGACGCCCAATTGGCGGTGAGAGGAACATGGCGACGACGAAAGAAAGAAGAGACGGAGTGATCAGAGAAATGAATAGCCAGGACAGCATGGTCATGATTGATGACATGCCAGTGACAGCGGCAGTGGCGAGGCTAGGACGCCCCACTCAAGCTAAGAAGGCTACGAGCAGGTACAGTCCGCTACTATTTACACACACACCGCTAAGACGTAGCAGAGTAGAGACTGAGGGCGAGACGGTTGGCCACAGCACAAGGGGTCTAAGACCGACCAACAACTGGATGTTCCAACGCCCGAGGAAGTCTCAAGGGAACCCCTACAGGGGGCGGCGGAGGCAGTGCTAGCCTACTCCAGCCGCGCAGGCTTAGGTGACCAGGACCGTTCCTCAGATGAGGAACGGGCGGTATGGGCACGGGCATGCAGGTCGCGGAGAGCTAGTGACTGTTCTTCTTGTACCCACAGATCCAGAAGGAGATCCAGGTCGAGAAGCAGGAGATCTTGTCGGTGCAGCTGTGCATGCACAGGATCTGAGAGGAGGAGCCCACGGAGGGCCAGACGGTCAGAGTCCCCGGAGCGTCAGGAGAGACGCAGGGATACACCGTTGGCTGTATCCACTCCAAGGCTTCCAGAAGCAGGTGAGCGCTCAGACTTGAGCTGTGCAGCAGACAGGGGAGGGTTTCTTGGGTCATTGAAGACTCTACTAGCTGCGCACAACATTGCGGTCAGCGAGCACGAAATGGGAGCTTGGATAGGGGGGCTAGCGAAGGGTGCGTGGTCCCAGCCAGCAGCTATAGTGGCGCCAGCGAGCTCAAGCGAGGCGATACCTAGCATGCGCGCGCCCGAGACGGTAGGCAATGCGATTGCAGCAATAGGTAGTACCAATGCAGGAGTTACCGACGCAGCCATGAGGCCTATAGTCTTATGCTCGTTGGATACCTTAGGGGCACACCTTACCCAGGAGGTTAAGGAAAAGATCTGGAGGAGGGAATTTATAGAGTTGTTCTCCCTTCTCCCCATGTCTAGGCAAACAGATTTGGCCAAAAGGGGTCCCAGGGAGGGGGACGAGCGGCGGAAATCTTTTGCTAGACTACCTAGGATGTTTGATACATGGCTGCAAGCATTTTCAATATGGGCTTGCGTACTGTGTGAGCGGCACCCCGAACAGAGTTCGGGATTATTCGTTTACATAGACGAAATTCGCAATGCTCATAAGGTCTATGGAGGTACAGCCTGGTGGCAGTACGACGAGGAATTCCGGCAATACTTAGCCTCAAGGCCAAGCATGGCGTGGAGTGACAAGGCGGTGGCGTATTGGCTAAACATTATGACACCCATGAGAGTCACGACGCCCTTTCGGAGCGGGGCCGGTGGAGCTAAGGGCCCCACCCACGCCTCAGGAGCAGGCCTCAAGACCTGTTTTGCGTATAACGAGGGGGTCTGTAGATGGGCCCCCAACTGCAGGTTTAAGCACGCATGTTCAAATTGTGGGGGGGAGCACCCCCTGTCTAGATGCGGTAGACCAAAGGAGGGAGGCAGGGGCGAACCTCCTGCAAAGGGGCAGGACGCCCATACGCCTCCCCGCCATGCTGCCGTGGCTAAAACGCTACGGTAAATTAGCAGGCACCGCCGAAGCCGCGCGCCTGCTGGAGGACGGTTTCCAAGAAGGATTCCATATTCCATGCAAGGTTGACATTCAGGGTTTTCTTGTCCCAAATCTGAAGTCGGCCAGGGATTTCCCAGGGGTAGCTCACGCTAAGGTTCTCAACGAGGTAAAATTGGGGAGGATGGCAGGGCCATTTACGGCCCCGCCCATTCCGGGTTTAGTCGTGTCTCCACTTGCGGTGGTCCCCAAGAAGGAGAAGGGTAAATTTAGGTTGATACAACATCTTTCCTACCCCAGAGGTCGTTCGGTAAACGATGGCATCTCAAAAGACCCGGCTACTGTGTCTTATGAGTCATTTGACCGGGCGGTCGACCTGGTTAGGAGGGAGGGCCCTGGGGCACTTATGGCAAAAGTAGACATCGAGGCAGCATTCAGATTGCTCCCCGTACACCCGTCAAGCCATCGGCTGCTAGGGTGCTTCGTAGATGGAAGTTACTTCGTCGATTTATGTTTACCCATGGGATGCTCAATATCCTGTGCTTACTTTGAGGCTTTCAGCAAATTTTTACAATGGGTCGTGAGCATTGAAGCTGGGTACAGGAGTATTACCCACTACCTGGATGATTTCCTTTTCGTTGGCCCAGCAGGAAACAACGCTTGCCGTTTCATGCTGGAGGTTTTATTCCATTCGGTTAATAAGAGGTTGGTGGAGGCCGTGAACATCACGGCAACATCCGTACCGGTGATAAGATTGCTCCGGCATCTCGTGTTATGTTGTCTTCGCCTGAACATATGGTTTCAGGCAAGACATGTACCGGTAGTAGATAACGGAATTGCTTACGCCCTCTCTCGGTTTCAGGAGGACCGCTTCAGGGCGCTGGCTCCTTATGCGAACGCCCTGGGGGAGCACATTCCCGAGGAGCTTTGGGATATTGGAGCTGTCAGGTAACGAGACTCGTGAGACAGTCTGTTGCCCCAGCGACATGGACCGCTTATAGACGCGTGTGGGCAAAATGGGATAGTCTAGTGGCACTGGCAGGTGGTGCCAAGACGGAAGAGAAGAGCATAGGGATCCTGCTTTGGTACCTGCTGCGGTGCGCCGAGCAAGGCGAATCAAGAGCCGTAGTAGGTAGACAGGTCACGGCGCTTGCTTTTATGTTTAAGCTTGCTGGGCAGAGGGACCTTACAAAGGAGTTTCTAGTGCGCAAGGTGGTGCGCGGAATGTTCAACGGGTTGCAAAGGCCGGAAAGCAGGCGGCCAATAACATTTGCCTTGTTACTGAGATTAGCTCAGGAGTTGGTGGTGGTTTGCAGAAACCTCTTTGAATCCCTACTTTTCCGAACGGCTTTTTCCCTGGCGTTCTTCGGAGCGTTTAGGATAGGGGAGTTAGTCGCGAACAGTAGACACGGTTCGGGGGGACTGCAATTGGTGGATACCTGCCTCAGGGAAGGCACTGTGGTATTTTGGTTGCGGAGGTCAAAGACCGACCAAGTGGGGAGAGGAAGAGAAGTTGTTCTGCATCAGGTTGGCACGGAGTGTTGCCCATATGCATGTGTAAAGGAGTACCTTAAGCAGCAACCGGCGGGACTGTGTTCGGTGCTGGTACACGCCGATGGAACGGCACTGTCACAGTATCAATTTAAAAAAGTTTTAAAAAGCGCACTGCATCGGCTCGGTTTTAAGCAGTCGGACTTCGGAACACACTCTTTTTGTATTGAAGCTGCCACGGAGGCAGCTAGGCTGGGGTTGCCCGACGCGGCAGTAAAGCGCATCGGGAGGTGGGATTCGGAACGTTTTCGGTCCTATGTAAGGCCAAATGCAGTGGTATAATGGTGTTGCTTTCTACTTTCAGGGGAACAGAAGCAACTATGGATTGTGGGCCATTCATACATGTACTTTTGTGAGGAAACAGGGTTTTGTTGCCATCCGGTATACAGAGTTCGAACCGGTCGGTGCTGATGATTTTTTTGCGAAAGATATGGTTCATCTTACGGAAATAGGGTACGAGTTGATGATGTTAGAGTTTAGGGAGAGTGTTTTACGGGCTTTGGCTTTAATGTCCAGCAGGGGGGGATCGCAGCCTCGGGAGGCGTCCCTCGCATGCTCCGTGGCGGGAGGTGAGTTGCCCGGCCCACTGGCCTAAGGGGGCGATGGCCCCACCTCACAAGGCGTGCTTAAAGATAAGCATTGGGGCTTTGGGCAGGGCTCAAAGCGTGAGGTCACTGTTCGTGGCCGGGCTCCTCCCCTGGAAAGAAAGGACTAAATTAGTCATTTAAATAAGTTATGGTTGTTGTTTACATTGTTCAAAATAAAGCTGTGGCCCGTTGTTTCTCCCAACTCCAGTTGTCGTGTCCGTTATTTCATTACCTAGCCTAAATGGATCATGCATGGGTCATGTATCTTGTAGCTCTTTAGAGCAGGGATATCACACTAAAATGTATCTCACCTTATTGTTTTTTTTCTGTCTGCATTTTTATAATTTGTTTTACTTTATTAACTTGTTAATTATACATTCCCTAATTTAACAACCCCTGAAAATAGCACTATGGAAATGGTTGGCACTAAAGAGTAATAATACTAGTATTTAGTTACATTACTTTCTTTCAGTATAATGTTGAATCCATTTTAGTCAAAAACAAAACTGTGTGGTCTAGATTCAAAGATAGAAATGATCTAAGACGGAGTGGACATCTATGTGTATTATTTATCATATATTATTATTTACTAGCGAATTGCCCGTCAAAAAATGACGGCAATGAAATTGTAAGTGAGCTAATGCTGTTTGGTGTATAATAATTAAATAAATAATACATTAATAAATTAATATACTTTACCTATTTTGAAGCATTCTGTTGAAGAGCTGACAATCTGTTTTGATGTTGCTGGAGCATTAGTGGTGGAGCTGCTGTGTAAGCGTGATGAATGTGTGCAGTGGAATAGTGTGCGTGCGACAGACCAAACCGTTAGCGTAGCTGTGTACTTCCTCATTGTTGTCGTTTTGTTCGGCGGCCATTTTTTCTCTCGCTTAGAGGATATTTTAGTGTCTAAACTCTTTTATTTTGAGTTAAATGAAGGTGTAACTTCATTTTTTGAGGTCCTGGATGCTCCCTCTTGCTGTAGGTAAGCTTTTTATGTACCGTATATACTCGAGTATAAGCCGACCAGAGTATAAGCCGAGGCACCTATTTTACCACAAAATACTGGGTAAAATGAATGACTCAAGTATAAGCCGAGGGTGGGAAATGTGCTGCCCCCTGTGTCCCCCCTCTCTCTCCCATGTCTCTTCTCCCCTCTCCCTTCACTGTGTCTCTTCCCCCCTCCCCTATCACCCTCCTCAACCCCCCTGCTCATTCTCAACCTCCCTCCTCAACCCCACTCCTCATCCTCAACCTCCCTCCTCATCCTCAACCTCCCTCCTCATCCTCAACTCCACCATCCTCAACCCCCTCCTCAATCCCCCTCCTCAACCTCCCTCCATAACCTCAACCTCCCTCCTCATCCTCAACCTCCCTCCTCATCCTCAACCGCGTCCTCAACCTCTCTCCTCATCCTCAACCTCCCTCCTCATCCTTAACCCCCTCCTCATCCTCCCTCCTCAACCCCCCCTCAACTTCCATCCTCAACCCCCCCATCCTCATCCTCCCCCCTCAACCCCCCATCCTCATCCTCCCCCCTCAACCCCCCATCCTCATCCTCAACCCCCCATCCTCAACCACCTCCTCACCCCCCTCAACCTCAACCCCCCTCCTCAACATCAACCCCCTCCTCAACCCCCCATCCTCAACCCCCCTCCTCAACCCCCCCATCCTCATCCTCAAGCTCCCCATCCTCATCCCCCTCGTCACCCCCCTCAACCTCAACCCCCCTCCTCAACCTTCCTCCTCAACCTCCCTCCTCCTCATCAACCCCCTCCTCATGAACCCCCTCCTCAACCCCCCATCCTCAACCACCTCCTCACCCGCCTCAACCTCAACCCCCCTCCTCAACATCAACCCCCTCCTCAACCCCCCATCCTCAACCCCCCTCCTCAACCCCCCCATCCTCATCCTCAAGCTCCCCATCCTCATCCCCCTCGTCACCCCCCTCAACCTCAACCCCCCTCCTCAACCTTCCTCCTCAACCTCCCTCCTCCTCATCAACCCCCTCCTCATGAACCCCCTCCTCAACCCCCCATCCTCAACCACCTCCTCACCCCCCTCAACCTCAACCCCCCTCCTCAACATCAACCCCCTCCTCAACCCCCCATCCTCAACCCCCCTCCTCAACCCCCCATCCTCATCCTCAAGCTCCCCATCCTCATCCCCCTCGTCACCCCCCCTCAACCTCAACCCCCCTCCTCAACCTTCCCCCTCAATCTCCCTCCTCCTCATCAACCCCCCTCCTCACCCCCCTTCAACCTCAACCCCCCTCCTCAACCTCCCTCCTCCTCATCAACCCCCTCCTCAACCCCCCATCCTCAACCCCCCTCCTCAACCCCCCATCCTCATCCTCAACTCCCCCATCCTCATCCCCCTACTCACCCCCCCAACCTCAAACCCCCTCCTCCTCACCCCCCCATTCTCAACCCCCCTCCTCCTCATCAACCCCCTCCTCACCCCCCCTCAACCTCAACCCCCCTCCTCCTCATCAACCCCCTCCTCAACCCCCTCCTCACTTTCTCCCCTCTAAATACCTCCCCCTCACTTACCTGCTTCTTCTCCGGCCTCTGCTCCGTCTTGACCGCGGCGCGCATGTGATGTCACATGCGCGCCGCGTCATTAGCATATACCGGGTGTCGTAATATGTGGTAACGTGTCTCGTATGTTGTTTGCGTTATGACGTGAAGTTTGCGAGGGTCGCAGTTGCTGGCAAGCAGCGCCTGGGGCTCGCTACGCAAGGGCCGCGGCTCGCTACGCCCGCTAAGCCCGCAAGCGTTAGCAACAACTCGTTTGCTCACAACTATATATGTGATTGCATTATTGAAACGCCATTTTTCATTAAATTAGCAACCGCTTTTCCAAGTTAAGCATTACATACAAACACAAGATCAGCGTGGCAAACATAAGACATTGCAAGAATACACCTTAATCATCCTAATTATTTCCGGGGATCTGTACAAGCGCATTCTCTTCAACGTCATATGAGCTTAGACTGACAAAATATAACCAGACTCCCTTGGGTTAATTGAAATTATCAATGATAATCACTCATAAGAATGAGATATCCAACTGTACTTGCAGAGTAGATCAAAGAGACTGATGGACAGATAAAATAGTAAATGCAAACTTCAGTGTAAGTTAACTGTCAAAAAAAGTTGTGTCCATTAAAATGAACACAAGGAAAGCTTTGCAAAGCAGAGAGATTTGGAGATGGACCTCTACTGTTTTTATGTTACCCTAAGGAAAAAGCCATGTTATAAAAGAGGACTTGGCTAGAGTGTTTGGGACAATACAACATCCCTTTAACATTGTTCCCCTTAACACTAATTTGAAATGATTTAGTTACATTAAAACCATGCTTTAGTCAATATAGCACTTTGCCCTATTACAACACAGTTCTGCGGTTGTGAAAGTATTTTTCTGGCTGCATGTGTTTGTGGAACATTCTTTACGAATTCAGTGTTTTATGAATTTGCTTATAGTGCATTTGATATACACATTTATAATTTATTTACATCATGTATTTTTCATGTTTTTGTTACATATTTGGGTAACATACCAGAATTGGAGCCAGTTAACAAGAATAATTTATTCAAGTTCTATAAAATATATTCTGATATTGGATGCATTTTTATGAATTTCAATATGACATATATAGTTGTCAGTTCTAGGACGTTGGTCACGTTGCAGCCCATAGTGCCACAATTGCGAGCCTTGCAAAGCGAGGCGAGCAGTTGAGGAATGCGGGACTTAGGTTGCAGTGAGCGCCAAAGGCGCTCATTGCTGCACTTAGCGAGGGATGCTAAATTACGGCCCGTAGGACTTAGGACCAGAGGCATGTATATGGACTGTGGACCTTGCAAAAATACGACTTTAACAACGAATCACTGAACAGTAAAAAGCTGAAAAAAAACAACAAATATGCCTCAAATTAACTTACACAATCACACTCAGCACAGGGGGAGAGCCAGGGAGCCTGTGAATGACGTTGCAACTTAATTTGAGGCATAGCTGCTGTTTTCTCACAATGGAAAATCACCTAAGCGAGAAAAAAAATAGCGGATGAAAAAAACGCAAAAGGATGAAACCGGGGCCGAAACTCCCAAAAAATAGCCCCAAACCCGTAACGCAACAGTAACATTTACACCAACGCATTAACACTTTACCAAAAACAATAACTCTTAACCCAAGCCTGCAACACTTAACCTAAGCCAGTAACTCGCATGGCGAGGCCCATAAACTACATGGTGGGAGAGACTCGCAATGAGCATCTAAGGCGATCATCTCGGGCCCTGCATCGAAGGCGCTCATTGCGAGCCACGCGATGAGTGCCAAAGGCACTCAGCGCGGGACTCACGATAAGTGCCAAAGGGCCAGCATTCTCAGACTTAAAATTTTTGTCCCGTCGTTTTTGGCGGGCAAGTCGATAGTTTCAGTATAGTTACATGCACTACAATAAAATTAATATAACTCTGGCACAAATGCCTTTTTAGAGTGGTTACCCTTAGCTGATAAGCATAGAGAAATAATCTGTACTATATAATCCTTTAGATTGTAAATTTGCGAGTTTTCAATCTTGCATGGTGCTGGATTCTAAGCTTAAGACAGGTCCCTCTATCCTTTGCAATGTGTTAAAATTGCTATTGTTCTGCCTTGATCGTAACCCATGTATAGCACTACCAAATATGTTGGCCTGTTACAAGTAAACAATAATAATAAGAAAAACCAATTGTATTTGTGGACCCTACAGCAGACTTGTCTTTCCTAGTAGCTAGCTGCATCAGTAAGCTCATTCCCTGGGTGGACAAGCCTTCACATTCGTTATGTAATTGCTATACATGTACGAACTAAAATGCTTCAAGATAAGTTTTCCTGCATGATTTTCAATCTGGTGGTGCACAGCAGTTTCTTTTTTGCGTTTCATGTGCATAAAGTAATTCAATTGGATCATTAAACCAGTAGTACTGATTAGTAGATGGGGATTGTGTGATTTGCTATGGTATGTCATTGAAGGAAAATAGGTTAAGAATAATTTAGTTTAGTCCTCAGTCACAGTAGAGACAATGAGACATACTATAATGAGCAATGTAAAGTAAAAGAAGAAGATGACAGACTGGCAAAGTCAAGACATCTTTTCAAGAAAATTGGTGATCTCAAAACAACCTTTCATGCCAAAGTGGGCATGATAAAAGACAAAAATTGTGGGGACATAACAGATCAAATAAAGAAGAGGTGGCAGGAATACACTGAAGATCTATATAGGAAGGATCTTAACAGCAGTGATGAAGTCAATAGTTTGTCCAATGAGCTGGAGCCAGTCACCTTGGAGAGTGATAACAAGGCTGCATGAATTGATGGACTTCCAGCTGAACTACACACAATTCTACAAGATGATGCTGTGAAAGTTTTACTCGCCTTATGTCAACACATTTGGAAAACTCAACTGTGGCCAATAGATTAGAAAAGGTAAGTCTACATCCCAATCCCAAAAAAGACAGTGCCAAAGAATTCTCTAGTTAATGAACAATTGTACTCATTTCACATGCTAGCAACTAATGCTTTATATGCTTCAATCTCTGCTCTATGTATTGGGAAGTGCCAGATGTGCAAGCCGGGTTCCACAGAGGAAGAGGCACAAGAGATCAAATTGGCAATGATTGATGGATAACAAAGAAGCCAAAAGAGTTCCAGAGAGATATAAAGCCTTTGACTGTGTGGTTCAAAACAAAATGCGGCATGTTCTTAAAGAGATTAAAGTTCCAGATCATCTCGCCCGCCTCCTGAGGTATCTATATGTGGACCAAGAAGCCACAGACAGAACTGAACATGGAACAAGAAAATGGTTCAAGGTCAGGAAAGGTGTGCAACAATTTATATACTGTCACCTTATTGATTCAACTTGTATGCAGAATACATCATGTGTAAAGCAGGACTGGATGAATCCAAAGCCAAAATCCATATTGCAGTAAGAAATAACAACAACCTCAGATACGCGGATGATATTACTGAAAGTGAGGAGCTATTGATGATGGTGAAAGAAGAGAGTACAAAAGCTGGCCTGTTGCTCAACGTTAAAAAGGATAAAAAAGGCAATCTCAGTTCTTGGCTAATTGATGGAGAAGAAGTGGAGGCAGTGACAGATTGTATTTTTCTGGAATCCAAGATTTCTTCAGGTGACTGTAACAATGAAATAAATAAAAAAAGGTTTGCTTCTAGGGAAGAAAGTTATGGCAAGTCTGGACAAGCTTGTAAAAAGTAAAGATATATCACTATCAACAAAGGTCCACATAGTTAGAAATATGGTATTCCCAGTAGTAACATGTGGGAGCTGGACCATACAGAAGCTGAGAGGTGCAGAATTGATGCCTTTGAATTGTGATATTAAATCATTACTTCAGGAAATCAAGACAAAGTGTTCACTAGGAGGTATCATGAGGCTGAAGCTCAAATATTTTTTGGCCACATCATGAGACGGCAGGATTCTCTAGAGAAGACTCTGATGCTGGGAAAGATTTAAGGCATACGAAGAAGGGAGGGCAGAGGCCGAGACGTATAGATGAGGTCACTGAAGCAATGAACATAAGCTTGATGGATCGCAGAGGGTCAGTGGCTGACAGATGTGCCTAGCGTACTGCGGTCTATAAGGTCGCGGAGAGTCGGACCTGATTGAATGACTAAACAAAACCTACAAACTATTTTACTTTAAGTGATTTTTTCTTCTTTCAAAATATCATACAATGACTGTTCTGACTGTTGATTATAAAAGGTGATATAACTTTTTTCATGGAACATCTCCTAACCATATATGAAAACGTATTAAATGCCTCAGATTGAACAGAATACTTCTATATTTGGGCCTTTTTGATCTTTTCTTAAACAGCCTATGTGTAATGATATAGGAATCACAAGGTTTTGGAGACCAGCAGCCTAGGTCAGCATTAATCCAATTCAGCAAGTTGTAGGTGAAACAGGAACAAGCTTTATTGAAGGGAACAGGAACCACAATAATCTGGAAAGGTACATTGACAGGAAGTGCCTTATATAGGCCAAGGACCAGACACCTGACCAGACACAGCTGAAGAGACTAGTCACTGATACTATTGCTAGCAGAGTCAAGGTTATCAGCTCTCAATGAAATTCACAAAGGCAGGCTGGCGCAGTGGCAGGGAAGAGGTTCAGCAGCCTGGGGACCAGGGTTCAAAACCCTGCAGAGTCAATTCCTCACACTATGGCTGTGTTATAATTCCATGCACATGATATAGTACAGTATTCTCAAAAATGTATTTGATGTAACTCAGTCTGCTACAATTTCGGGAATATTTCAAAAAGATTTCTCATTTATAAGTTGATACAGGTGTAACTATTTAACCTTACCAAGACACCTAAGTCAGGAACCAAACAAATGTTTTCAGGATATTTTCAGTTTGATCAGACATCTCTGCTTTGTTCCAGAGACAGATACCCCAATAAAGTCATTATGCATTCTGTCCCCCAACTACGGTTTTAGTAGACCTTCATTTGGTTTCTTTTGTTGTGCCAACCATCAGGGAAGATCTGTTGTTTATCATGACCTTATTTTAAATAGGTTTATATTGTTATATAATAGGGTTAAACAAAATGTAATAACATAAGGCTGCCATTCTATGTAGAATGCTGGTTTGTCTAACCAAAGGCATAATTTGTTACATATTAGTTTTAAATAAAACACAATAGGTTTGGTATATCTTTGATAAACTTTCATGTGGTATATACATTTTTTAGACAATCTATTTGTATAGGTTTATAACTAACATATATTGGCACACTGACGTCACAACAAGAGCATGTTTAATTTAAGAACCCTGGAGTCATTTGTTCAAGATTATATTATGATATTTTCACCACCTGTCTTGTGAAGAGGTTAATTTTCTGATGGATTGACTATGATGGTGTCATGTTTGTAAGTGACACGACATCTTTGTACAAACTGTGTTTGTTTTGAAACACTACATGGGTGTGGAAGGATATTTATATTTAAGATAAGCTAAACACCTGTGCAATAGGGTACTTTATTAGCAAGGTACAAAAGGATTTGGAATATTAAGTAACTCTTAAGATGCCTCCGTTTATTTACACAAACAAAACAATGGATGTTAAGCATCAGCTTATCACAAATAATTTCTTATATAATTTTTATGTTGGCTCTTAATTTATTCTAATTACAAAATATATTTCTTCACTGTGAAATCCTTCTCTACTTTTGGATGGATAATGTGAGATCTTCTAGGACTGTGTGCCAATCTCCCTGGCATTGACTCAGTCTTAGTCTAACTTCCTCACTTCTGGAAAATTAAATTAAATTATGCACTTACGACATACCTATGCTGGAGGCATCTTATTTACATGCAAATTTATAAAAAGCAGTTTGTGTAAATCTTGCAGCATCCTGAATGACACCGCAAATAACAGCTGATATCTTTGGTAAATTATATTTTTCAAACTAATTAACACCACAGTTTATGTAAGGCTGTAAGACTGTGTGTTGTCGTTCAGTTATGTCAGACTTGCTATATTTACTAGGTTGTCGCATTAACCAGGTACCGATTCTATAGTTTATATCCTTCTTTACAATAGATCAATAAGTGAAAACAAATTTTGAGAGAAGTTAGGCTTCCTTATCTCACCAAGAGAGAAAGCAGATTGAGCCATTGATTTACTCTCTTTAAATGAATAATATTTTTTGAGCTTAAGCATTAGCTCATAACGACTGGATCCTTCTAACTGTGGACACTAATGAGGACAGCTCCCTTCAATTCAAGTTATATATGATGAAGGGGGTATTACAGTTTTAATCGGCTAATTATATAAGTATCCCGCTCCATGCTGATGATAGCCAGTAAGTTTGAAACAGCTGTACATAGATTGGATACTCAGCCTGTGTTTATTCCAACCTTGGCTTTGCATTAAACTGTGTAATACAGCATGCATAAGCTTAAAGGAAGCCATGTTTGATAATGGCTAAGGAATGAAGAGCGAGGCATATTTTTGTGTCCCAGCTCAACTTCCCAGAATGCAGTGTAATAACTGTTTTTCTCAGAACACAGATGTACTTTTTATTTACTATATATATATGTGTATATATATATATATATATATATATAGTTATAAGGTTAATGCAAGGCTTTCTACAAGTCTCTAATCAACAACTGTTTATCTGTTATCTGTTAGTAAATAATTGCAAAGCATGTACTTTAAAAACACTTTTAATGTGCTTAATTTAGGTGTGGCACCCCTTCATGATCAACTACTCACATTCAACATGCCAAAAATATAATTTTTAACCTATTTATGAATCAAAATAACATATACGTATATGTAGTCTATGTAGAACAGGTATGATACTGATCCGGGGAACAGTCCCATTGCGTGATTTTGATGGAATGTTTTTCATAATAATAAGTCAATTGTTCTTGCTTCGATATGATGTTTTTGTTTGCCTTCCTCTGGATCAATTCACAACTTACATAAATCAAGGACAATAAGAGATCTACAAAGGTTGGGCTAAATGGTCTAATAGTCTTTTTTTCAACTCCAAATACTACATTACTATGTAGAATGTTACTAGTATTACAATGGCTCAGATTGAATGATGAATTATTTCGGCCCTGTTAAAGCGATGCAGGTAAGTGATTGAGATACCTCCTCTTTCTTGTAGGATTATGGTTAGATCATAAGGAATAGTATTTATTGGGATACCTGCTTTACAGTTGGTTGACTGTTGAGTGTTACAAGTGGTTGACTCTGTGATAACAAATTAGCTCATTTTTAAGGGGAACAGAAATGTGGTAGATTGTATGACACGCAACAGAAATAAACACACACTACACTTTACATGAACAAGAAGGATACACTAGGATATATCTGGGATCATGAGACAACAACATGGCATTCCATTCCAACAAAACTAATACTAAATGGTTAGGGCAGGTTACCATAGTTTTATTTATAACATATGATATATGTATATTCTAATATTTATGACAGGTTAATACAACATGCAGAGATACACAAGTCAAATTATTATTTTGCCTAAATTGTGCCTGGAGGAACATCAGTGTTTAAAAAAATACTGGTGGAGATGTATAAAGTTTATATTAACTGAACTATGACACAACAAAATGATGCTGCATATAAGTAACTTAGTATTAGACTGTACATGTACGGTATGTCGTCAAAATGTGGGGTGTTAAATAGGCATTAGTCTAATGCATAAAGAGCAGCAGTTATGCATTTTTGATCACTTTTACATTTAAAATCACTAATTAAGTCATTGATGATGTTACCAAACGAGTGTTTAAAATCAAAATGACATAAATGCAGCTATAAATATTATCAATGAATTACTTTATTAAAAATGTACACATGTGGTGTTTACCCTTAGGGTTACTGTATATAGAAATAACTCCCCCATTGTGTTGTGGCTACTATAGATCTTTCAGTTATTAAAATGTGGAAAAATAAATAATAAGTACCGGTAATAGTTACAATTATATCAGGAAGTGATTGGTCATCGTACCAATATCTTACTCATCATGCTACAGTAAATACCAGGAAATAACATCAGTTAATTAAAGTTACTGTCTTAACCAGTTTTTTTTTAAACCAGAGATATAAATACCCACCAGTATATTATTGAAATCTGGCTCATTATATATGCAGATGTACTAATGTAAATTAACAAATCTACGACATGGTGTCTGGGGTGAACACTAGAATGTGTGAAGGAAATGAGTTGCAGTAGACTTCCGTCATAAATATAGGAGCCAGTACTGGCTGACAAACGATACTGTGATGACACACAAACAAGTAATTATACATGTTGTAACAGTACTAAGTACTAAGAGCACTTAGGTTCTCACCACATACATTCTCTGGAATTCAACTTAAAGGAAAATTTAAACCAAAGATACAATCTTTATATTTAATGGAATGTTATTTATTTGTAAACATACATTTACTTGAACCACTAAAATAAAGTGCTTTCCATTACTATTGGTGGTATCACATATATACTGTAATTGTCAAAATTGCGGGATTGCCCAAAGTTTTTGGTAACGTTATGTTAAAATTGCGGGTTTGCACAGCGAGCCCACAGTTGCGTCCCGGCAATGAGCACCATAGGCTCTCATCCCGGCATGCGGGACTTAGGCAATGAGCGCCTATGGCGCTCATTGCTCTGGTGGAGACGAGCGACGCAGGGGCTCATCCCCATGACACGCAGGACTTAGGCAATGAGCGCCTTTGGCGCTCATTGCGCTGGTGTAGATGAGCAACGCAGGCTCTCATCCAGACGACATGCGGGACTTAGGCAATGAGCGCCTTTGGCGCTCATTGAGCTGGTGGAGATGAGCACCGCAGGCGCTCATCTCGACGAAACGCGGGTCTTAGGCAATAAGCGCCGAAGGCACTCATCCCGACAACATGCGGGACTTAGGCAATGAGCACTAAAGGCGCTCATCCCGTTGACACGCGGGACTTAGGCAATCGCGGGACAGACGCAAAATTACGGCCCGTACTACTTAGTACCCTATGCACATACATGGACTGCGGGAAATACAAATTTAACGGCCGAACCTCCAAATTGGAAAGACCTGAAAAAAACACAAATATGACTCAAATTAACTTACACACTCACACACAGCACAGGGGAAGAGCCAGGGAGCCTGTGGCTGAGGTTTCCAGTTAATTTGAGTCATATTTTGCAACTTTTCACGATTCAAAATCGAGGAAGCAAGAAAAAAAATGGCGGCAGAAAATATTTAAACAAGATGAAAATGAGGCCGAAGGACGTAAAACGAGGACGAAGGACATAAATATGAACCCTAAGCACTAAGACTTAATGCAAACCAGTAACACTTAATACAAGGCAGTAACATTTAACTCAAGCCAGTAACACTTAACCCAAGGCAGAAGGCCCCTAAACTACACAGGCCTATAATGGCGCTCATCGTGGGGGTCGCAACGAGAGCCAAAGGGGATCATTGCAAAGCAGGAAAGGTGCGGCTTGCCAAAAACGAAGCCACTCATTGCAGGGCTCGCCGTGAGCGCCAAAGGCGCTCATGGCAGGGCCTGAAAAGTAGACGATGGATGAGGCTCGCAATGATCACTGAAGGTGCTCAGAAGGGCCATAGCCTCGCATTGTGTGACAAAAAGCATTAAAATGTTATTGCCATCATTTTTGACGGGCAAGTCGCTAGTTTTATCTATAACTCTCGAACCCTGTTCAAGATGGCAATGTAAACAGTTATTTGTAGCGTATTCTTCTCTAACTTCTCTCCTTTGATACTTTTTAATACTTTCTGTCTTGTCTTCCCCCTTTACAGTTTTGTCATGTTGGTATTCTTGGTAAAGGTTTTATAGACAGTATTGTGACCAATGTCTTACTCTGTTGCCGCAGTGGCGCCAAACAAAATTGATAATTGTGAATAAGGATATTCAGGTAAATATGACAAATTTGAACTGTACAGTTTTATAAAGTAAAATCTAATTAGCATGTTTACAGACAAAAAAATATAGGACCATTGTAGATTGGGAAAAACTTAAAGTATTGTAAAGTGTATATATGTTTGTCCATAGTTCTCAGTAAGGACCTCAACATTTTATTGACTGGTCTCTGTGTATCCGAAAATGAGAAGTCCGGAGGTGTGGAATGTCCTGCCACATGTCGGGCATGCTTTCATTCAGCCTCAGCAGCTCACCTCAGAGGTTTGGCAGCCTTTGTAAATGAGGCTGCGCCATACTGGACAGTTCTTAGTGAGGGTTTCCCAGTTGGCGAAATTGTTCTTGAGAGATTTTAAGGAGGCCTTTAGCATGTCTTTGAACTGTTGTTTGGAGATTTGCTTATTTAACATTCTGACAACATGCCCAGCTCATTTGGTCTGGGCTTTTAACAGCAGTGTATGAACTCATGGTAGACTAGTTCTGAACAGGACAGTATCTTGCATTTTGTGCGGCCATCTGATTCCTAGAAGCTTGTGAAGACTTTACATGTGGAAGAGATTGAGCCATCATGACTCCAGTAGAGTGTCCATGTCTCAAAGGCATACAGCAGAGTTGAAAGCACCACTGCTACCTTCCAATTTTCAACGGCAGTACTAGCATCGATTGACATTGCTCGGGTAAAGGTACTGCCCAGGTATGGGAAGTAGTCCAGTAGCGTGGGCATATTCCTTTCACCTTAAGTTTTGTTATTGTTTGACGACTTCTGTGGGATTCCCATTGTGGTGTATCACCAAATTAATATATATAAATATTACACAAGGTTCGTCTACATTAAAAGGTATTTATTAAAAGGCAACAACACAATACTATAAATGTATCACAAACACACAGCCCAGACCCACGGAGCAACAACCCTTTTTAAATCTATCTACCTATATAGTAATCCCCTTTACCCAAACGCTTTATCTCACCCACGGTTAGACCATCGCCATCACCTCCATCACCCTCACCATCAAGGAAGAAACAGGAAGCAACAGCAGTTTCCTGCCTGGATATACCCTTAGTTGCATCACTTCCTCCAGCAATTGTGGGAGGGAAGCAAAGACTCCCAGCCCTCCCACTAGACCTGTTTAAGGAGGTCCTGAATTACCATGCAAGGAAGACAAGTTACCACATTCCCTCACTTTTTCTTATTCTATGTTGCTCAGTTTTCTAGTTATCCCTCTAGTACAGGAGAACCTAGTGGGAGCAAAAACCTGATATACAGGAGAAATTCAACCCACCGTCCCTCCGGAATAGTTCCCTCAGCGACATAAGTTCTCCTGTACTTTCCTATGGCTGTCAATCCACATATTACACAGAAACAGATCTTATAGAATTTAGGTGAGAGTGTGTGATAAATGTTTATGTATGTGCAATGTAAAACTTTATTGAAGAATGTATGAGAGAGAGAAAGAAGAGGAAAAAGATATCCTCCTTGCAAGTTTCTTCCTCATTTGTTTCATTGCCACACAAAAGTATATTATTATAATTGTCGTTAATACTTGAATGAACATGAGTACCAGCGACAGTGTTCGTAGGACTAGATGTGTCTCTGCATTGGTAAGAATTCCCCACCAGGGATGCTCAACGTTTTTTGTAGTAATTTCTATTTCCTTTTTCTGTTGTTCCAGCAGTAAGCTGATGGGGTGTAGTTGTTGTTTAGTATGTTTTACTAACTCATGAAGTTCCAAGGTAAGCTTTGGAATTGGGGGAAAAAGCTTCATTGTCAAATTTGTCCAATCTGCATTTGCAGTAAAATTGATCATTTCGGTGGTAAGGTTTCTTGATGGACAAGACCCTTCTTCCACCAAACATATTTCATCAACTGTCCTATATTCAGAGTGGCCGATAAAGCATGCAATGTCCCCTATGCGGATCACCTCTTGCACCAGGTTTTCTTTTATCAACTGCACCCAGCCATCCTCCTCAGCTCCTTTCTCCCAAACACAACTGCACAGCCATCGGTGTTGAGATTTCCTGCAACAGCTTTCATCCATCTCCAATCCTGTAATAGTGGCCAGTCTTTTTGATGGGAAGTGTTGCTTGTAGATTCCATCACTTAACGTGCCAATGCTATGTATGAAGTTCAGTTGCTCTGCCTGCCCCTCCCAACGGGGAATTGCCAGGATTAGTCCTATTGTCCCAGATTGTAGTCCATGTGGCATCCATTGATCTGGGCCTTCAATATAGCTGTATTTAAGATTCTCCTCAGTGATGTCCACTCCTTTTCTTTTCAATGACATGATAATCCTTGTTGCATTGATTTGTCTTGCCCACTTGTTTTCCTGGATGTCTTTAATAGTTTCCTTTAAATCTGCCAACAGCTTTCCTCCAATCATAGAACAGAAAATGGCAGTTCCCACTATTTCATTCTTAATGCTGTTAGCAATGGAAGCAATATTTTCCTCAACTAGATGCAGGTTGTTGGCAATGGTGTGTATGTCATCAACATTGTCTGTCAGTCTACTCACTATAAGGGAGTCAGCTACTCCACCTGTTTTCATAGCATGCCCCATGCCATCAGTAAGGGAGTTTATCCGGCTGTTCAGTCCAATGATGTCTGCTGAATTCCATACTCCAAATCCAGTTCTGACTCCTCCTAAAAGGGCTGCAAGTGTGTCCCGTTTTTCTCGACTCCCTGCTCCGGTCCACTCAATGATGGTCTCTTGTATACTTTGCTTAAACCACTGCCGCTGTGATTCCGGGCACTTTGGAGGAATAGAAAAATCATTAAAATTTAGAATTATTGGGTAGTAAGTCCACCCAACCCCTTGCACAACTGTTTCATATGTTGGTACCACCACCAATCCGCCTATTGGCCATGGTACCTTCTTCTGATCTTTACAACGTTGCAGCTCCTTTAAAGAGACAAATACTTCATCTATTGTTAGAACACACCCCTTTCCAGTATCAAAATTGCAGAATTCCTCTAGGTCAGGCTGGGCAGCTATAACTGCAGCGTCCCATTCTCCACCTTCTTCTAATGTTAAGTTACTCACTACTACTGTAATATTTGTAAACCTCCCTTGTATTGGAGCTCTAAGAGCTAATCCCCTGGTACTATTATGTGGCAAAATAATGTTTACTTGTAACCCTCCACCCTCTTTTACTTCCAATTCCCTGGGCCAAATAAATCTATCTGCTTGAACATAATGTAACTCCAATCTTTTCAAACTCTCTCCCTTATTTGCGGTATCTTCTGGCCTTATTGCCTGTCTCCCCATTCCTACTGTGATACAGCTTATACTTATCCATCCTGGAACAAGGATCCACCACAATCTTCTGTTGACACGCATCTTCATTCTTATACAGCCTTGCTCTGTGGGAACACTAGATTCCATCATTAGAAACATATACATAACAAAAACAACAGGGGCCATTCTTTTTGCAAGTTTGTTCACGGCCCTGTAATCAATGGTAAGTCTCCATGATGAGGCTGCTTTTTCATCTCCATTCCCTTTTAACACAGCTTTTCTCACAGGCCAACATGGTGAGTTACATGCATACCCATTTCCAGATTTAATTATTCCACGTCTCTCCAGCATTTCCATCATCTCGGTAATTGCCCAAACAGGTATGTCTTGGATTAGCTTCTGCAGCCATTCTGGTTGTCCGTCTAGTTTCAGTTTGTCTTTTTCCAGACTTTTTATCGGAGAGACAATATATGCCATTGGGAGCACAACCCCTTTCGTCAACTCTGTACTTACCTGATTCACCTTTTCTGTCTTCCACAAACAAAAATTGGCAAGATCTACAATGAAATTTCCTTTTTTTAAAGCTTCTATTCCCAATATTTCCTCTGGCCAACCCACTATTGCTTCTACTTGTATTATTTTTTCTCCAACTGCTACATCAATTGGACCTGCTCTAACCTCCTGTGGATTCCCAGTAACTCCCATAATACTTACTGAAGAATCCCCATTTTTGACCCTGTTGGTCATTGTAACTGCTGCTCCTGTATCTACCAACATATTTTTCCCTACCCCTGCGATGACTGTATAACTGGTAGGCCGACCTGCCTCATCCATGGTTAAATTAGCTGAGTGAATGAGATGCTGAGGCGCAGGTGTTGGGATTTGTCATTGTGACTCACTTCTACTCTGTCCCTCTTTTATCATCTTTTCTCATTTTCCTTCAATTTCCTCTCTGACTCAGCTACCTTGTTTTTAAGTATGTGATTTTCCTCTTCTATCATATCCTTCTGTCTCCTGAGTTCCCAATAGCCCATGTTACCGTTTCTCTCTCCCTCCTGATTAGCCCTCCAGTTGCTGCCATCCCTATTCCTATAGTCCCTAGGTGGATCTCTCCATCTTTTGTCAAAGTTCTGTTTTGGTCTCCAGTTTTGATCATCCTTCTTGTTCTGGGGTACATCCCACGTCTGGTTTCTCCAATTACCATCTATATCTCTACCAGACTCGACCTTAAATGTTCTTACAGCTGAAACAGAGCAGGCCTGTTCTGTGAAAGGATGCTTGATCCACCACTTATCAGCTCTAGTTAGTACCATTTATAAGTCTGTTGGTGTTGGATCAAAAAGGCTGATAAATTCTTGACACTCCCGGGGAAGGGCTTCCATTACTTTTGCTATATGTTCTGGTGAGCCCAGCACTAGAGGCTGTTGAGGTTGTCGTTGAGTATACCAAAAAAATATCCTTTGAGCTACCTCTCTAGGACCATCTGTTGGCCTCATGGTAATATTTGCTATTTCTTTCTCTATGCTAAGTAGATAGAAATTAGTTGCAGCAATTCTTCCTGCCTGATCAGACACACTGTTATTAAATCCCAATAGTCTACTAGCCAAAGGACCCATAGCGTATTCTAACAGTTCTGTCCATTCCTCTAAGTTAAGACCTCCTTTTTTAGCTCTATCTGCTCCCCTCATAAACCAATGTGTAAACGTATTAAAGTTGTTAGTTGGCATACTTCCCCACCATTTCTGGAAATTGTCTTTATCTGCCATAGACATCGGTCGAGTCTGCATAGAAAATCCTGTAGGTGTTTGCCTTGCATTAAATAATTCTGAAACAATAACTGGTGCTTGTGGTATGGTATCTACTTGTGGAACAGAATAACATAAGAAATCTTTTCTATCTTGGTTCATTTTCGGCACTGGTTCTTTATTTTGTGCCACGAACATATCCAGATCTGGATATATTTTGGCAATGTCTCTGACTCCTTTTATCCCTTCTAACTTTGTTTTATTTTTATAGCCCATTATTATGTTTTGAAGTTCTGTTATTTTTACTCCATAAGCATCCCTCTGCTCTTCTATTTCCCTTAACTCCCTTTCTAGTTCCCCCACAATTGTAGTTGTTCTCAAAGCTGCAATTTTTAAACAATCCCTTTTGTCCATTGCTTCCTCCATTTTATTTGTTGTTTCCAAATTATGCTGCCGTAATTCTACAACTAAGTCTATTAGGCCTCCTATTGTGGCTACAACAGCTTGTGTGACCAAACTTTTTCTCTTCTTTGTTCTATACTTTTTGTTATTTACAATTTGTGTTAGAACATCCATTAATCTCTTCTCTTTTTCACTGTCTGGGTTTGCTGGCTCTGGAAGCTCATATGGACCATCATGTTTTTGAATATGTTTCCTAAAGTACTCACGCACTTCTGTGGGAAAGTATTTGGCCCCTTGAAAAGACATTCCTACTCTTTTACTCACCCAAGTAAGAATCCAAATCAATTTGCGACTAAAGTAGCATGCTTCTGAGTAGCCAACAATAGTTGATGACTATTCAGTAGGCCAGATGTAATATGTAGAAAAATAGACTAGTACCCACAATGCAAATTATACTTACCTTAGTATGGTGAAGGTAATACTTGCTAATTAACTTAAAATATAATAGCAAGGCCTGCAGGGTAGGAGATATACCTGAACTAGGATATGCAAGACACCCAAAAAGTATAAGGTATGGAAGCCTATAGTGTATTAAAATGCACGCCTGAAATAATATATGTATATATATATATATATATATATATATATATATATATAAGATTTAAAATGGTTTATTTATTTATTTTTCTCCAGGCCTGTACTATGATAAAGGACTAAAGAAAGAAAAAGAAAGAAGAGAAAAAAAATAAAAAATTCTTTAAAAAAAATAAAATAAAAAAAATAATAGTATTAACAAACTCAGGTATTTGAAACACACAACAAACTAATTGTGGCCTGGTGCCCAAGCCTGTATATTAAAAATGGAGGCTTGAATTAGCATTCAAATACACAAAGAAGCCGCATGGAGCCTATTAAATTGTATTCAAATGCAGGGCTAGGCCTGTACTCAAAAGCACAACAAAACTCAACTCAGATAAACCCACAAAAACAACCTGTATGATATATATTTGTTTTATGTATCAAAATAAGCTAGTACGAACAAAACTCAACTCAGAAGCTAGTACGATATAAAGGATTAAAAATAATAATTGAGTCCTGATGCCCAAGCTTGTATATTAAAAATGGAGGCTTAACCTAGACGCCACACACAATCAGCACTTGGTTTCCCATGCAGAGGATAATTAGACAAAGTACTTTTTTTTTTCTTCCCCCCCAAAAAATAAATCTGACTATCTATTAATGTGCTATTACCTCATAAATAACCTTTGTAGAAGTCTAAAATTCGTGGTCGCCAAATGTGGTGTATCACCAAATTAATATATATAAATATTACACAAGGTTCGTCTACATTAAAAGGTATTTATTAAAAGGCAACAACACAATACTATAAATGTATCACAAACACACAGCCCAGACCCACGGAGCAACAACCCTTTTTAAATCTATCTACCTATATAGTAATCCCCTTTCCCAAACGCTTTATCTCACCCACGGTTAGACCATCGCCATCACCTCCATCACCCTCACCATCAAGGAAGAAACAGGAAGCAACAGCAGTTTCCTGCCTGGATATACCCTTAGTTGCATCACTTCCTCCAGCAATTGTGGGAGGGAAGCAAAGACTCCCAGCCCTCCCACTAGACCTGTTTAAGGAGGTCCTGAATTACCATGCAAGGAAGACAAGTTACCACACCCATTAGCACCGGTATGCTGGACAGAGTAAAGTATAGCAGGCAATGTTTAGGGCACCTTTTCTAATCCCCTTCTCATTCTACAGAGGTGAGCAGTGCAATCCTGAATATGGCTGCTCAGTTGCTCAGGACTGAGCTCCACTGCTGCTTCAGTCATTGATAAACGACCATTAAGACTGAGCAGTCTGATCTCCCAGTGTATCCACATCTGCTGCTTCATCGCTCACCCATTGCTGCAGGACTTGATAAAGCATTGAGTTGGATAAAAGTAAGGGAATTTTGTATGACTTCAGCCTCACTCTCTCTTCCCTGTTCCCATATGTATCCTGTGGCAGGACATAAGTTAAGACATCAGGAGATAGAACAGGACGCCTTACATGTCTTGATGTGCTCTGAATGTTCCGCAGATCCTGCTGTCAACACCTTCCTAACTGTTCACCCCGTGAGGTTCCAGTCTTTGCACTCATGTGTAGACACACTCTAACTCACCGGGGGTCTCACACCCATCGGCTACCCTTACATAAATGTTTGTGAAGTATGAAACAAACAAACTGCATTAGCAGCTATGTAAGCCTCAGCAAGAAATTATTTTAGAGGAAATATTATTATTTTCTCTGCTTTTATCTGGATGCTTCCTTTTTTTAACCTTCTACTGGGACCTAATCCTTTCATTAAGTTGCTTCTGAAAGTGTCAATATTTCAACTGAACTGAATGAGATCTAATCTGCACTCCAGGTCCCTACTATATGAGTAATTGTGAGTAATTATTTTAGAAACAAAAGCAATAGTTACAAATTAGAGGTCAAATGTATTTATTTTAACTTTTTAAAACATTTTCCACATTATGAAATTAAGTTATTCAAAATAAAAGTTTATAAATATGACACATCAGTGGTCCTTTGATGTAATGTAAGCCTCTAATCCAATTACAAATTAAATGTACACCATAAAGAGTAAGATTTTTCTCCTATTTTGAATCAAAGCACCTCACAATTCTGCCACAGATAAGGGAACTTGAATAAATAGATAAGTCTTGAGCTTCTTTTTGAAAATATTTTTGTTTATAACACAAAGGCTTAACTGATTCCACAAGCGTGAATAAAAGATGCATTTAATAAAAAGACTCCTGGATATATATTAAAATAAATAGAACATGTCAATAAAGTCATTCCAAAATACCTACTTGCCCTGGAGACATCTAAGAATAGAGCATTAGTCACCAAAACAAGTGACAATATTACATTATACTCTCTAATATTTCATGCACTTCAACTGTTGGGCATGTACCAGGGAACCGGCTCTGGAATGGTCATTTTCTAGTGACTAATTTAACCTGACAGTTTTATGACTAGGATGTGTTCCTCAACTGTTAGCACCAGAAAATGTACCAGATAAGCAAGAAGTATTTCACATGTTAACTTGATTCTTCAGGTCTTTATAATGTCCATCAACAGGGATTGTTTTTGCAGTGGAGATGTGTATCATTGAGAAGAAATACATGTTTAATTGAATTTAGAAAGTTTACATCTAACCATCTAGAGGCAGTCCTGCAGCAGCACATGGCTTCTTTTTTTATCTTCCATGTAACATATATACATATATATATTTATGGATTCATTTAAATGACAATATGCAAATGACCCATGATTGATGTCATCACATATTCTAATTGTCAAACTGCGATTCGTTGTCAGGCTTTGCGACAAATCACAGTTTGAGAACCGATCGATTGCAGGGGCGGCATGCCCATTGCACAGCGTTAGCAGCACATGCGCATTGTGTGGCGTTAGCGGCACCTGCGCAGTGCGTGGTGTTAGCGGCGCATGCACTTTTGCAGCGGCGCATGCGGCTTGGGCAGTGTTAGAGACATACAGGGGAGGAGGGGGAGGGGGGAGAGACACAGGGGAGTGAGAGAAGGGGGAAGAGACACATGGGAGTGAGAGGAGGGGGAAGAGACACAGGGGAGTGAGAGGTGGTGGAAGAGACAGGTGCGTGAGAGGAGGGGGAAGAGACACAAGGGAGGGAGAGGAGGGGGGGGAGATACACAGGGGAGGGGGAAAGACACAGGGGAGGGGGGGGGAAGAGACACAAGGGAGGGGGGCAGACACAAGGGGAGGGGTGGGGAAAGGGGGGAAAGAGACACAGGGGAGGGGAAAGACACACGGGGGGAGGGGGGAGAGACACAGGGGAGTGAAAGAAGGGTAAAGAGACACAGGGGAGTGAGAGGAGGGGGAAGAGACACAGGGGAGGGAGAGGAGGGGGGAAAGACACAGGGGAGGGAAATGGGGGTAAGAGACATGAGGGAGGAAGAGATACATGGGTGGGAGAGGGGAGAAGAAACACAAGGGAGGTTGAAAGAGACACAGGAGGGAAAGAGACACAGGGGAGGGGATTAGAGACACGGAAGGGAGAGGGGGATAAAACACAGGGGGAAGGAGACACAAGGGAGGAAGTGGAGGGGGTAAAGGAGACACAAGGGATAAGGCTGATAAACTGCAGAGTGCACTAATTGTACCCAGATGAGAGGGTTTTTTTTCGACTGTGCTAAACTACTATAAAGGTTTGTGATCTGTTTGGGGCTGTTTGTAAGTGGATTTAACTTTTTACAAGTAAAGGCTGATAAACTGCAGAGTGCACTAATTGTGCCCAGGTGAGAAGGCAGAAGTTAATATAAACAGGAGAAGGGGCAAACTTGTGAGCTTGCGAACATTTCTAGTATAAGTGCAATTCTAGTAAGAGTGTAGGAGTTTAAAAAAAAGAGGGGAAAGAAAATAAATATATATATAGAATTTTTGTGGTGGTGACAGAGGATTTTATAGATAACTTTAAAAGGGGACTGGATTTATTTCTAATTAATAAGGGAATTCATGGCTATCCTGGATAATTAGAGAGAGTGTATTGATCCAGGGAGAAATCCAATCGCCAGTATCTGGGGTCAGAAAGGAATTTTTTTTTTTCTTTGAGACGATTGGCTAAGTTTCACTTTGGGTTTTTTCTGTTTGCCTTCCTCTGGATTAATTACTAATTAAAATAAATAGATAAACAGCTGATTAATAATTAATTAACAATTAACAACTAATTAATTAATAACTAATCCTCATATTGCAGATCAGAGGATATCTTAAAAGGTTGAACTTGATGGACTTAAAGTGTTTTTTCAACCTTAATTACTATGTAACTATGTAACTATGTAATGAGCACCAAAGGCGCTCATTGCGAGGCCAGTAAGGTAGAGGGTGGGAGAGGTAGAGGGGGGGAGGTTCGCGATGAGCGACGAATTCTCTCATTGTGAGGCCCGTGATGAGCGCCAAAGGCGCTCATTGAAAGGCCAGTAAAGTAGAGGGGGGAGAGGCTCCCATTGGGTGGCAAACAGCATTGCCAGGCTTCACTTGTTATTGCTGTCATTTTTGACGGGCAAGTCGTTAGTTAATGTTATAATACATGTTCTTGAGACACACACCACAAAGAGCTTTTGTATATAGAATCCTTGGTTTACTTGTACTGACTGACTTAGCATGGTCTTATACTTTCCAGAAGCTTACACATGCTGTAGGAGATGTAATTTATGATTTTAAACTGGGAACTCTCATACTCCCATTTGTGAGTACATCCACCCAATTCCACAGTTGGTCAGTAGACATCTGGATACCACTAGTGCCTCCTGTGCTTCCTTTCTAAGCATGATAAAATAATTTGCCTTTGGGAATATGATGTTCAGCCTTGTACTGGGTATATGTGTAGTTCTACTTATAAGCACTGCGGCTCCACAGCCGTTTTTGCGTCTGTGTAGTTTTGATTTTTATTGCTGTTAATAATTTCTTTCACTTTTACCATTTGTGTAACATTTGTTTCCATAAGGTATATATACATTGTCTGTTGCTGTTGTTTTATTGATTTGGGATAGCATTATAACCTTTCTGGATCGCTACCTTGTCGTGGTGAAGGGACTTGTGCACCTCAATGAAGCTGTGAGCTATACAGTGCAGGGTAACCCAAGAAGGTCACAGCAGAGAGGTCAGACAAATCACGACCCACTTGAGAAAGAACTGGCAACCCACTCCAGTATCTCTGCCAAGATAACCTTATGGATAAATACACCAGAAACACAGACAGATCTGCCTGCCATGATGTGTCCATATGTTCACAGAGAGTCAAACACAATTGAAGCACTGAACAACAACAATAGCATTATAAGGTTTAAATATGTTTTTTTTTTCCTTTTGGGGTTGTTTTGAGGAGCAATTTAAAGCAACAATGCTAATGAAACTAAGCTAAAACCCAGGTAATAGTTCAAATATATCCTGACATCTATACAAAATAGATTTTCGTGCATTTGTTCCAAAATATAAGATTAACATTTAAAGGGCAGTTAAAGCATATCTAGAGAAACACATGCGTTCATATGTACTGTTCATATGAACTGAAATTACATGATATTATCGAGAACACACAATATACCTGACACAGCGCACTGCACCATCTACGACTATCCTGGTCCCTCATTGTGGGAAGAGAGTATTAGTGTTCAGGGTTGTATGGAAGGTAAATCAGGGGCTTTGATTATTATGCTGAAATAGTTGAAAAACTATGGCACATGCTTTTGATATGTCAGTGCCATTTGAGTAGTAGATGACGCACAAATACTGGGTTTCCCAATACATATGTCCTAAAAGGTGAATTGTTGGAGAACTCTTGCAGCCCATAAAGCAACCCATCAATGACTTGCGGGGTAGGGGCGGAAAAACCCTACGGGATGTAAAAAATTGCACTCCGCAGCCTTAAAATCCTTTGTTCTTTCAAGCCCGTAACTGTTACGTTCCAATCACGCTATTAAATTGCAACAAATTCACTGGCGTTCAAGCCTGTAACATGCAAATGGAGCCAAACAGTCAACGGGTATTAGAGAGGAGCCTCTTGGAGGTTAAAGCCCTATCCTTAGCACTGTAAATGCAAATATACACACCCTACTGTACCCATAATTGAAGGAAAAGTGATGTTCGGTATTAAAATTAATAGCATAACATTCTCAAGCTCGCAAATCTGCAATAAAAAATACTTTTTTTAATGTTTAATTTCCATGTTATATCGATCACAGCAATCATTGTGTTAATACATATAATGGAACTCGCATGGACTAGAATATCATATTTACTGCTTTATTATTATTGCATTATTTCTGGAATGCGGGTCCGATTGAAACTCCTAATTGAAACCCGTGATGTAATGATGATGATCTCTGTTGACATTGGCTCCATCTAAACCCGTAACTACAGGTTTGACTAATTGATCATGTTCATGGCCGCACATCCAACGTGTGACAAATGGTTTCCGGGTTTGCGTCTCTGGCCCGTAACTCGCGGCCTGGTTTAATTTAATAGCTCTGTAACGCAGCTGAATTTCAAGCCTGCAACCTTTGAGTGCTTGCCGATGCCACTATGGGCTTCAAATTTAATGGGGCTGTTGGAGTGTTAGTACATGTGCCTGATGAGAGAGCTGCCAAAACATAACAAGACTTCTCTAATGCTTCACCCTTTAGTTTATTGGGTCTCTAATATTTGAAGCTGTACACTACATTCAATATACATCTTACTTTCCAAGGTGACTTTGAGTGATCTAGTTATAAAGACAATATTATTATTAACTGCTGCAGAAAGGCTGTAAAATTCCCTTGGGGATGGTTGCATTTCTCTTCCCTTTCAGGATATTTGCATGTGTCAAGTATCTCTGTTTTCCTTAACTAGTTAGTTCTTTCTGTGCCCGAGGAGCGGACACTATTTCTCCAATGCATTGATGGACCCTCTGGCAGTTAACTTGTTAAATTAGCAGGAAATTTCCAGGTGCTAAAAGTGAAACATTGTGCAACAATATCTGCAGTCATAGACTTGACCTACTATTGTTAATAGAGTACTCATAAGTAAAATGAGTTTGGATTCAGTCCAGAATATCTCCATTTCCTTTTGTGTTTAAAACAAAGAATAATTAACCTGCTCTGTGCATCACAAGTAGAAGCCTAAGCTTGTTGTTCATATAATAATTTATTTAGTGGGGAGAGAAGAATAGTCTAGAAATAGTATAACGTGACATCAAAATTATAGAAAGTACATACAGTGACTAAAGGTTAAATTAGCTCACAGCTGCATTCAGGGACTATTAAAGGAATATGTTGCTGCCATTATAGCAAGAGCTATACTGTCCAATTATATATAATAATAATAATGTAGTATCATTTTTGTTCCTACTTGCTCCCCTCTAGCGAGCTGCCATGTTGGCCTTTCTCCCTTCATCCGTTCCCTTAATGTAGCCCTCTTGTGTAAATCATCAGGAAGTAAACTGTTATTATCCATAATGCAGTTACTGGTTCACTAGCCATTACAACATAGGTTTATATTGCTTTTTATTTATTGAATAAAAGTGGGAAAGGTATTGTAGTACAAAGCAGTGGTTGCATATTTTGGTACAGATTGCATGTACTTGCTATCTTTTACTGAACAAACATGGAAGCCTTATGGTGATTTTGAAATCTCACAAAGTGGACCAACAAAGCCAAGGCCTAGGGTAACTCGTTTTCACAGAGAAGTAGGCTGTTTCAAGTTGTCACTAAAGTGGGGCATGGGTGCCACACGGACCTGAATAGACCTACAGCAGCATAAACCCTTTTACAGCCTTATTAAATTGTGATTCGGTAAATATAAAAGGGCTCTATTTAAGCACACAGCATATTTTTTACAGAAGTTTTTAGTTAGTGAACTTCTATCCAAAAGCAAGGTCTTCACTAACTAAAAACTTCTGTAAATAAAGTATGCTATGTGCTTAAATAGAGGTCTTTTAAATTTACAGAATCGCAATTTAATAAGGCTGTTATTTGTACCTGACCACAGAGGAGGAAATTAAAATGTGTAACATAGACAAATGAATTGTTAATGAGGATCTGTCATGTTTTAGATTATAGATGTGTTAAATAGCAGTTATGAAACTAGTTACAAATAAACAATGTGAGCGCTTTTCTGTGAGTAGCACAATATACCAATTAGTTACACAGTGCACTTGATTAATTTGGGGAAGGGGACAGGAACTTAACCATATAAACTGAAAAATAACATGAGGATGGAACATTTTGGTACTCAGAGAAACTAATTACCAAAGAGTTCCACTCATTTGCTCTTTGTTCTACTAATTGCTATCTCTGGCAATCAGAAATTGTTAGATTATATCTCAGGTACTACTAACTCGATAAAAAGATGGCTTATACAACATACAACTATTTTTTTTAAAGAGCACCAGTTTTCTAAGCCATGGCAGGTCCATTTTAAAGCTTTGACTTGGAATATGAAGGACACCTGTGAAATATGTTTGCTTTCTTACACTTTTGACAAGGTTCAAATAACTGTATCAAAAGTGTTTTATAACTAAATTCTGTACAGGAACTAAAATAACACATTGCTGAAATCTACCAAGTAATGATCTCCCTGAAACACAGAAAACATCTTACAATTGAGTGACTGAAAACGTCACGGCATTAGATTTCTTCAATGTCACGTCTTGTCCATCAGATAATAAATAGTATACAATCCTTGTTACCTTTATTGAGGGTTTGTCTTATTACTGCTTATTTTGTAATCACTCTGCCGCTGTTTTTATACATTTAATACATTTTGCAATACTAGAATGTGATATTATGTAGTTGTAGTTTTTTTTACTGTAGGTAGTATAAACTAGATGTATATAGAATGTGATGTGTACTGTATCTGATAATGCAATGGACGTCACATGCTGTCCTAGAGCATTGGTTTCAGCTCATACCATTATTTTGGTTAACCAACTTTACATAATGTTCATAATATGGTGCTGCTCAGTGGAGTCAAGAAGGGAAGAGAGGCAGTGCATGGCAGAGTGTGTTATTCACCTAAAAGTGTGCCTGGAAGAGCTTACATCGATCTCTTGCTAAGTATATGTTAGCTAAAGGGAAGCTTTGTCTTATTAGATTACACTTTTTTTGTAAGTACATGTAACCTGTATAATGCCTATTTACTGCTTTTTTCATTGATACCAAAAATGTTCAACTTTTTAATAGTACAGAGGTTAAGAAACATGCCGTTAAGATTCATGTTGGGCATTACCAATATTTGTGCAATTACCTGAAAGAGCAGTAGAAGAACATATGCTTCTCCAAACAAAATAAGGCTTAGGTGTAATAGTATCCCATTCTAGAGTAGAATCTTATATATTGGGGCACCTTGGGTTATTGGGATAATACAAAGTGAAAGTAGGATGGTTTGGGAGAGTATCAGGGTTTTGGTACTGTTTTGTATTAAAAGATTGTTAATGTCATTATTTTGCCATTGTCTTATTTTTATTTATACATATTCTTGTACAATTTAAAACATCCATACATTTCATTCAAAGAACACCAATACTATAAACCATAAATAAAAGAAAAACAATAGACAAAAAGAAAAAAGTAAAATATGATAGCTTATCAAATTTAAAGGCCAACATTGATGCATTATACCTTTCTCACTTATTGCATTTCCATAATTTCCAAATATTGTTGAACTTTCTGTATTTAATAAAAAATTTAATTAATTTCAATACCCTTTAAATTAATTAATTGAAATAAACAATACCATTAATTTTGGAACTTCTAGATATTTCCAAAGTTTTGCTAATTTTAACATAATTATCAAGACATTTACAATTACCGTATTTATCGGCATATAACACGCACTTTTTCTCCCTGAAAATAGGGGGCAAATGATGTGTGCGTGTTATACACCGATATTCTCTCCCCCCTCCTCATCCTCAACCCCCCCTCCGCATTCTAACCCGCCTCCGCATTCTAAACCCCCCTCCGCATTCTAACCCCCCCTCCTCAACCTAAACCCCCCTCCCTCCTCAACCTAAACCCCCCTCCTCAACCTAAACCCCCCTAAACACCCGGTATATGCTAATGACGTGGCGCGCATGTGACGTCACATGCGCGCCGGGTCAAGGAGCGTAGCGGAGGCCGGAGCAGAAGCAGGTAAGTGAGGGGGAGGTATTTAGGGGGGTTTAGGTTGAGAAGGAGGGTTTAGGTTGAGGAGGGGGGTTTAGAATGAGGAGGAGGGGTTAGAATGCGGAGGAGGGTTTAAAATGAGGAGGGGGTTTGAGGAGCGGGTTGAGGATGAGAAGGGAGGTAGAGGATGAGGAGGGGGTTGAGGATGAGGAGGGGTGTTGAGGAGGGGGTTGAGGAAGGAGGATGAGGATGGGGGGTTGAGGAGGGGGTTGAGGAGGGAGGATGAGGAGGGGGTTGAGGATGAGGAGGGAGGTTGAGGATTTTGCTTCAAAGTTCTTTATCTGAAATTTATTTTTTTTCCCCTGAAATTTCCTTCTTAAAATGAGGTGCGTGTTATACGCCGGTGCGTGTTATACTCCGATAAATACGGTAATTGTTTCTGAGCCTTGTACGTTTTAAAGAAGAAGACAAATATATAAATAACTCAGGAGAAGGAGAAATCTAAACACAAATCAAGTCACTCAAACTCCTGAAAACATTTTGCCACAAAACAAAATATTAATTGTCATTAAACCTACATTTGAATTTCAGATAATTTCTTAACATCGCAAAGATTGCCTTGAAATAACCCCTATAAGCTTATTCCATGCCATCCATCGTAAACCAACCAGAACATGGCAAATTAAAAAATAACTCCAGCCATGGATAGCAGAGATAATTTACACCTTAGCAGTGTATTTCCTTAGACAATGAATAATTTCACCTATTCTCTCACTACAAAATAAGTTCAAGTGAAATATATAAGAATAAATATATAAGAATAATCATATTAATTATAAAAAACGTCTATCTTCAATTTAGATTTAGTAAAATATTAAAAAGACTTAGCTCTAGCTATGATGTATAACTTATTATTAAAGTGACAGTGCATTAAAAGTACATATAAATGGAAGAATAACAATCTATAAAAAGTAAGAAATTATTAATACACTTACTAAAGTGCTTAGTGCAAATAAACTGAAATTGTGCTTTATAAGAGTAGAGAGAGAAAATGTTTACATTCTAAAACATAATACTCAAATAATAAGCACAAATAATGCAATTCTTAACAATGCTTAAGGAATTAAGAGAGGAAAAAGAGAAAGAAACAGCAAAAATCTTCACCCTTTCTTCTCTCATCCACTCAAATACAAACTGTACAGTGTATCCAAATATTAACAATTTGCTATTTTGGTGGTTTAAGATGGGCTTTTATTTGGACAGATTTAAACATTGTTAATAAATGATCAGAATCCTCCTCTGATGACACAAAAGAACTCGCTCTTGGCTAGAGAAGGCAGGGTCTGTGTGTGAAACATAAACAAACTTAAATTTAAATGTATTGTTATGCAGATGAGGCAAGCTCCAATAATTATCTGTCTAGTTCAACTATTTATAAAAACAGCAATGATTCTATACATGTTTATATCATATTTATATTTGATTCAATCAGAGGTTTCCCTCCAGTAGGAGAGACTTCCCAATTCACGTTTCTATAAAAGTAATTTGTGTACATGCTATACTCCAGTACAGAACAATGCATTTCAATTGATAAATAAAATCAAGGAAAATAATTATATGGTCCATGAATCACTTACCATATGGTCCAAGCATCATTGGGAAAAAAGTTTGGAAGTCGATGATTTAGACAGTATGTGCATCCTGCAGAATGTGTAATTGCAGCTATGTTCAGTGTGTGCTCACTATTCATCTATATGTAGCTCCTACATTCAAGGTTCTTACATTTCCTTTCTGGGGATTTGGAAGTCCAAGGGCTACCATAGTATTTTAGGAGCGGCCTATGATAGTGTTTTCTTTTGAGATTTATTTAAAACAGCATGCACTGCCAACTGCAGATCCAGGTTACACTATGTTATAACATATATATGTGTGCCTATTTTTCAATTATCTGTCAATGTTTAATTTTTTTCATTTAAAATTACTGGTATTCACAAAGTTGTACCCTTGCAATTGACATTCCTAAGGTTTTAGATTCAAACAAATGGCATTATCTTTACGCAGTGCGGGCCAGGTTTGGATTTAAGGGTCGTTTCATACATTTATTAAGAACTTACTACAACTTTCCCCTAGCTAATTTGAAATTACTTGGTTCACAAAAGTTGAATTTCCCCATTTAAACTAGTCAGGGGTGTTATCTCTCCCCTCTGTTATTTGCGCTAGCTATAGAACCCCTAGCTCAGGCCATTCGCTCAACTTAAGGCTGGTCATCATCACTTTAAATGTTCTTTGTTCACAGACGATCTGCTATGCTCATTAACAGATCCGGAATTCTCCATAGATGCCCTAGATGCCCTGGGTCTTAAACCCAACATAGAAAAAACTGAGTAGTTGGACATTGGTTTAACCCCGGAAACTTTGGCGAAATTGAAATCAACTTTATTTGACCTAAAATATCTATAAAATACCTGGGTGTTAATATTACCAGGACTGTCTTAGAGCTCTATAAGGCAAGCTAACCCCCGTAATCAAAACTCTAATTGCAGAAATGGATGCCTGGTCTAAACTGAATATCTCTTGGACTGGCCGTATTGCTTCGGTCAAAATGAACATCCTTCCTCATATTTTATGCCTATTTAGAACCTTAGCAATCCCAGTTGATAATAAAGAACATTTTAAAAGTGGATATTCCGGTTTATCTGGAGGAATAGACCACCCAGAATTGCTAGGAAAGTGATGTACATAGAACCAAGTGAGGCCTCTCATACCCAAATGTTATGCTTTACTACAGAGCAGCTCAATTAACATTTTTAGCATTGGCCCATTCAGTAAAACATCAGCCAATCTGGGCATTCATGGAAAACTTGCAAATGAGCCTTAATACCTGGTATACGATAATTTGGTCTCCATATTTAAACTCTCACAAACCTAACTTCTCCAATCCAATGACAAATCTTACACTGAAAACCTGGGTTGCAGCTAACTCTAGGGGTCAACTGGTCCATCCCACCCCACCTCTCACTTGAATATTTTCTTCCCCCAGCTTACAAAATGTATGCTTACATACATCACGCCACTGGTAGATCTCATCTAAATTAGATAGATTTGGCATCTGGTTTAGGAATAATCAGCTTATACCTATAGTACAGATGCAGAAAGATTTTAACATTCCCGCAAAAGAATCTGTCACAATCTGCTTTTTCAAGGGGGCTTGCTATGAACCTAGTTCAAACCTACCCCAGCAGAATCGTGTGGTTCTTGTTCTCTGTGGCACCAAAGATGGCTTCTGAAGAGAGAAATGTCCAAATGTACAGGCAGAGAATACTGGATACAGATTACTAGTGGCCTATGGCAAGACCACTCCTCATTCAGGATACAAAACACAGAAACAGTCTCACACCTTGGATATGTGAAAACTAGAACTGAACCTTTATTGAATTATCAAACCAACATATTTATACTCTCCCATACCACACCCTTGTGTACCTTTGTGTATGTGTGTGATGAAACACATCTGCCTTGTAGCCTTGGTTGCTATAACAATTCAAATAACACTCATCAGATATCTAAACGATAAACCAGGTCTCCATGGTTATCTAGGGCAGAAAACCTTAATGTAAAGCTCAAGTGTTTACTCAGGACTGCAGTTATCTGCCTTGACTCAAGGCCTGTATGTGTGAGGCTGCAATGATCTGCAGCTAACTTCTGTACAGAGCATTTTTACCATGCCCACATATGTTCTATATCACATTTTTCCTCTTATAATATCTTATAACTAGGATATATAATAACCATGTACAGGCAACATATAACCACACGCAATAATGTATAATCCCAGTGCAACAATGTAATGCTCCGTTGGCCATATCCATAATTACTGGCAATATCAGTCCTTAAACAATGTAATCATGACAGAATCATTTAACTATCTTAAATTCAGACACTGGGTAACAATAACAATAACCTAAGCATATGACCCCGCAAAATTATCCTGGTTATCTACTATCTGTCAAAACCTCCCTCTGACTAAAGGGACTCTTGGGTCTTTCTATGATATCCTTAACACACCAGCTATAGAACAAAAGCCTTCTTACATGCTTGAATTTGAGAAAGATTTAGGCCAGGTGTGAGAATCTAGTAAATGGACCAAAGCATGCTCCAATCTTTCAAAATGATCCATGAGTTACAGTCTTCTTGAGACCTCTAGAGCATACTTCCCCACGCAAAAAAAATATAAAATTACAAACCAGGGAAGCAAGGCTTGCTTTAGATGATGCCACTCAGAAGGCAGTTTCTTGCATACATGGTGGACATGCCCAATTGTCCAAGAGGTGTGGCCAAAAACAATTTCACTCTTATTTTTAAGATTAGTTATAAAACCACCAATATAGTCATCTTTGAGACTGGCTGCTCATCCATAAACAACAGCATATCCACCAAGAGCAGCAGTTACTGATGGAAGACAAAACACCATACAGAGCTTGTGATTAAATACCTCATAGACGAGGTAAACCGAGGTGAGCATATTAAAATTACAATTACCATTACTATTCGTCTATCCAGCACCCCTTGATAATCGACACTAGGAGAGCCTGCGCTTTTTCTCTACGCACCCTCTTATTTTACTTGTACTTTACTTTACTTGTATTTTACTTTAATTGTACTTGTGATATTCTAACCCACTCGCTATATCCACCATTGGGACTCTGTACCAATAATCAATTATTTGGAATTACATATTACTCTAGAACCAGGGTCCTCAATCTTTTGAAACAGGGGGCCAGTTCACTGTCCCTCAGACACCGTTGGGGGCCAAACTATAGTTTGAAAAAAATATGAACAAATTCCTATGCACACTGCACATATCTTATTTGTAGTGCACAAAAAACAGTACAATATTTAAAATGAAGAACGATTTTAATCAATATAAACTTATAAGTATTTCAATGTGAGGTATGGGCCTGCTTTTAGCTAATGAGATGTTCAATATCCAGTTCCATCTTTGTCACTGCTAGTTGTAGCAAGTGATGCAAGTGTTCATCAGTTAGTCTGGATCTAGTTGGAGATTTCAGATGTTTAATTCGGGAAAAAGTCTGTTCACAGACATAGGTGCTGCCCAATGGTTGCAATTTTGAGTGCATGGTACCTGAGATTCAGATATGTCTCAGAGGGGAGAGATGCATAGAAATTAGTAAGGCTGCTTGATTTGAATTCGTCTTTCAGAGAGTCACAATTCTGTAGTTCGGCCAATTCCATTTGGTAAATCGAATCAACAATTTCAATGTCAATGTCAAAACGCTGTTTTTTCTGCCAACAGGTTTTGAGTTGTGAGGAGATTGCAGAAGTTTTCCTCCATCACTTGTTTCATGACGAGGTCTAATTTTACATGAAATGCTTTCACATGTGAATGCATATCACAGATGAGCTTCCACTTTCCTTAAAGTTGAACATTGAAACTGTTGAGTTGCTCTGTTACAAGGTGCCATTTCCATTCTGCATCGTTGAGCTGTGGTACTTCTTTGTTTTTTAAAAACATAAAAGTAGAAACCTGTGGAAGTAAGTCATAAAAAAGTTTCAAAACTCTCCCTCGACTCAGCCAATGGACTTCTGTGTGGTACAGAATATCTTCATATGCAACATTTAGCTCAGACAGAACTTCCTGAAACTGTCTGTGGTTTAGTGCATGAACTCTAATGAAGTTAACACAAAATACCAAATTTTTCATGACAAAGTCCAACTTCAGTGATTTACAACACAGTGCTTGTTGGTGGACGAGGCAGTGTATAGCTATTTGATGTGAATGGTTTTGCTTGTCCATCTCTTTATTAATGCATGCAACCACTCCTTTCGTAGACCGCATCATGCTAGGGGCACCATCAGTTGTCACACTGGATAGTTTAGCCCAGTCCAGCTCCAAAACATTCACAGTTTGGCAAACTGTTTCATAGATATCCTCTCCTGTTGTTGTTCCTTTGATGATTTTCAGTCCAGCAAGCTCCTCTGTGACTTTGAAATAATAATTTGTCCCATGAATGAAAATTAGAAGTTGTGCAGAATCACGAACATCATTGCTTTCGTCGACTTCCAATCAAAAATAGCAACGTTTTTTTGAGGAGTTTTGCAAATGCAGATACAAATTTCCCCCCGTTTCTTCAATCCTTCGTGTAATTGTAGGTCCTGAAAGACTCACTGTACTAAATAAATCAGCCTTCTCTGGGCATTCTCCCTCTACGAATAGTCTGCCAGTGCGCGCTATGAGCTTGGCAACTTGAAAACGTACTCGCAATGATGATATATTTAGCTGCTTTTGCTTCATAAAAGTATTTTGCTGAGTTGTCGATCCATTTTTCAGTTTTAATATTTTATCTTTTCTCACTTGTCCGACCAAACAATAATATTTATCTTTATGTTGAGTTTTGTAGTGTTGACGCAAATTGTATTCCTTGAACACAGACACTAAATTCTGGCATATCAGACAAACAGATCTTTCTTTGTACTGCGTGAAGAAGTAAGTGCACTGTTCTTTGAATACCCTGCACTAATGATTTCCTAGGGATTAAAAATTGCTATTAGTAAAATACCAATAAATACGGAGCTACAAAAACAATATACCAGCAATAATAACTCAAATAAAATAAAAAATGGCAGCGCTCAGTAATAGTGCAAATGGTCAGCGCTCAGTAGTAATGCAAATGGTCAGCGTTCAGCAGTAGCGCAAATGGTTAGCATTCAGCAGTAACGCAAATGGTCAGTGCTAAGCAGTAATGCAAATCAGCAGTACTCAGCAGTAGCGCAAATGGTCAGCATTCAGCAGTAACTCAGCACTAAGTAGTAGGTGAAGAAGGTTCTAATAAGCCATCCCGTATTTTAATTTTTTCATTATTTTCAATGTGGAGAATCTATTTCCAGAATATATCTTGCAATGTTATCTTGCAATGATAGTGATAATGGTGATGATGCACATTAAATACCTGCTCGCTCTGTTATATACACCAGATATGCACATTAAATACCTGCTCACTCTGGTATACAATTAATTTCGGTGGAAAATATCCTCCCCTATGTGAATGGCACTGGTTTTGCCACCAATTGTGGTGCCTGTGCACTAAATCCCCCGCCTATGGCAGGGGCGAGCGGGCGGGGGCTAGTTCCTGAGCACTGGAGCTGCTTGTCGGGGACGAGCACCCAAGCACGCGGCCGGGTGCGCAGAGACTGTGTCCCATTATGGCAAGACACCGGCGGCAGCAATTGCCCGGCAGGCCGGGTTCAGGACCCTGGCGGGACGGATCTGGCCCATGGGCCGTAGTTTGAGGACCCCTGCTCTAGAAGCTGACACTACTGGGTTTACCTTCCTAGTCAATGGGAATGAGCTTTGAATACAAGTAAAACTTTTAGTCAGTTGTACTGGAACAGCACAGAAATTATCTTAAACCTTACTTGTATCCTGTGCCCTTACTCTTTTACCAGGAAGGTAGACAGAAACAGCAAGTGTTTCCTCATTTCAGCAAACAATTATATTTAATATTACATTAAAGTCTGTATATCTAAGTTTTAAAGACATTTTGATAATTTGAGTTCATTCTTAATACTGTAAATGTGGGAATTCAATGATCCTATAAGAGAGGTGTTATGACACTGCATTCTTTCTCATGTGTTTCTTGTGACCCTAATGTTTTGCTGATATGCATCATACAAAGTGGAACAGTGTTATCACATGTGATAAATGACAGCATCTGACCCTTTATTTTCAGTCAAACGAATGTGAAAATGTGCCTTCGGTTACTTTCTTAATTCATTTGTAAACTAAAAACGTTAGTAGTTATCTATATCTAACTGTGAATAAAACAGATTTCACTACGATCTGCAGTAAAAAAACATATTTTTTATAACCATGTTATCTGTGCTAAGTGCATTTAACGTAAATATGTTATTATTTTCCAGTTGTGAATGTCCAAATATCTCAACCACAACTAAAAATGAGTGAGAATGTTTCATATCTTCTATAAAGACTTCTTGTTACCATATATTATAGGCGATCACCCAATTACATTTAATTTTAACAATTTGTGCCAATGTGTTTTTTGTTCGTGTAAAAATATCGGCTTCCATTCATAAATTCAAATTAAGTGTTACGTAGGTGCTGTCAACCTTCTGAAGAAACCTTTGTTTGCTGTTTTCCCCCTTGTCTCTGACACTGAAGTGTCATGTCACATTTGCCTGCTTTTTGTTGGCTTGATTCTGATTCTTTCTCCAGTGCCAACTTCCTTAACTCAAAACAATCAGAGGATCATCACATCAAATATGCCAGGTCTGAGATGACCTTCACAAGATCAACAAGGTGTGATAAGGTAATGAGAAAAAGCATACTGCTGGCACTTTCAACATTGTCCTGAAAACATTCAGAGAAACTTGCAATAAGGAAGACACATCATCATCTACATTATTCACAATGTTGAGTCACATATATTGGCCAACAGTGCAAAAACAAGTGAATTAAAATCAGGTTATGAAATAGATTGTTCTCCAGAAGGCTTTATACCTATAGTTTCGGTGAAAACAGATAAAAAAATCATATGCGTCAAACTGTTGTTTTTTTGGTTTCTATGCTCTTTTTAAAGAGCAATCAAAACTACCTATACATTTTATTAGGTACAACAAAGGTGTTTTATATGTACACCTAATAATGGAGAGTTCAGACAAATGGGCTTTTTTCCTCTAAACAGGCTTGGGATTTCAGGGCTGGTCTGTAGTTGTGAGTGGAATCAGACTGATTTGCTACAGAAAATGACTCCCCTGTAATGACAAAAGTGACATAAACTAAAGACATTGCACCCTGAGTCGGTAACGTTACCTAAGTGTGTGCTATTTAATGATGCCTGTTCTCAGGTGTGCTTCACTCACTCTGGTAGTATTTATTATATTAACCATTTTTTCAGAACAAAATAATACCTGACATGTATGATTCCTCTGTCTTCCAAAGTATACTAACTGGTGGCACACAATTTTAAATAAAAGCACAGTGCTTGATTAGTGTGAAAAGGAATCTACATGCATGAAATGCAAGGTATCACATTTTTGGTCGCTACAAAAACTAATGAGCAAAATGTGCCACTCATTAACATATTGTGTTACCAGGGGCGGCCCGTCCATTGGGGCGTCAGGACAAAGGCCCCCCCAAATATTTTCATGACCCTGCAATAAAAAAACACAATAATTTATTAGTAATAACCCAAAAACAATTAAATATAATGTGTACATCATCATTCAAGTGTTAATACAGTTAATACAGTAATAAAAGCAAACTATTCCCAGGGACACTGTCACTTTAAGATAACCCCTTGCGCTGTGTGTATATATTAACTAATGCTGCTGTGTATCTATTGTAGCCCCCTGCATCCCTGTGTGATCATATTACACTAGTAAAGTACACTAACCTTTAGACTCTTCTCTTCAATGAGGCCTGGCTTGGCCCCCTGACTGTTAATGCATTCCGCCCACCAGCACAGTGACGATATGCATGGGCGGTCATAAATGTATCAATTTAATGACTGACAGTCTTCCATCATTGACCAATCAATGATGGAAGGCTGTACAGTTGTCAAGAGAACAATGTAAACCCACCCAGACCGTTAGCTCCGAGCGCCCGCCAGCTAATAGGGCCTCGAGTTTACTTTTTGATTGACATCTACAGTCAATAAAACCACCAGTTGCCTGTCCCTTCCCCCTTTCTCTTTCCTGACCCTGGTCACGCTGAGACTGAGAGACCTCCCTGGCTGAAACTACTCACATCTGCTCTGCCCAACCTAACAGTAAGTCAACCTGCCTGGCACCTGCCCTGCCCCTGGCCAAACCAAACCCCCTAATAAAAGGATGGGTCCCTCCAGTTACCCCACTATGCCTGCCTGGCCTGCCACCTACCCAGCCACCCACCAACTTACCTATTCCCGACGACCGACCTCGGCCTGCAATGCCTGGTACCATCCCCAGCCATCACCCCCATGTGGCCTGTGCCACCCCTCGATCACCCTGATGTGGCCTGCCCTATGCTATGCCACCGCCCGATTACCCCGATCACGGTGATCGCGGTAATCGGGTGGTGAGCGGGGTGGCACAGGCCACATGGGGGTGATCGGATCACCCCCATGAGGCCTGTGCCATCCCTGATCACCTCCATGTGGCCTGTGCCACCCACGAGGCCCGATCATCACCACCCCGATGTGGCCTATGCTGTGCCACCGCCCGATTACCCCGATCACGGTGATCGGGGTAATCGGGGTTGCACAGGCCACATGGGGGTGGATGATCACCCCCATGAGGCCTGTGCCACCCCTGATCATGGCCTCCATGTGGCCTACGCGGCCACTGACCGACCGATGGCCGCGTGAGCGTGACCGACCCCACCCTGATCCTGCTACCAACCCCCCCTTCCCTATTTTTATTCCATTTTTAGAAGTAACAGGCACATGCATGTGCCTGTCACTTTTAAAGATAAAATAAAAATAAGGTAAGGGAAAAACAATAATAAAAATACAGTAAAAACAGCACACATACTAAACAAACAATAACACAAATAAAGTAAACAGCACATACATACTAAACAAACAATAATAAAAATAAAATAAACAGCACATACTTACCTGTCAAATTGACCCCTCCAGCGTTGGCCTTCTGCCCTCAGTGACCTGGATAGTCATAATAATCCAATGTTGATTGAAGCCCATGTCATAAAATCCAATGTTGATTGAAGCCCATGTCAAATAAATAATCCAATGTTGATTGAAGCCCATGTCCCAGTCAAATAAATAATCCAATCTTGATTGAAGCCACTGGTCAAATAAATAATCCAATCTTGATTGAAGCCATTGTCAAAAAATAATCCAATCATGATTGAAGCCATTGTCCATCCATTCTGGCCCATTGAAAGAGGCCTCCACAAAAAAAAAAACGACGCTCTAAAAAAAAAAAAAAAAACTAACAGAGCTCCTCCTACAAGGAGCTCCACCTTCGATTAATTGTCTTTTTCCCACGCTCTGCCTTATATACTAATTTTTGAAGGACTCTGATTGGCTGAAATTTTTGATTGACATCGATTTCAACCAATGAGAGTCTTTAAAAAATTAGCAAATCAGCAAGCAGGTATGTAAAGCCTGTAAGAGAAAAAAAGGTTAGTGTGAACTTGTTTGACCCTGTATGTATTATACATATTACAGGGCTATTTATGTGATATACATGTTACAGGATAATATCCTGTAACATGTATAGCAAATAAATAGCACTGTAATATGTATAAAAAATAATGTCTAATAGAAATACATGAACAATATAATAAAATAAGTAATAAAGTACATCAATTAATCAAATAATAAATATCAATTAATATATATTTTTTTATGTATATGTTTATGTATATTTATGTAATTTTTTATGTGTGTGTGTGTGTGTGATATATATATATATATATATATATATATATATATATTTATTTATATATATTGATATATAAATATTTATATATATATATATATATATATTGATTGATTGATAGATATATTAATTGATATATATATATATATATATATATATATATATATTGAGATATACATATATATATATATATTTATATATTGATTGATTTATATATTGATTATTGATTGATATATATATATATATATATATAGAGAGAGAGAGAGAGAGAGAGAGAGAGAGATATTGATATCAATTGATATTTTTTTATTTTTTATTTTTTCATTTTTTTTCATGTACAGTTTGGGCCTACATGGTCCCACTTTGTTATTTAGGGTTTTTAAGGTGCGGTTGGGGCCTATATGGTCCCAATTTGTTATTTAGGGTTTTTAAGGTGCGGTTGGGGCCTATATGGTCCCAATTTGTTATTTAGGGTTTTTAAGGTGCGGTTGGGGCCTATATGGTCCCAATTTGTTATTTAGGGTTTTTAAGGTGCGGTTGGGGCCTGTACGGTCCCAATTTGTTATTTAGGGTTTTTAAGGTGCGGTTGGGGCCTATATGGTCCCAATTTGTTATTTAGGGTTTTTAAGGTGCGGTTGGGGCCTATATAGTCACACTTGGTCTTTTAAGGTTTTAAAAGTTAAGGTTTGGGTCTTGAACGTTCTAATGTTTTTTTTGTTGTTTTCTATCACTTCCCAGGTGCAAACTATCTGTGGAAGCAGATTTGTTTGGACTCGTTGGTTGACTTACTGGACGTGAATACCCCGAGAAGGAGAATTAACTGTAGGTGAGTATATGGTCACACTTGGAATTTTAAGGTTTTTAAGGTGCGGTTGGGGCCTATATGGTCACACTTGGTCTTCTAAGGTATGTTTGGGGCCTATATAGTTCCACTTGGTCTTCTAAGGTATGTTTGGGGCCTATATAGTTCCACTTGGTCTTCTAAGGTATGTTTGGGGCCTATGGTCACACTTGGTCTTCTAAGGTATGTTTGGGGCCTATATAGTTCCACTTGGTCTTCTAAGGTATGTTTGGGGCCTATATAGTTCCACTTGGTCTTCTAAGGTATGTTTGGGGCCTATGGTCACACTTGGTCTTCTAAGGTATGTTTGGGGCCTATATGGTCACACTTGGTCTTCTAAGGTATGTTTGGGGCCTATATGGTTCCACTTGGTCTTTAAATGTTTTTTAAGTATGGTTTTGTTCTTGAATGGTCTGATTGATTTGCTTGTTTTCTTTCAACCCCAGGTGCAAACCCTATGTGGCTGCAGATTTGTTTCTACTCGTTGGTCAACTTACTGAAAGTGAATACCCTGAGAAGAAGAGCCGACTAATGGTAGGTGTCACTCCTTTAATTTTTCTGTTAATGCGTATAGGTGCAATTATGATATTGCTGTAGTCTTGTCACATGAGTTTTTTAATCTATATTGTATACCAATGAATTTAACACATTGTTACTTTACTTCTTGACATTTCTGCATTGCTGATCATGTATTTCAATGGGCTTTACAAGTATAAGGTCCTTGGGCGGGGCTTATAAAGGTCATTATGACGTCAGGGGGAGGGGTTATAAAAATGGGTGTGGTTTGAAAAGGGGGAGTGACTATGTTTCGCCCTGGCACCCCTCCAACTTGAAAAGTCACCAGCCGCCACTGTGTGTTACTCTAAAAAAGTATATATGTATATCTAATGTACAGCAAGTTTATTAGTCTTTAAAAATAATCTTTAACCCCAAACCCCAGTTTGGGTTGTTTCATTTACGGTAGTTAAATTCTCATATATAACAAGCAATAACTCACCCCCAAGAAATGTTTATGTGAAGTAGGTCTTGTGCTGCCCAGTAAACAAAATAATGTATCAAGTGCCAGTGATATTCTTCTATTTCAGTGTCTGAAATAAGGCTTATTAAGTCTGTTTTTCATTTTTATGGAGCAATATCATATTACAAAATTACAATGTTTTATTTTAGCAGGTTTCTCTCTATTTCAGTGTAGATATGGTTTCTATAGAGAAACACTAGAAATCGTGAGTTTTTTAAATACTTTGATTTCCTATTAAGATGATTCATTGAACACATATATTATTATTAAGGCACCATCTATACAAAAAGTATGGTCTTTGTAGCACATATATACTATCAAGCATTGGTGGTACATAGGACAAGTATCATCCAAGTAGCATTAGCAGATCATGGAGACAGGGCAGTTATTCAACAGAGGTGAAACTGGATTTCCCCATGCTGTACAATCGAGTCAGGGCATGGTACCCCATAAAACGTGTCTCTTAGCCTGCTTAGAGGGCCAGATAGTTGTGAAAAGGAAAAGGCATGTCCTGGACGTGGTTGCGAACCATGCTTAGTAAATATGTCCGAATAACATGAGGGCTTGTTAGAAGCATAGTAAAGATGAAAAAGACTTGTGTTTGTACATGGGCAAAGACACAGATTAAACCGAAATCAGAAATGTGGAGCTTAACAAAAGCGGAAAAAGCATTACCTTGGACATAGATGAGAACAATGTTTAGTATCTATGAGCCAAAATTTGCAATTAGGGCTTGTAGGAAGCCGCATGACGATGACAAAAGTTTGACCTGGACATAGGTAAGGACATTGATAGAGTCAAATTCGGCAATGTTATGCTTAGCGAAAGCTGGTTAAGACTTATTGAAGTTGCATGGCAGTGCCATGTTCTGTGATTTCTCCTGAACAGTAAGTGTGTTTGGGTGCTTGTGCAGTGATTAGTGGCAGCTGAGAGGGGGTGTGGTTTTGCCTATGTAAAGCTATATCAGTGTGTGGCTTTTTGTGGTCTGTTTGCCTCTGTTCTGTATTTTCTCCTGAACAGTAAAGTGTGTTTGGGTACTTGTGCAGTGATTAGTGGGCAGGTAAGTAGTAAGAACCTAATATAAACAGGCGAAGGAGCGAAATTGTGAGCTTGCAAACACTTCAAGTATAAGTGCAGTCCTAGTATAAGTGTAGAAGTTTAAATAAAAGGAGGGAGTTCAAAGAGAAGGGGAGCACATTGTAGTGCAGTACACACATTTTTTCTTTCCCAACTTTCATTAGTAATTCTATTGACAACCTCACTCAGTGTGCAACCTGTCACATGTAGTACTGGAGAGGAGAATTGCAGCACTTAGTGATATTGCTCCACTGGAAAGGGAGTTGGTGCTCATGGAGAACAGTTTAGCTGGGCCTAGAATGGAGGGATGAGATGTCCAGGGAGGTAGCTGGATTACAGTTACAAGGGGAAGCAGGGGGAACAGGAGGAGGCAGGCCAGTTCTGAGCTGGCACACACCAACAGATTTGCCTTATTGAGTGAAACTGTTGGGGATGTCCATTCAGGAATGGCAATGCCAGATAGAGCTGTTCCCTCTAACAGCCGGGAGAACAGTTCTACTGGAGGAGAGGGAGGGCAGCATAGGCAGAGCAAGAGAAAGGTTTTGGTGGTAGGGGACTCTATTATTCGGAAGGTAGACAGGGTGATTTGTCCCCTAGATCCCAGCATGCAAACATTTTGCTGTCTCCCAGGTGCTTGGATTCGGGCATGTTGTGGAACAGGTAGATAAATTATTGGGAGGGGCTGGAAATGAAACGTTGGTCTTGGTACATATTAGTACCAATGACAAAGTTAGTGGAAGATGGAGAGTCCTAAATAATGATTTTATAGAACTAGGTAATAAGCTGAATTCAAGGACCTCCAAGGTAGTATTTTAAGAGAGATACTACCAGTGCCACGTGCTAGCCCAGGGAGGCAGAAGGAACTTAGGGAGGTTAATGTGTGGCTAAAAAAGTGGTGCATTGGGTTTTTAGAGCACTGGGCTGACTTCTCACTTGGGTACAATCTTTATAGCAGCGATGAATTGCACCTTAATAAAGAGGGAGCTGGTGTGCTAGGCTAAAGGATGTTAGAATGGCTGCGGGAGTTTTTAAACTAGTAGGTGAGGGGGAAGACTAGATAGAAGTAATGGGGTAGAAAATGTGGAGGGGGTAAGAAACGAATTAACTAGTCAAGGAGGGGGAGATGGGGGAGGGTACAGTATAGTCAATAATAGGGAGGTATTGTTAAGTAACTCAAGTACAGTGGCATGCACTTCAGAACTACAGGCTCATAACATAAGGTGTATGATTGCTAATGCCAGAAGCTTGCCATGAAAAATGGGAGAGTTAGAATTATTAGCAGTTAATGAGAAATTGGATATAATAGGCATTACTGAAACGTGGTGGGATGAATGTCATGACTGGACTGTTAATCTGGATGGTTATTACCAATTTAGGAAAGATTGGGGCAATGGTAAAAGAGGAGGAGGGATTTGTCTGAGAAGATATTTATGGTGGAACTAGCGATAATGGGGAATGTTTGCAGGTATAGTTAAATGGTGGAGGAGCAAATTCTAAAAGAATATTGATAGGAGTATGCTATAAACCCCCAAATATAATTCAAAGTGAGGAAATACAATTATTGTTACCGATTGGAAATGCAACTAAGCATGGGCAAGTCCTAATAATGGGATAGTTTAACTACCCTGAAATAAACTGGATGAATGAGACCAGCAGTTCAGCTGGGGGAGCAGGTTTTTGAGTATACTTAGAGATCATTATCTGGCCCAGGTTGTACAAGAGCCAGCTAGAAATTAAGCTATCTTGGATTTAGTCATCACAAATAATATTTATATAGTATCAAATGTTGAAATAGGGCAACCTTTGGCAAACCGTGATCACAACACAGTCTCATTTGAGATTATATAAAAAAAAAAAAACTGAAGGGGTGGACAAAAACTCTTAATTTTAAAAGGGAAGATTTTAATGGTTTAAGGGCAGCAATACAAAGTATAGACTGGGACAGAGAACTGACAGGTAAAAATATGTTCAAATCCTTGCTAAATATACATACTTATCACCATATACCATGTGGGAAAAAAGTAAAATAAGTAAATCACAACCCATGTGGCTTAACAATGACTTAAAGATGAAGATGATGAGTAAAAAACAGGCATTTAAATCATACAAAAAAAAGGGACAGACTGTTTTACGTGAATACAAGGAAGTCAACAAGGCTTGCAAAAGGGCTGTTAGACTGGCTACACTAGAAAATGAAAAGTTAGTTGCAAAGGAGAGTAAGACTAACCCTAAAATATTTTTAATGAGAAGAAAACCAGGATGGAAGCTATAGGAACATTACAATGGGAAACAGGCTGTCTGACAATTAGTGACCAGGAAAAGGCACATGAGCTAAATAACTTATTTGCTTTGGTCTACACAAGGGAGGTACCAGTGTTTGGGACACTGCAACAAAATGGGTCTAAACTGCCTTCACCAAATAATTGGTTAACACAGCAAGAAATCCAAAAGTGGTTGGAAAAAATAAATGTTAATAAAGCCCCAGGTCCTGATGGAATACATCCAAGGGTACTGAGGGAACTGGGCTCTGTAATAGCCAAACCATTATATCTAATTTTTCAAGATTTACTCAACACAGGGTCTCTACCAGATGACTGGAGAAAAGCAGAGGTGATACCTATATTTCAGTAGGGAGCAAGAACAAATCCAGGAAATTATAGACCTGTAAGCCTCACTTCTGTAGTGGGAAAACTTTTAGAAGGGTTAAAAAGAGATAGTATACAAGAATATGTCTATTTAAACAAGATTATAAGTAGGAATCAACATGAATTTATGTGCAAACTAAGGGATAAAGGAATTGCAGTAAATATCCGCTCATGGATTGAGAGCTGGCTAAAAGACAGGAAGCAAAGGGTTGTTGTAAATGGAACATACTCCGATTGGACTAATGTGGTAAATGGCATTCCTCAGGGTTCAGTATTATGTCCTCTCCTTTTTAACATATTTATTAATGACTGGAAAGTATTGTCTTCATTTTTGCTGATGACACTAAGTTGGTCAAGGTAATTAAATCAGATAATGATTTACTTTCCCTCCAAAAAGTTATGCATCTTGGAAGGAAAAATAGCCATGCAATTCATAATCTTAATGGAGCAAATCTAGGTGTATCAGATATTGAAAGGGATTTAGGAGTGCCTGTGAACAACCGCCTAGATAACAGTGCTCAATGCCAAGCAGCATCTGCAAAAGGCAAGTAAAATATTAGCATGTATTAAGAAGGGTATAGAAGCCAGGGAAGCAAATATAATTCTGCCACTATACAAATCTCTAGTACACCCTCATTTGGAATATGTAGTACAATTTTGGGCACCACTTCATAAAAAGGACATTTTAAGGTACAGAGGAGGGCAACAAAACTAATAAGGGGGATGGAGGGGCTACGTTATGAAGAAAGACTAACCAAATTAAACGTATTTTCTCTAGAAAAAAGGCGTCTAAGAGGAGATATGATTACCTTATATAAATACATCCAGGGTCAGTATAAAGATTTGTCAAGGGAGCTTTTTGTGCCAACAGGTTTTCAACTGACAAGAGGACGTCCCTTGAGGTTAGAAGTAAAAAGATTCCACCTTAAAGAAAGAAAAGGGTTCTTCACAGTAAGGGTGGTTAATCTGTGGAATTCTCTACCAGAGGAGGTATTAATAACTTTAAAAAGGGATTGGATATATTCTTGATTAAAAAGGGCATTCATGGTTATTCTGCATAATTAAAGAGGGAGTATTGATCCAGGGATGAGTCCGTTCACCAACATTTGGGGTCAAGAAGGTCCCCCCCCCCCCTGCTTTTGAGACAATTGGCAAAGTTTCACTGAGTTTTTTTTTTCTGTTTGCCTTCCTCTGGATCAATTATCAATTAACAATTAATCTGAATATTGCAGATCACAGGAGATCTAAAGAGGTTGAACTTGATGGACTAAAAGTATTTTTTTTAACCTCAATTACTATGTAGCTATATAACTATGTAACTATGAAAATGGTGCTACTGTACCTATGATATGAGCAATGTCAATACTTAGTAGGCATAGCCTGAAATCCGATACAAAGTTGTCAAAATCTGTATATGTAGGCATAGAAAAGTCCCAAATCAATGAAAAGACTGACCTTGTCATAGGCAAGGTCCCTACTTTGTATATAGTTAAATGGTGGAGGAGCAAATTCTAAAAGAATATTGATAGGAGTATGCTATAAACCCCCAAATATAATTCAAAGTGAGGAAATACAATTATTGTTACCGATTGGAAATGCAACTAAGCATGGGCAAGTCCTAATAATGGGATAGTTTAACTACCCTGAAATAAACTAGATGAATGAGACCAGCAGTTCAGCTGAGGGAGCAGGTTTTTGAGTATACTTAGAGATCATTATCTGGCCCAGGTTGTACAAGAGCCAGCTAGAAATTAAGCTATCTTGGATTTAGTCATCACAAATAATATTTATATAGTATCAAATGTTGAAATAGGGCAACCTTTGGCAAACCGTGATCACAACACAGTCTCATTTGAGATTATATAAAAAAAAAAAAAAACTGAAGGGGTGGACAAAAACTCTTAATTTTAAAAGGGAAGATTTTAATGGTTTAAGGGCAGCAATACAAAGTATAGACTGGGACAGAGAACTGACAGGTAAAAATATGTTCAAATCCTTGCTAAATATACATACTTATCACCATATACCATGTGGGAAAAAAGTAAAATAAGTAAATCACAACCCATGTGGCTTAACAATGACTTAAAGATGAAGATGATGAGTAAAAAACAGGCATTTAAATCATACAAAAAAAAGGGACAGACTGTTTTACGTGAATACAAGGAAGTCAACAAGGCTTGCAAAAGGGCTGTTAGACTGGCTACACTAGAAAATGAAAAGTTAGTTGCAAAGGAGAGTAAGACTAACCCTAAAATATTTTTAATGAGAAGAAAACCAGGATGGAAGCTATAGGAACATTACAATGGGAAACAGGCTGTCTGACAATTAGTGACCAGGAAAAGGCACATGAGCTAAATAACTTATTTGCTTTGGTCTACACAAGGGAGGTACCAGTGTTTGGGACACTGCAACAAAATGGGTCTAAACTGCCTTCACCAAATAATTGGTTAACACAGCAAGAAATCCAAAAGTGGTTGGAAAAAATAAATGTTAATAAAGCCCCAGGTCCTGATGGAATACATCCAAGGGTACTGAGGGAACTGGGCTCTGTAATAGCCAAACCATTATATCTAATTTTTCAAGATTTACTCAACACAGGGTCTCTACCAGATGACTGGAGAAAAGCAGAGGTGATACCTATATTTCAGTAGGGAGCAAGAACAAATCCAGGAAATTATAGACCTGTAAGCCTCACTTCTGTAGTGGGAAAACTTTTAGAAGGGTTAAAAAGAGATAGTATACAAGAATATGTCTATTTAAACAAGATTATAAGTAGGAATCAACATGAATTTATGTGCAAACTAAGGGATAAAGGAATTGCAGTAAATATCCGCTCATGGATTGAGAGCTGGCTAAAAGACAGGAAGCAAAGGGTTGTTGTAAATGGAACATACTCCGATTGGACTAATGTGGTAAATGGCATTCCTCAGGGTTCAGTATTATGTCCTCTCCTTTTTAACATATTTATTAATGACTGGAAAGTATTGTCTTCATTTTTGCTGATGACACTAAGTTGGTCAAGGTAATTAAATCAGATAATGATTTACTTTCCCTCCAAAAAGTTATGCATCTTGGAAGGAAAAATAGGTGTATCAGATATTGAAAGGGATTTAGGAGTGCCTGTGAACAACCGCCTAGATAACAGTGCTCAATGCCAAGCAGCATCTGCAAAAGGCAAGTAAAATATTAGCATGTATTAAGAAGGGTATAGAAGCCAGGGAAGCAAATATAATTCTGCCACTATACAAATCTCTAGTACACCCTCATTTGGAATATGTAGTACAATTTTGGGCACCACTTCATAAAAAGGACATTTTAAGGTACAGAGGAGGGCAACAAAACTAATAAGGGGGATGGAGGGGCTACGTTATGAAGAAAGACTAACCAAATTAAACGTATTTTCTCTAGAAAAAAGGCGTCTAAGAGGAGATATGATTACCTTATATAAATACATCCAGGGTCAGTATAAAGATTTGTCAAGGGAGCTTTTTGTGCCAACAGGTTTTCAACTGACAAGAGGACGTCCCTTGAGGTTAGAAGTAAAAAGATTCCACCTTAAAGAAAGAAAAGGGTTCTTCACAGTAAGGGTGGTTAATCTGTGGAATTCTCTACCAGAGGAGGTATTAATAACTTTAAAAAGGGATTGGATATATTCTTGATTAAAAAGGGCATTCATGGTTATTCTGCATAATTAAAGAGGGAGTATTGATCCAGGGATGAGTCCGTTCACCAACATTTGGGGTCAAGAAGGTCCCCCCCCCCCTGCTTTTGAGACAATTGGCAAAGTTTCACTGAGTTTTTTTTTTTCTGTTTGCCTTCCTCTGGATCAATTATCAATTAACAATTAATCTGAATATTGCAGATCACAGGAGATCTAAAGAGGTTGAACTTGATGGACTAAAAGTATTTTTTTTAACCTCAATTACTATGTAGCTATATAACTATGTAACTATGAAAATGGTGCTACTGTACCTATGATATGAGCAATGTCAATACTTAGTAGGCGTAGCCTGAAATCCGATACAAAGTTGTCAAAATCTGTATATGTAGGCATAGAAAAGTCCCAAATCAATGAAAAGACTGACCTTGTCATAGGCAAGGTCCCTACTTTGTATATATATATGCAATATGCAAAGGTATGGCCTATTGAAGCCGCATGGCAATGAAATTATTATTATTTTTATTTTTTTTGGCAATGAAATTATGTTACCTTGATATAAACAATTTCACTATTTAGTAGATATGGCCCAAAATCTAAAATACAAAGGTGCCATCATCTGTATATGTAGGCTTGGTAAAATCCCATGATCATGAAAAAAGATTGACCTGTACATGGTCAAAGTCCCTGCTTAATATATATATATATATATATATATATATATATATACTAGCAACTTTCCCGTCAAAAATGACGGGGCAATTAAATTGTAAGGCAGGTAATGCTGTTTGTCACAGACAGTAAGTGTTTTGGTCGTCTGAGATCCTTTGGCGCTCATTGTGAGCCTCGCTCATTGCGAGCCTCTCGGTTGGTGTATTTTTTGTGATCAGAGGTGCTTTTGTGCTCATTGTAAGGTCCGTGCGGATCTCCTTTTGGCGCTTATTGCAACCCTCTCCCCTGATGTACTTTGTGTCCTATGAGCACCGTCGGCGCTCCTTGTGAGGCGCGCGGTGAAGGCCTTTGCCCTTTATGTCAATACTGTGGTATATTTTTTTTCTGTTTATGTATTTTTTCATAATAATTAATTAATTAATGAAATCATAAATTAATATACTTTACCTATTTGTAATTAATATATGCAGCAAGCAATGTGCTGAAGAGCTAACAATCTGTTTTGATGTTCCTGCAGCATATAATGTAGATTTGTACTGTTGTTGAGCTGAGGTGTAAGTGTCTGCAATGTGTGCAGAGTGTAGTGTAAATAGGCTGCATGCTCGAGGGGAAGCCATTTGTGTAGCTGTGTACTTCCGCATTCTGTAAGTTAGTGTTGTAAAACGGCAGCGATTGTGTATGTTGTACGCGGGTGTGCATAATTTTGTGTCCTTGTTAATAATGTATTTTGTACCTCGTACGGGTTTGAGTAAAAGTTGTATGTGCCTAGCGGTATTTTGCGGGTTTAGGGGTCGTGTAGCCTTGTTTTCGTTTTTTTCGGTGGCCATTTTTTCTGTTGCTTATGGGATTTTCGAGTGTCTAAACTCTGTAAATGAAACTTAAATTTGCGTGCAATCTGACTCCCAGACGTCCTGGCTGTCCCCCCTTGCTGTGTGTTTTTTATTTGTGTATTTAGTGTTTTTTTATTGTTTTCCGCTGTGTGCGGTTCGGCCGCTAAGTTCGTATTTTTGCGAGTTTATCATTTTTTTTCTAAGTCCCGCGGCTCTTTTTTTTGTCTGTATTTAGTCATTGCGTCTTATCAGTTTTTTTTTCAACTCCCGCTTCTGTGGCTGTTTGTAACCGCTTGTGGGGCGCCGTAGAGCCTCCACCTCCGCAAATGCAGCCCCTTGCAAGCCTTCGGCTCCTAGCAGCCGACATTGGAGCCTCCTCCTTCCGCAAATGCGGCTCATTTGCATGCAGGTCCTCATTTGCAGCCTGAACTGTGTCCCTTGCTTCGGCTCATTGCAGCCGACGTTGGAGCCTCCACCTTCCGCAAATGCGGCCCCTCGCTTTGCTAGAGTCCCCATTTGCGGCCCAAACTGCATCACTCGCGTGACGACAAATTGCGGATTGACAACTATTATATGTGATATAACGTTGTGCTCAAAAGTTTGCATAACCTTGGCAGAAATTGTGAAATGTTGGCATTTATTTTGAAAATATGACTGATTATGCACAACAAATTTATTTTATTGAAGGATAGTGATCATATGAAACAATTTATTATCACATAGTTGTTTGACTCCTTTTTTAGATCATAATGATAACAGAAATCATCCAAATGGCCCTGGTAAAAAGTTTACATACCCTTGAATGTTTGGCTTTGTTACAGACACACAAGGTGACACACATTAAAATGGCAATTAAAGGTTAATTTCCCACACCTATGGCTTTTTAAATTGCAATTAGTGTCTGTGTATAAATAGTCAATGAGTTTGTTAGCTCTCACGTGGATGCACTGAGCTAGATACTGAGCCATGGGGAGCAGAAAAGAACTGTCAAAAGCTCTGCGTAACAAGGTAATGGAACTTCATAAAGATGGAAAAGGGTATAAAAAGATATCCAAAACCTTGAAAATGTCAGTCAGTACTGTTCAATCACTTATTAAGAAGTGAAAAATTTGAGGATCTCTTGATACCAAGCCAAGGTCAGGTAGACCAAGAAAGATTTCAGCCACTGAAACTGCCAGAAGATAACTGCCAGAAGAGTTGTTCAGAATACAAAGAAAAACCCACAGGTAACTTCAGGAGAAATAAAGGCTGCTCTGGATAAAGACGGTGTGGTTGTTTCGCAGAGCACATTACAATGATACCTGAACAAAAATGAGCAGCATTGTCGAGTTGCCAGAAAGTAGCTTTTACTGCGCCAATGCCACAAAAAAGCCCAGTTACACTATGCCCGACAACAACTTGCCACTGTAAAGCATGGTGGTGGCTCACTGATGTTTTTTGGGGGCCAGGGGGGGGGGGGGAAGCTCTAAAGGTATGGGGAATCTTGTGAAAATTGATGACAAGATGAATGCAGCATGTTATCAGAAAATAATGGCAGACAATTTACATTCTTCTGCTCAAAGGCTGTGCATGGCACTCTCTAGGACTTTCCAGCATAACAATGACTCTAAGCACAAGGCAAAGTTTACCCTTCAGTGGTTACAGCAGAAAAAGGTGAAGGTTGTGGCGTGGCCATCACAGTCTCCTGACCTTAATATCATCAATAGTATATTTCCCCTAAGCAACCAAATTAATTTATTGATAAGATTATACAAATAAAAAATTATGTATATAGACCTTCTCCTTTCTTTATTAAATTTAAAATATAACTTTTATTAAATATAATTATAAACATAATTTAATTTACATACATTTAAAAATATTTAAATAAAATATAACATGTCTCCCAATCCTAATAATCAGTATATATAGGGCTCAAATGGAAATATATCTATATAGACTTTATCTATGTATAAAACTAAGACATATACAATTTAGAAAATCTAAAATATATGTAACAGCAGTATCTATTGATATAATAGTATCTATATGTACATTCCAGTCATTTGTTAGACATAATGAGACAAATACTATACATACAGCAAGGAGTGTTAAAAGGCAGTGGTGGAAATAGAAGGGAACATTGAATTTAACCACTGTTGCCCTCTCTGACTATTTTACAGTGGAGTTGTTCTAAAAATGTTTGCATATATGTGCATTATGATCTATTGCTGTGGTAATTGTTGAATACATTTATATTGTCTTTAAATTGTTACTATATTGACATTTCATTTACTGCCCTTTCAGGATACAAACGAGAGTTGTAACTGCAACAAGTGTACCAATTATCCAATTAGACACTCCGCACATATAAGCCCTGACTGTCTTCCTATCAAGACTGATCCCAGTGGAAGCATTACACGCGAAACGGTGGTGTAGGATCGGCTTCTGTCTTTGTCTCCCGCTGATGATGTCAACAAGCAGCTAGACGCTGCCAGATACTTTACACTTACAGATTGGCACCTAAGCAGAGCAAGTGCAATGGTTTGAAGGGATGTGGAATAGAAGGGACTAGTCCCAGCCATTTTAGTGCAGGGATTGCATATCTATCAGGGATAGGGGATAAATAGAGGGTCCCCCAAGTTATTTGTATTTAAGGGCAACTCCGCTGTAAAATAGTCAGAGAGGGCCACAGTGGTTAAATTCAATGTTCCCTTCTATTTGCACCATTGTCTTTTAACACTCCTTGCTGTATGTATATTATTTGTCTCATTATGTCTAACAAATGACTGGAATGTACATATAGATACTAATATATCAATAGATACTGCTGTTACATATATTTTTGATTTTTGAAATTGTATATGTCTTAATATATACATAGATAAAGTCTTTATAGATATATTTCCATTTGAGCCCTATATATACTGATTATTATGATTGGGAGACATATGTTATATTTTATTTAAATATTTTTAAATGTATGTAAATTAAATTCTGTTTATAATTATATTTAATAAAAGTTATATTTTAAATTTAATAACGAAAGGAGAAGGTATATATATATATATATATATAATTTTGTATTTGTATATTCTTATCAATATATTACTTTGGTTGCTTAGGGGAAATATACTAATGATCAGAATTTAAAGGTGTCTATACTTTCCTCTTTCTATATCTACTTTGAATATTACACTGCTGATCATATAGGTATACCAGGAGATATGGAAAGGACAAGACTAATGATATAGTTAGCCAATATCAACCAGGTAATTTCCCAATAGTGCTAAATCACCAAAATATATTTTTTCCTTAATATCATCAAGCCACTCTAGGGAGATCTCAAATGTGCGGTTCATGCAAGACGACCAAATACTTTGTATGACCTGGAGGCATTTTGCCAAGACGAATGGGCAGCTATACCACCTACAAGTACTAGGGGTCTCATAGACAACTATTACAAAAGACTGCATGCTGTCATTGATGCTCTAGGGAGCAATACACAGATTAAGAACTAAGGGTATGCAAACTTTTGAACAGGGTCATTTCATTTTTTTCTTTATTGCCATGTTTTGTTTTATGATTGTGCCATTCTGTTATAACCTACAGTTGAATATGAATCCCATAAGAAATAAAAGAAATGTATTTTGCCTGCTCACTCATGTTTTCTTTAAAAATGTTATATATATTACCAATTCACCAGAGGTATGCAAACTTTTGAGCACAACTGTATATATATATATATCATGACCTTTTGCCCCCTAGAGGATGGTGCCAGGCACAGAGCGTGAAGAGTTCTTGACAGGAGTGACGGAGTTAAACTCCTGGAGGACTCCTAATTGGCCCAGCTGAAACTTCACTTTAAAGCCTGGAAAGCAGAGATGGGAAGGCATGCTAATTAGGCTCTGGCCCAGGTTGGGTGCTGCTGCTAGCAGCCAGAGCAAGCCACAGAGAGGAGCTTGCTGGCTGATTTGTGTGGATCTGCAGTTTGTTTGAAGAAGCTGGGATAGAGAACCTTAGACAGCACTGCTGCTGTTGGATCATGAGAACTGGTATAAGCTATGAAGCGAGGCAGTAAGGAGCACTGCTTGAAATACAGAGAGACCCTGGCAAGTGAGAGTGGATTGCCTGACGTGTTCAGCCAGCATCATAGCAAGAGACACAGAGTGTTCAGCATGACCTGGGAAGAGAAAGAGACAGAACTCCTGGTCAGGATCTGTCTGGACTTGCAGTGTGGCTGCCGCAAAGGAAGCCACTTGAGGATCAGCCTGAGTGACTGCAACAATATTTACAAGAGAGACTGTTTGCTCTAAGAGTAGATGACTTACAGAGGATCCATTGCAGCTGAGAAGCTGGGAGAGAGAGACTGGACTTAAAGGTACCACCCTTCTGTGTGAAAAGGTACTATTTTACCTGCAGGCCGAGAAACAGCCTCAGGGCTAGTCAGGGTTTTCCTGTAAAAAAGCAAGCAAGTTTATGTAGATGTTTCTTTCATGCTGACATTAAGCTATAGAATGAGTAAATAATTAATATCAATTTCTAGGCTCAGTTTAAATTTATGTCACAAAAAGGGAGATAAAAGGTATCCATTGCGGCCGCTCGCGCCGGAGGAAAGCCTTTCATCTAAAACGGCCGCAAGAGTTTCGGCCGCAAGAAAGCCCCGGTTGCTATTCTATTGCTCCGGGAACCCTCTCTGCAAGGCTAAAAGCGAGCCGCAGCTTACTTGCAGGAAAAAGGTCCCTCTAGCACCAATTAAGCACATTATAAAGCCAAAATAAAGCCATCCTGCACTCTGAGGAGACTATAAAGTGATTGTAGGTGTTAGCAAAAATAGCACAACATTCCCCTATACTCAAATCCGTAAAAAAATTTTTTTTATATATATGTCAAATATCCATGTAAAAAGTCCAGAGTGCTTGGAGCACCTCAGACCCGGCCACGCTGCGGCCGGAAAATAAACAGTTAATGTAAACTCGGGTTTGGGCTGATGTGCAAGCTTGAGATGGGGTTGCTATTAATCCTCATGTCCCCCAATATGATCCCTAGCATTTACAGAGCTGTACAGTGCTGTCTTGAATTTATTTTTCACTTTAAAGATTTCTGAGCTTACAGCCGGTTGCAAGATATACGGCCGGCCGTAAGAGGAGATCCTTGCGGGGCCGTTTAATAGAATTGCAAGGTAACAGGAGCCCCGCAAGGAATCGCAGCCTTGCGGCCATTTTACGGCCGATAATAGAATGAGGTCCCATGTAACTATGTAACTATGAATCTAATACAAAGGTGCCAAAATCTGTGAATATAGGCATGGGTGTTGGAGCCAAAGAAAATCTGGGGGGGATATCGATATCGCATATAGTATAAAAATAACACACAACTGCTTCTCTGCACACAAACACACAATTTGAAAAATCTGGGGGGGACTTGTCTCCCCCAGTTCCTACACCCATGTATGTAGGCTTAGTAAAGCCCCATGGTAATGAAAAGACTGATCTTCTACATGGGCAAAGCCACTGCTTAGTATATATATATATATATAAGTATTGGGCAAAATATGCGAAGTAAGGGCTTATTAAAGCCGCATAGCAATTTAATTGTGTTAGCTTACAAATGTAATTTAAAATACTGGCTTTGTACATGGGTGAAGATGCTGCATAGTAGATATGAGACAAAATCTTTTTAAAGCCAAGATACAAATAATCTCTGAGAGATATCCCCCAGGCACAAAGGAATAGGAGGGTTGGAAGAGCTTGTTAAAGGTTACTGGGCCCCGCCCACAGGAAGAGTCGGGACATGTGAGACCCTCCTACAACTACCAGGTAACACCTGTACATATATTTGAATTGTTTCCAAATTCCCGTCCCAAAAACCCATTAACAAGAGGCACTCACATATAGACATAATTGGGTTTGGGAGTATATGCTAAGCCCAGGCGAACTTGATGTACAGCTGAGATAAAACCTTTTGGAATAACATAATGATTATATAGCCTTTCCTTTAGGGTGTGAGCTTGAGTAGGAGATAAATGTTATCCCATAGTTGAACAGAATGTTTGATAATTTGACAGATAATACTCAAAAGCATGTCATCCTTTTTATGAACTCTGATAATGTTGGATTTAAGTTTGGTATGACAAGTTTATTTTCTAGGTCTACCCAGCCTTTTGTGGTATTGTGGTAGATGCCAGACCTGAGTATTGACTAGTTGAGCTTATTAATAGTATTTAGAATTTGCTCAGGATCTTATAATATCTGTAAATGCTCTCACTTTGTTGCCAACCCCCCAGTGAGCAATGTTTCAATTATTGGTTTCTGTTTGCCTTCCTCTGAATGAACACATGGATCAAAGGAGATCTAAAATGGTTGATCTTTCTTGTCTTCCATGTTTTTTCACTGTGAAGTGCTATGCTACTATGTTAGACAGGTGAAATGGAGTAAACCAATCTTGTTTTGAATCCACATTTTGTTTTCTGTCCATATATTTGTAACTTCTCTCACTGCATTTTTATCCAGTTCTGTCCCTTTAACAGACACTGGATCCGTTTACAATCACTACATGAGTTAGGTGTGGTAAAACATTCCAATCCTAAAAAATACAATATTTTCATTAGCAGAATATATTGCAATGGATATGAGGAGTGCATTGAGTGGTTATACCTAGAGACAAGTATTAATTCTCACCGAAAAACAACATAGTTAAAGATGTGAGTCAGAAAAAGAGAAATTAATGAGTAATGAGTAAGCTTTAGAGCCTAACAAAATTCTTTAACCGAGGAAAAGAGGCAGAATCAGTCTTAGATGCTCTAGGTTTAAACTATGACAGAAAGAAAATCAGGGAAATAAATCTATACAACTTTAAAAAGCCGGAGAAAAGCTAAATTAAATATCTTTTTGAAGAATGTGAAAGTCTATTGAAAAGGAGCACCAACCCGGTAATTATGGTTGGACTGCAGTTTCATCTTTTTGAAGGTTTCATTACAGACAGGAACAGAATGTTATGCTTTTATCTCTTAAACAAAGACTGAACAGCTTTGATGGAAAAATAAACATTTTTCTTTTTCTATTTTGCTTCATATATTGGTCAAATTTAACTCAGGGTACAGTATCATTGATTTTGTCATGGTTCTGGTCCATAGAAGACTATGCACTTAAGATCTGAAGCACTAGCAGGTCTCAATCATTGTGGAATCATGTGATATACATTTTTGAATAATCAATATGGGACAACTGATCAGTATCTAGACTCTCTACATGCACCAGAAATTCAAAGCTGATTAACAAACTTTGTATATTGTGATCTTCTATAAAATATATATCTATGCAATGTATGTCTGTACATTTAGTTTAAGAACATAACTCTGATGGTTTATTAGAACAAGTAAATAATATCAAATTCTAGTCTCAGTTTAAATTTACACATTTATCTGTTCAAACCTTTAATGATAGAAAGATACTAAGTGAATACTCAAGAAAGTACCTGGACAAGCCTGGGATGATCACCCTCAAGCCTGAAGGTACAAAAGGCATGTACGTAGTACGACTTTGTTGCTACCAACTGAACATTTGAAAGGTATAAGTGACGTTTCTTGTCCTTCTAAGGACTTATATATTTGCAACCAGACTGACAATGCTTTGAAGAAGTACTTTGCTTTAAAGGTCAGTATGTATACTCTAAACACAAGTGAGCTACTGGTCGAACTCATGGTTTGTCTACACCTTTTTTCATTCCTCAGTTATCTCAAACATCTGTGGGTGTAAATGCAAAACAAAATATAATTAAATTCTCAAATGCTGTCACAACTACCTCTATAATCCAGTCACAAGTTGGGAGGCTCTGTTGGACATAATGGTCATGCAGACGGACCTCACACTGAACAGTTAACCAATTATGGAGTTCTTTGGAAGCCCTGTGCACACCCAACCGTATTGAAGCAATACTGCAGCAGGTCAACAATTCAAATATATAGCTCAGGGCCATATGAGATTATACATATATAAATGTACATGCACTCCTACACACACACATCACATATATAGTTGTGAGCGTACGAGTTGTTGCTAACGCTGCGGGCTCGCGTAGCGAGCCCGCGGCCCTCGCGAAGCGAGGGCCGGGGCTCGCGCAGCGAGACGCGGGCCTCGCGAAGCGAGGGCACTGTGCCAGGTTCTCAGTTGCTGGCATGGAGCGCCGCAGGCGCTCCATGCCAGCACCTGAGGACCTCGCAAAGCGAGGTCTTCAGTTGCAGCAACTGCGACCCTTGAAAAAAAAAGTTTACGTCCAAACACATTACGACACTCGCAAACAACATACGACACACGTTCAAACACATTACGACACTCGCAAACAACATACGACACACGTTCACACACATTACGGCCTCGCAACACTCGGACGCAACTCGCGAACATTACAAAATTACAAACACAATACATACACACAGCACATACATAAAAACCTTACCTACACAAACAGGAAGCACCCAGGACCTCAAAAATGCAACTTACAACTTAATTGCACTCAAAATAAAAGAGTTTCGACACTAAATAGTTTGTTAAGCGACAAAAAAAATGGCCGACGAATAAAACGAAAACGAGGCTACACACGCAAACACCATGCTACACACGCAAACACCATACGAGACACGTTACCACACATTACGACTTCGCAAACATCGGACGCAACACGCCGACATACAAACATTTAAAACTTAACAAAGACACACAACAAACACATAAAAAGCTTACCTACAGCAAGAGGAACCAGCCAGCACCTCAAAAAAACAAGTTACACCTACATTTAAATCAAAATAAACACTTTAGACACTAATACCATCGCTAAGCGAGAGAAAAAATGGCCGACTAACAAAACGAAAACGAGGCTTCAGACGTAACTACACTACACTTACTCGCAATAATGAAACACATACTATGCGGAACGTATCACAATCATATTAAACACCATTTTGAACAGTAATACGCCTAAAATGGCGGATGGAACGCAAATTGTAAGCTGGAACGCAAATAGCGCATGCGTATTGCGTTCTAACGGTCTCACTTTCCAGAACTTTCTACAAGTTTATAAATACTGGCTATTTCCAACTAAAAAATACATTTCTCCTCAGGTGATCAACGGAGTGACTTCTGAGATAACTGCTGCTTTTACTTGAGAAGACAATTCTTTACTAATTTACTACTTTACATTGTGCAAATTACAACTGACAGGTAAGCTATAATATATTACATTTTATTATCAGGTCAGGTCAAACAAATAAAAAAATAAACTAGGATTTATGTAGTCATCATGTATGGCACATTTATGTGTATAGGCTCCCAAAAAAAATTAAACAGAGCTTTATGTATAGTGACATCTGACACGCACATATATGTCTATAATGTATAGTTACATGTGACACGCACATATATGTCTATAATGTATAGTGACATTTGACACACACATTTCTGTGTATTGCCCCTTCATAGTGACATGTGACACGCACGTATATGTGTATAATGTATAGTGACATGTGACACGCACATATATGTCTATAATGTATAGTGACATGTGACACGCACATTTCTGTGTATTGCCCCTTCATAGTGACATCTGACACCGACATATATGTCTATAATGTATAGTGACATGTGACACGCACATTTATGTGTATTACCAATGCAACAAAATTAGCTTACAACAAAATCAGTAAACAACTACATTTTAATGACATTATATCTCATGTATACTGATATGTCACACGCACATATATGTGTATCATCTATAGTTACATCTCACACACACACATTTATGTGTGTTGGAAAAAAAAAATATAAGGTTAATTTAACCATTTAAATTTGACTCATGTATACTGATATGTCACACGTACACAAAATAATTACATTAAACTATGTAATGTGCTTCATGTATGTGACATATGTGTGTAGCCCCCAACAAAAAATAAGGTTAATTGAATTAATTTACTGCAATTCAATACATCAGATAAAGCTGAATCTTTCTATTTCGTTTAATATTCAAACAGACTCTGCATCAACAGCGTCTCTCAACAATTTGCACCGTGCACTGTGAAGCACAATCCCTTTTAAAGAACACCAACAAATTTGAAGAGGTAAGATACAACAACACATTACATGCTCAAAAGGCCATGCTTTGCTAGATGACAAATTATAAATATACAAATAACTATTTCACTTTCTTTTTCAAACAGACACTAAAAGAAGACCGGCGGATTAAGATTGGCAGGAGGGGACCGTCTGTCATTCAAAACTTCTATCAAGGTAAAGTATTAAGTATAAACAAGAAATAACCATGAGCCTTATTCAATTGCAACTTCCTCATTTGAATAGGGCTCTATGGGCCTCATTCTATTATCGGCCGTAAATCGGCCGTAAGGCTGCGATTCCTTGCGAGGGTTCAGTTAACTCGCGATTCTATTATACGGCCCCGCAAGGATCTCCCCTTACGGCCGGCCGCATATCTTGGAACCGGCCGTAAACTGTGAAATATAAAAACTCAAAAATAAATTCAAGCCTGCACTGTACAGCTCTGTAAATGCTAGGGATCATATTGGGGGACATGAGGAATAAAAGGAACCCACTCTCAAGCTTGCACATCTGCCCAAACCCGAGTTCAAATTAACTGTTTATTTGCCGGCTGCGGCGGGGGTGTGTCTGAGGTGCTCCAAGCACTCTGGACTTTTTACATGGATATTTTACGGATATTAAAAATAAAATATTTTACGGATTTGAGTACAGGATAATTATGTGCTATTTTTTCTAACACCTAAAATCCCTTTATAGTCTTCTCAAAGTGCAGGATGGCTTTATTTGAGCTATTTTATGTGCTTAATTGGTGCTAGCGAGACCTTTTTCCTGCAAGTAACTGCGGCTCGCTTTTAGCCTTGCAGAGAGGTTTCCCGGAGCAATTGAATTGCAAATCTCTTGCGGCCGTTTTAGATCAAAGGCTTTCCTCCGGCGCGATCGGCCGCAAGAGATAGCAAGGCACCGGCCGCAAGCCTGCCGGAGTCCCCGGCCGTAAGGGAATAGAATAGCAGAATAGCTTGCGGCCAGTCCTTGCGGCCCCGCAGCGGCTGCGGCCGATAATAGAATGAGGCCCTATATAAGCACATAACATTTTTTTTATACAGAACTTTTTAGTTACTGAATTTCTAACCACAATCAAGGTTTTCAATAACTAAAAACTTTGCTCAATAAATATGTTATGTGATTATATAGAGCCCTCTTCAATTGGCAAAATTGCAATTCAATGAGGACCTATATGTCTTTAATGGCCAAGGGCCTCACTGAAATGTGATTTGCCCATTTCAATAGGGCTCTATATAAGCACATAACATATTTTTGAAACAGAACTTTTTAGTTACTGAACTTCTAACCACAATCAAGGTTTTCAATAACTAAAAACTTTGCTCAATAAATATGTTATGTAATTATATAGAGCCCTCTTCAATTGGCAAAATTGCAATTCAATGAGGACCTATATGTCTTTAATGCCCAAGGGCCTCACTCAAATGTGATTTGCCCATTTCAATAGGGCTCTATATAAGCACAGAGCATATTTTTTAGGAAATTTTTCTTTTGTGAACACGTTCCTTTTGGATACAAGTTCACTAAATACAAAATTCTGTACAAACATATGCTCTGTGCTGATATTGAGCTCTATTCCATTGGCCAAAACACAATTGAATAAGGAGCTCACAATATAACAAATGCAGTAACCAAAGGCCCTTATTCAATTGCTATTTTGGAAAATTAAATATGGCTATAAATAAGAACTTTTAGGCCCTTACTCTATTTTAACAAATATATGTGATGTGCTTATTTACAACCCTATTCAAATTTCTACATTGCAATTCAATTACGGCCTTACAGTACTATTACATTGTAAAAAATGCAATTGCATGAGGGCCAAACTATGCAACATATGGTACACACAAAGGCCCTCATTCAATTGCAATTTGCCCAATTGAATAGGGCTCTAAATAACAACATAACAATAGCTTAAAACTAAGGTTTTAGTTAATAAAAAAATATCAAAAATACAGTTTTTCAATGACTACAAAATTATTTTAACTAATATGCTATGTGCTCATTTACAGCACAATTCAATTAGCCAAATCGCAATTCAATGACACACAAACTGCTACACACAAAACAGAATTTCTTATTAAGGCCCTCATTCAATTGCAATTTTGCCAATTGAATAGGGGTCTAAATAAGCACATCACATATATTTTTTAAAGAAGTTTTTAGTTATTAAGCATCTATCCAAAAGCACGGTTTTCACTACCTAAAAACTTCTTTAAAAAATATATATTATGTGCTTATTTAGAGCCGTATTCAATTGGCAAAATCGCAATTGAATGAGGGCCTAAATGTTTAACAACCTATAAGCCTTACAAATAACCAAAAATAAGAATAACAAAAGTGTTGTGCACCTAATAGCATTGTATAAAAAAGCACACAAACTCATAGCAAACTATATTAACATTCTTCTTTAATGTTTAACAACCTATAACCTGTACAATCAAGAAGAAATTAGTTTTGCACAAGTGATGTGCACCAAACAGGATTGTCAATAACTAACACAAACACATAGCAAACTACATTAATTATATTATTTCATGTTTCACTAACTATAACCATCCAAATAAAGGTTAAATAAGTATACCACAAGTGGTGCGCACAAAACAGGATTGTACAAAAACTAACATAAACACATAGCAAAATAAATTCATATTCTTATGTAATATATCACAACCCACAAGCCTTACTAAGAACCTTAAATAAGAATAACAAAAGTCTTGGGATTGTACAGAAAGTTAAAAAAAAAATATTTGAAAAAAATAACCATAACTGATACAATACAGCAAAATTAATACATTTTTTACTTATTTAAAAGACATTTCACTCAAACAACATTTTCTATTTTACATTACAACAGATACTGCGTGAAGACAATCGGACGAGGACTTTTTCCACAGGACCGGACCATCGGACGAGGACTCGGACCAGACCAGCAGACGAGGAATTTCAACACAGGACCAGACCAGCAGACGAGGAATTTCAACACAGGACCAGACCATCGGACGAGGACTTTCACCAACGGACCACAACATCGGACGAGGGATATCGCCACAGGACCACAATATCGGACAGGGGCTATCGCCACAGGACCACACCATCGGACGAGGACTTCCGACAGAGGACCACACCATTGGACAACGATTTTGAAACGAGGACCAACAAACATTCGGATTTAAATCACACTTCAACCAAGGTAAACTATAATAACTACTAAAGAATAACACTAAAGAAACTGCTTTCAGTTGCATCCGTCTCAACAGAAAAATAAATTAATTAATTTACTATCTCCCTTATTTTATTTAAATTGCTACTATGCAATACATAGCTCAATAACCACATCACTTTTTTTTTCAGCAAAGAAGTTTTGCAGTGGTAAATATCTATCCACAAACAAAGTTTTTAATAAATAAAACCATTATTTTAAATAAATATGTTACATGCTTATTTACAGCAGTATTCCATTGGAAAAATTCTGAGCCACTGAAGACAGGAATTATAAATTTAACTAAATATCAATGATACATTCATGATTTGCCTTTTATTTCAACAATTGTGCACAATAATCTTTAACAGGAATTACAAATTTAAATATACACAATTACATTTATTTGTTTCCGTTTACAGATTAATATGGCTGATAACGAGACCAAAGAAGAGAAGAAAAGACGTCAAACTAGAGAAAGACAAGAGAGATGGGCCGCCCAGCAGACACCGGAGGAGAAAGAAATTAGAAGAGAAAAAGAACGCAAAAGACTTGCAAATAAAAGAATATCCGCTGCAAAAATGAAAGATACAACCAAAATAAATAAAAAAATAATAAAGCATTTACAAACTGTTCCTAAAACATCAGATGACATTTTACAACATACCAGTCAAGACAGACCAAAAAAAAAAACTACCAAAAAAAAGCATTTACAAACTCTTACTAAAAACTTACAGGAAATTTCAACCGAACAAGTCCAACATATACCAAGAAAATGTACGAAAAAAACTAAACATTTAGAACCTGTTGTTGAAACATTTCATGACTTTTCATCTGATGAATATCAAAGTCAACATCCAATATGCATTGCAAATTGTCCTTTAATGAAGTCTTTAGCAGTAGAGGTTCATAGTTGTGGGGACATGACTACTCAATGTCAATTTTGTGAGGCTTATTATTTTAAACAGGAGAGACCCCGAGATGGACAATTTATTAGTTGTTGTCAAAAAGGAAAGTTCAAACTTCCACAAAGGAAACAATTTCCAACCTATTTACTAAATATTCTGACTGAACCTACTTTTCCAAATTACAAAAATTTTAAGACAAACATAAGATCCTACAATAGTGCCATATCATTTGCATCTATGGGGGCAACATTGGCTGCTAATGTACCAGGACATGGTCCTTACTGTTTTAAAGTCCAAGGACAAATTTATCATCGGACTTCACATTTACATCCAGAGGAAGGAGAGCAAAGAAAATTCGCTCAACTATATGTCCTAGATACAATGGAAGCTGTTGACCAACGTATGCAGATGGAAGAAAATAAAAAATGCTTACCCAGTGTTTTTATAGAGCTAAATAACATTATGGACAACAATCCCTACAGTAAAGCTTACAAAAAATTGGCAGAAGTAGAAAATGAACAACTACTTCATGCACAAAGACATCAATTACCCATGCCAAAGGTTAATATGGTGCTTAAAAGAGACAGACATACTGATAAACGTCGTTATAACTTGCCAACATCAAATGAGGTTGCAATGGTCTTTCACAATGATGAAGGAGAACCACCATTTCAAAGAGACATTAGAGTATATCCCAGAAATGAGGACCAACCATTTATTAATATTAATATCTTAAGTCCAAATTTAGATCCAATGACATATCCCATCTTTTTCCCACACGGAGAAGCAGGTTGGCAACCAAAATTAACCCTTCCCAGTTACCCAAATGCTAAAGCCAGAATCCGAAATAATGTTTCTATGCTTGAATTTAAAGTTGCTCAAATTGCCATTAGAGATGAATTTAATCCCATTTTATGTGGTGGAAAACTAACACAACAATGGATTATTGATTCATATTTGCAAGTTGAGGCAAATAATTTAAACTTTATAAAATATCAACAAGATAAACTACGTGTAGAACAATATTGTGGACTCATGGACTATGTTGCTGACGTGGCTACAAGCAGAGACATGACAGCTGGCAAAGCCATCATTTTACCATCTTCCTTTCAAGGATCTCCTCGAAATATGAGAGAAAGATACAATGATGCTATGGCTATTGTGACAAAATTTGGAAAACCAGATTTATTTGTGACATTTACATGTAATCCACAATGGCCAGAAATTAATCAAAATCTACTTCTTGGACAAAGTGCTTCAGATCGACCAGATTTAGTAGCCAGAGTTTTTAAGATAAAATTAAATGAATTAATACGTGACTTTACTATAAATCAGTTATTTGGCAAATGTCTTGCTTATGTATATACCATTGAATTTCAAAAAAGAGGCCTTCCACATGCACATCTTCTCATAATACTTCAAGAGAAAGATAAATTAGATACTTCGGACAAAGTGGATGCAGTCATAGTTGCTGAACTACCGGATCCAGAACTATATGGTAGACTATATGAGATTGTTACTCATCGCATGATTCATGGACCCTGTGGAGACCTTAATCCACAATCACCATGTATGGAAAATAATCAATGTTCAAAAGATTTTCCAAAAGATTATAGAGACAAAACATATGCCAATTGTGATGGATATCCACTTTATAAAAGAAGAGAAGGAGATAGTGCCATTATTCGTGGAAAAAAAGTGGACAATAGATATGTAGTACCCTACAATCCACATTTACTCATGAAGTACAACGCCCACATCAACGTAGAAGCCTGCACTTCCATCAAATCCATTAAATATGTCTACAAATATATTTACAAAGGTTACGATGCAGCTACTGTAGTCGTCAAAAGTGCAGACAACCCTGAAAGTAGTGAGTTAGTACATGATGAACTTGCATCTCATGTAGATGCTCGCTATGTCAGTGCGCCAGAAGCTATGTGGCGGCTTCTAAAATTTGAAATGCATGATAGATCACATGCAGTATATAGGTTAGCAGTACATTTGCCACAACGACATTTAGTCTATTTCCATTCTGGAAATGAAATGAATGCATTGGCCCAAAGTGAAGATCGTCACACTACACTAACTGCATGGTTTGCATTAAATTCCACTGATGCTCAAGCAACACAATACTTATATATTGAAATTCCATATCACTATGTTTTTGTGAATGGATTATGGAGAGCAAGAAAAACCAGAGGCAATAAAATAATTCCACGAATTTACACAGTCAGTCCAAGAGATGTTGAACGATTTTGCTTACGGATATTACTTTTAAATGTTCCAGGAGCACAAAGTTTTGAACACTTAAGAACTGTTAATGACATTGTATATGAATCCTTCCATTTAGCTGCAAGAAATAGAAACTTACTCGCTGATGATACAGAGTGGGAAAGATGTTTAGAAGAAGCAGCACAATGTCAAATGCCACGACAGATGAGAGAACAATTTGCTTTTATTTGTATCTTCTCAAATGCTCCAAATGCATTAGCTTTGTGGGAGACTTTTAAAAGTAATATGGCTGAAGACTTTATGCGACGATACAATGAACCCATTGCACACTTAAAAGCCTTAATGGAAATTCAAGAAGTCTTTTTAACTCATGGATTAAGTTGTGCAAGTTTTAATTTGCCTGATCCAGGTCTAATAGATGACATTAACTTTGAAGACTATGACATTCAACTACAAGCAGAAAGAACACAAGAAAGACTTGCAACTTTAAATACACTACAATTGCAAGCATTTCATGCCATTAAAAATGCTATAGATGATGACATGGTGACAGAGCGTTATTTCTATCTTGATGGACCTGGCGGATCAGGGAAAACATATTTGTACAATTTATTAATGAGTTCAGTACGAGCACAAGGACAAATAGCAATGGCGTTTGCCACTACTGGAATTGCTGCACTTTTATTAGAAGGTGGAAGAACTGTTCATAGTGGATTCAAACTGCCAGTGCCTATTTTGGAAAATTCAGTGTCAGATATTCGCATGACATCCTTACAAGCAAAGAAATTGAAGAAATGTAAATTAATTATAATAGATGAGGCCACAATGATGTCATGCTATGCCCTCCAATGTATTGACCGTTTGCTTCGTGAAGTCATGGATAATATTTTTCCATTTGGTGGAAAGGTAATTTTGTTGGGTGGCGATTTTAGACAAACATTACCTGTCGTTGTACATGGAAATCGAACAGACATTATTGAAACATGTATAAAGTCAAGTACAGTATGGAAACATTTTACCCATCTTCAACTGCAACAAAATATGAGATCAGAAGGCCAAACTGATTTCAATGATTGGCTTATTAAAATTGGAGAAGGAAGAACAGAAAAAATACTACATTTACCTGACGACACTGTAGAGATCCCACCTCAGATGATTTGTCAACAAGATATTATATCGGCAATATTTGAAGGGAGCATAAATAACGAAGAATATTCTGAGCTTGCCAACCAAGTCATACTGACGTGTAAAAATAAAGATGCATTAATACTCAATAATGAAATCTTAAAAAAAATTAATGCACCACAAAGAAATTATCACAGTGCTGATTCTGTACTTGCTGATGACAATGAAAGTCAGGCAAACTTTTCAACTGAATTCATTAACTCTTTAACTCCTTCTGGAATGCCACCACATATTTTGCAGCTAAAGAAAGGTGCAATTATCATGTTACTGCGAAATATGAACCCCAAAAAAGGCCTATGCAATGGCACAAGATTAATTGTTCAACAATTAAAGGACCATTTTATAGATGCTGAAATTTTAACTGGGACCCATAAAGGAGAGAGAGTTTTCATACCAAGAATAGATTTAGCACCAAGTGAAAGTAGTCTCCCTTTTATACTTCAAAGAAGACAATTTCCCATTATTATGGCATTTGCCATGACCATTAATAAATCACAAGGTCAGACTTTCAAATCTGTGGGTATTTACTTAGAAGAACCAGTTTTTGCACATGGTCAATTGTACGTTGCGTTGTCACGGTGCAAAAATCCACAGGCTATTAAAGTTTACATTGAAAACAATGAAAGTCAAGGTGATTTATTAGAAGATGGACGTATTTTTACTAAAAACATTGTCTACTATGAGGTACTATAACTTTGCAGAATACAAATTCAAGATGCCAACATTTTTTAAAAGCATTGCAAAATACATAACAATTGGTTGTTTAATTCAGTCATAATTAATGAAAGTACTGTTTAGGAATGATTCGCCTCACAAAATACTTGCCTTGCATTGTTAGTCAAAATTATGTGAAAATGTTAAGTCACTATGTTAATGTTTCTAATGTTACAAGTTTAAAAAATATATTTGCAAGTTATTTCATTCAACAGATTACAAAGTGGATGTTAAGAGGTCAAGCACCTTTTAAGTCACAATGTAAATATTGTCTGTTATCTTAAGATTACTAACTACATTAATGTTTATCGCCAGTTTATGTGCTCAGTAATGAATTACTTTAATTACGTACGTTTTAAGCAGAGTTTTACTGTATGCCTTCCTCTACATTCAATGTATATTCAAGTTAACAATTATTGTGATAGAAATTGCATGTTAATACTGATTAATTTAAAGGTCAATTGTTTTTACATTCAAATGTTAATACTTTTAATAAAAAATTAGGTTACAAAATGTTTTCGCTATGTTCCTGTTTATAATGTTCAAAATTATACAAATGTTTTGTCAACTTCTAAACTTACATAAAAAATAAAGTTAAAGTTTCAAAATATATACTTTGAAGGTTATTGCTTACATATATTTTAAACTTCATGTTAAAATTCGTAACGTTTCAAGAAGGCTTTTTACTTTTTGCTTTCCTATTCATTCAATGTATATTAAAGTTAACAATTCTTCAGATACAAATTACATTTTAAAAAACCATTACATCAACATTTTACAAAAATACACGTTCATATTAAAATACTTACAAGTGTCAAAAATATATGTTAATAACTAAACAACTTGACAAACATATACATCACATTGCCGTCATTTTTTGACGGGCAAGTCGCTAGTACTTAATAATGATAAACTTACTGGCTTTGGTCATTAATAGAGCCAATCTGGAATTAATTAATAAAAACATAACCTGAAGACAAAAAGGAATTATAAGCAGTTCCTTTTGTGTAGACACATTTTGCTCATCATTTGCCTCAGTCTTCCCAGCATACCTTCATGTCTTCTCTTCCTCTGCACACTCTACTTAGTTCAACTGACTACTTTGTAGTAAGGTATCAATGATAATTTATGGGGAGCCAGTCTTTGCCACTAGGACACTTCATTTTAGCATTAAAAATGTAACTTAGACTCCAGGGCTGTCTAACTGGGCAGTGATAGGTTGTAAAATACTGTATATCACTTAACCCAAATAAAGGCCTGCATTGTCATTTAGTCTGGCAGTGAAAGGGTAACAAATAGCTGTAATGACAATAAACCCACAACTTTCAGTTTTGTACTTCAGTCTGATGTATTTTTCAGAGCTTGCACTTTTCACCTCAAACACACAGTACAATGTGTATATGAAGGTTACAAAGCACCAAGTTGTTTAGCTTATGATATATGAGAGTTTATGATAATGCTCTTGCATGGACTATGTTTCTGGTGGTAAAATACATTAAACAGAGCATTACAGTCTGTGACCTGAGCCAGACTGCCACTCCCATAATAAACTGATAAGAATATTGTTGTTTTGTCTACTCATTTATGGTTACTATGGATATATATATTGTAACGGAGCTGGAACACGCAGTCCAAAATCTCCGCTGGTATACGGTAAAATACCCAAGAGGCACTACAGGTTCACCATTCCCGACCTCCCATATTGGACGACACACAATTTGGGAGTCAAATGAATACTGACTTTATTTACCTTTACAGAAATATATATACATCTCTTTGGCCACAGGTAATACCCATGCCCATATTTGGCCACACACAATACACATAAAGAGAACAATAGGGGGGTCACACCTCCCTGGCAACTTTGATACAATCAGACATTGATTCAATTACACTTCTTTGTTCTTATCTGAGAATGAAAACACTGTATACAATAGACTTCCTTTATCTTATGCGGAGTCGCTGTAACAAGATTATCTCCCATGCCAAGTAGCTGTAAATGTCTGGGACAATATTCTGCAGAGCATCAACCAACATACATATAGTAGGATCATATTTTAACCATAATAATCATAAAACAGGGTAAAACAGTGATGGGTTCCGTTACACACCTCCCCCGTGACCATAAGCCGGCATACACGGTCTGATCCCAACGGATCTGCTTGGGGATGTCCGGAGGAGTGCTCACAGATCATTTCTCGAGTTCTGTCTGTCTGGACAACCCGTCGGCGTTACCATTTTGTTTCCCTGGGCGATACTGGATGGTGAAATCAAATGGTTGTAGTGCCAAACTCCATCTCAGTAGTCTAGCGTTGTCCCCTGACACCCGGTTTAGCCACACCAACGGGTTGTGATCTGTGAGCAAGGCAAATTGTTGGCCATATAAGTAGGGCTGTAGTTTCTTGAGGGCCCACACCACCGCCAGGCATTCCTTTTCGATGGCGGCATAGCTTACTTCCCTGGGATGTAGTTTCCGACTTAAGTAAGCGACTGGATGCTCGCCGCCATCGGCCCCAACTTGGCTCAGCACTGCTCCCAATCCAAACATAGAAGCGTCTGTATGAACGAGAAATCGTCTAGTTGGATCGGGAGCGGCCAGTACAGGGGCATGAAATAGGGCAGATTTCAGTTCTTGGAATGCCTTCTCACACTCTGGGCTCCAGGTCACTACTTTGGGTAAGTTCTTTTTGGTGAGGTCAGTAAGGGGCTTGGCTAGGGCACTATAATCAGGTACAAATTTACGGTAATACCCGGCGGTTCCTAGAAAAGCTAAAACCTGAGTTTTCGTGCGAGGGGTTGGCCACTTAGCTACGGCCTCTATCTTAGCGGGTTCTGGCTTTTGCCGCCCACTACCCACCCTGTGGCCTAAGTACTGCACTTCGGCCATCCCTACGTGGCACTTGCTGGGTTTTAACGTGAGTCCTGCCTCCCTGATGCGGTCGAGGATGGCTCCTATATGGGTCAAGTGCTCGTCCCAGGAGTTGCTAAATATTGCTATGTCATCTAAATAGGCGCAAGCATACTCCTGGGATCCGTCCAGTAACCGGTCCACCATCCGCTGAAACGTAGCCGGCGCATTCTTCATCCCGAATGGCATCACCTTGAATTGGTATAGCCCAAACGGGGTGACGAATGCAGACTTTGGGATGGCATCCTCGGCTAGTGGGATCTGCCAGTACCCTTTGCACAAGTCTATTGTGGTGAGGTACTGGCCCATGGCCATTTTATCTAATAGCTCATCGATTCGGGGCATGGGATAGGCATCTGAAATTGTTTTATCATTAAGTTTCCGGTAGTCGACGCAGAAGCGGGTGGTTCCGTCCCGCTTCGGTACCAGCACTACCGGAGAGGCCCATGGGCTATCTGAGTGTTCTATCACTCCTAGTTGTAACATTTCGTCAATCTCCTTCCGCATATGATCTTTTACGGATTCGGGTATGCGGTAGGGGGTCTGTCGAAGAGGGTGTTGCCCTGGGGTCTCTACCCTGTGGGTAGCCAGCGGGGTATACCCGGGCTGGTTGGAGAATGTATCCCCTTTTTCCCGGATAAGCTCTAGTATTTGAGCTCGCTCTCTAGTGCTCAGCCTGTCTCCTAGCTGTACTTCCCCTAATTCTGTGTTGGCCCCCCCTTGGGCTAATAGGTCTGGTAGGGGTAGATTATTCGGGTCCTCAGCGGCCGAGGCACATATGGCAGTTACTTCTTCGGTCCGCTCGTGATAGGGTTTCAGCATGTTAACGTGGAGCATGCGTCTACCGCCTGCTCCTGTACATGGGGCAATTATATAGGTGGTGTCACATACCTGTTCCACCACCTTATAAGGGCCTTGCCAGGAGGCCTGCAGTTTGTCATTTTGAACTGGCTTCAAGATTAACACCTTTTGTCCTATTTGAAAACTGCGGTCTCTGGCTCCCTTATCGTACCATCTGCGCTGTCGTTGCTGGGCCGCCTGGAGATTAGACCGTACCGTCTGGATTAGGGTCTCCAAGCGTTCCCTGAACTCTAGTACATATGGGACGATAGGGGTACCGTTACTGGTGACCGTTCCCTCCCAGTGTTCCCTAATGAGGTCTAAGGGACCCCGCATTCTCCTTCCGAATAGTAATTCGAATGGCGAGAACCCCGTGGACTCCTGGGGTACCTCTCGGTACGCGAAGAGCAGATGGGGAAGAAACCTTTCCCAGTTCTTCTGGGTATCCATGAAGGTACGGAGCATTTGCTTTAATGTTCCGTTGAACCGTTCACAGAGCCCATTGGACTGGGGGTGATACGCTGAGTTTACAATAGGTTTCACCCCACATGTTCTCCATAACTGATGAGTGACTTCGGCCGTGAATTGGGTACCCCGATCTGAGATAATGTCTTTGGGGAACCCCATTCTAGAGAATATCCGGATTAGGGCATCTACTATAGTCTCCGCATGGATATTAGTTAGGGCTACGGCCTCTGGGTACCGGGTGGCATAGTCTACTACGGTTAGTATATACTTCTTCCCTGACGGGCTGGGTTTTGCTAGGGGTCCGATTATATCTACTGCCACTCTGCTGAAGGGCTCATCTATTATGGGTAGGGAGTGCATTTTTGCCTTGTACCGGTCCCCTCTCTTACCTACTCTCTGGCATGTGTCACAAGTTTGGCAATACTGCCGAATATCTTTGGAGACCCCTGGCCAAAAGAAGTTTTGGGTCAAACGATGCTTCGTCCTACTGACGCCTAGATGTCCTGATAAAGGGATGTCATGGGCAATACGTAGTAATTCTTGCCTGTACTTTCGGGGCACGACTAATTGTGTGAGGGTCACGGGTACAGATCCTGCTACTACCTTCTCAGCATATCTATACAATAATCCTTTCTCCCAAGCGTATCTTACCCCTCCAACCCTGCCTGATTCTGTGTAACCCTATCCCGGTATACCTGCAGGGACGGGTCAGTGACTACTTCAGTACCAAACTCTAAGGGGGGAGCCCAGGGGATAAGAGGTGGGTCAGTACTATTACTTACCGGAGCCTCATAGTGTTCAGAAGATGCGGTGGTGCGGGCCTGCTGCCGTGTTACCACGGGTAGCGCTTCCTGCGCGGGGTGCGGAGAAACAAAAGCGGAGGTCAGCTCCCCCAAGTCGTTACCCAGGATGACATCAGCTGGTAAGTCCTGCATGAGGCCCACTTCCACATTCCCCGACCCCGCTCCCCAATCCAAATGTACTTTAGCAGTGGGAATTTTGTAAATCGCCCCCCCTGCCACCCGGACTGCCACATATTCTCCAGTGAGCTGGTGCTTGGGGACTAGGTGATTGCGAACCAGGGTTATGGTGGCCCCAGAATCGCGCAGACCCTGAAGGCGTTTTCCCTCTACGTGTACCCCTTGGCGGTGTCCCTGTCGGTTTTCTGCAGCTGCTTGTACTGGGTTAACCTCGTGGAGGGTGCCCAAAGATTCTTCATTAGACTGGGTCCCGAAGAAAGGTTGTCGAGGCTCACTCTGGTAGCAGTGTACTGCTGCCCGGTTTGCAGGGAAATTGGTTGGAGTATTCCACGTGGAGCGGTTTCTGTTTCTGGGACAGTCTCTTTGCTTGTGGCCCTGCTGGTTACACGTGTGGCACCTGATGAAAGATCGGGCATTGTTGTACCGTGGAGGGGTTTGGTAGTTCCCACCACCCGGACGCAGTGCTGGGGTGGGGTTAATGGTGGGCGGTCGGTTAGCAGCTCCCAAGATGGACCGTGCCTGTGCCTGCTGTGCCCTCCTGGCATCTTGGTACTCATCTGCCCACCTGGCGGCTTCAGTTAAGATGCGCGGTTTCCGATCTCTCAGCCAGTTTTGTAAATCCGGGGTTAACCCCTGGAAGAATTGCTCCAGTAGCAGTAATTGTAGCATGTCCTCCACTGTGGTTGCTTGTGCGGCTTGTACCCAACCTTTGCCCGCCCTAGTTAAGCGGTGCGCCCACTCCATGTGAGTATCTTTCTCCGTCTTTCGGCTTTCTCGGAACCGCTGCCGGTATGCCTCCGGGGTAATTGCGTACCTGTCCAGGATCGCCTGCTTTACTTTCTGGTAGTCTCTGCTATCCTCGTCTGGCATGGTGCGGTAGGCTTCTGCTGCCCGGCCCGCTAGCTTACTCACCAACAGGGTTACCTGGTCGGCGGAATTGATCTCATGTAATTGGCATAATCTCTCAAAGTCATGCAAGTAGCCATCAATGTCTTCGGTCTCCACATAGTTTTTAAAAGCATGGTACGGGAGTTTAGGCTTCCCCGGTACTATGTGTGGTGTGATTAGGGACCCCTCTCTGGACCTCCAGTCTGCCCGCTGCTTTCCCATTATGTATTCGTGGACATCTGACATAATCCTTTCCAAGGTTTCTGTGGGAGGCGTACCTGGGAAATGGGCCAGTCTGCATTGGAGTTCTCTTCCAAACTCATTCTGTGTGCTGTCCGTAAGAGGTGCTGCAGCAGCTGCCCGGTCTCCCTCCATGAGTTCAACAATAAGGGTAGCTTTGGTTTTATTGCTGGCAATAATTCCCCTTGCTTCCAATAGCTCTTTTAGCGTGACCCGTTTCAACTTGGTATAGACTGTCTCCATTCACTATCCGCTCGGGTCTATTCACATACCCTTTCCTTTCGGTTCCATACAAAATAGCAAATTTCCCAAATGGCTGTAACTGCCGAACAACGGTCTGCTGTGAGGTTTGAATCCCGTCGCTGCCATCAAATGTAACGGAGCTGGAACACGCAGTCCAAAATCTCAGCTGGTATACGGTAAAATACCCAAGAGGCACTACAGTTTCACCATTCCCGGCCTCCCATATTGGACGACACACAATTTGGGAGTCAAATGAATACTGACTTTATTTACCTTTACAGAAATATATATACATCTCTTTGGCCACAGGTAATACCCATGCCCATATTTGGCCACACACAATACACATAAAGAGAACAATAGGGGGGTCACACCTCCCTGGCAACTTTGATACAATCAGACATTGATTCAATTACACTTCTTTGTTCTTATCTGAGAATGAAAACACTGTATACAATAGACTTCCTTTATCTTATGCGGAGTCGCTGTAACAAGATTATCTCCCATGCCAAGTAGCTGTAAATGTCTGGGACAATATTCTGCAGAGCATCAACCAACATACATATAGTAGGATCATATTTTAACCATAATAATCATAAAACAGGGTAAAACAGTGATGGGTTCCGTTACATATATATTTTATATATATATATATATATATATATATATATATATATACAGTATATAAATATATATACTTTGCTCTGTGTATTTCCAATAAGATAAGGATGGACCTTGGCTGTTAAATATCCAACATGAAAGTAGACAGAAGAGGAAGTCTTTCCAATTCTCCTCTCACTATTGATCTCTGTTTTCTATTCTCACACTCTCACTTCTCTCTCATTGAAATCCACTTTTCATCTTTCATCACTTCCCATACACCTATCGTTGTCTTACAATTCTTTTCTTCCCTTCCAGAACAATTTATAGTCCACCCCCTGTTCATAATTTGATGTCCTTATATTTCTCTCACCCTTTATATGGTCTCTCATTTCCTTGAAGAAGACACAATGGTTTGCCAGATGCCTTGGCCCTCTGATCATGCAAAACAAAGCAAGGCAAAATGCAGCAAACATGGATTTTTTTGTAAAGGACTTTGTAATAAAGCATAGCTGTATTATTGGCTGAAATCTAAAAGAGATGCCAATAGGCACTTTCTTAATTCTGCACAACCAATAAGTGAAGGCACTTTAGCCTTAAAACAGGTGTACCCCAATGACAGAAAAACAAATCTACAAAATGCCTATATTGTAAAAACTGAAAACATGTATCTGATGTATTTCCATGTAAAATAAACAATGTATTTTGGTATCCTATCATCAAATTGTAAGATTGTGAGTTCTCAATCTTGCATGGAGCTTTGGGGAAAGCACTATGGACACTGGATTCTGAGCTCAAAGACAGGACCCTCCATCTTTGCAGTGTGTTAATATTGCTATTGTTTTTGCCTTGAACTTACCCGTGTATAGCGCTACGGAATATGTTGGCGAGTTTCAAATAAGCGATAATAATAAACCTAAAAAGCAGATTTCCCAAAATAACATAACCACACTGTGTAGAGTTGTATACAGTGTGCTGCTGAATTACTACTAAATGTTATACATAAAAAAAAAACTGAACTCTTCAGAAAAAACTAGGAGTGTCTGTTTTTATTTTTGTTTTTGCATAGTAAATGTTCATACATCTTTCGATTTGCAGACATGGCCTACCATAACACTAATGTTCAAATGTGCATATATATACATAATATGCTTGCTCATACCTGGGTAATTAGCTGTTATATAGCTATGTCTAAGATAACACATATGGGCCTTCTAAGAACATCAATTACTTGAGGATAAAAGGTCATTAAAGTATATTGCACTTGATGATTCTGTTAAGTGCACTATCTAGTTACAAAATTGGTTATTAGTTTATGTACACAGAAACATAGATATTGATGGAAGATGAAACAAAATAGACTATAGTCTGTCCATCTACCTAAATTGCTCAGAACTAATAATTAGATGCTCCTATTAGGAATTGATAATGAATAACATTTATATTCAGTCATTTAAAAAGCTATATTTTATATTAAATTTACTTTCAAATTTGATTCCCAGCTACTGCTGGTCTCTGCCCTCAAGCTGTAGACTTACTGTGTTAATGCAGTTTCTCTTGGTAAAGAGTGATGCTGTGGGGCCAGCCTACCAATGTTGTCTAGCCTATTATCAAATCAGAATGCTTGTATATCCCATTAGACCTGGCTTTCGGCAAAACGCCTTCCCCCTTAATGACGTTATCAAGGTGGAGACAATAAGTTCAAATGGAGACTGATGCTGTAACATTTTAAAAACGATCTGCTACTTCAATTGGACTTGGTAAGAACCTGGTTCAAACCTATCCAGCAGAATTGTGCGGTCCTTGTACACCTCTGATAGCAGAAGATGGACCAAACACAGGAACCACGCCCAGTAGCTTGCTTCCACAGACTAGGATCTCAGGAACACCATATAATCCCTTAGAATTAGGATTAATTCACAGACTGACACTTACACCTTGTTTATGCAAGTGCAGACACAACTCCAATACCTTTATTAATTGCTACATTTTATACAATGTTCTGGCACACAGGCTGGCCAATCACAGCAAGCCCCATCCCTAAGTAATAGGCTGCCCCCCGGCTTACTGGGAAACCCTGTACACTAGGGCTTTAATCTCATCTTGGTTATTATATTTAGGTGGGGGCTGAGTGAGTTATCACCAGATAACAACACTGTAGCATAATAGGCTGCCCCTGCTTACTAGGAAACCCTGAACATCTGATGAGCTCATCCTGGTGATTATGTTAACTTTAAACAATTGTTCTAACAACTCAGACTATCTGCTTATCTGCTCAAGGCCCCTGTGAGGCCGGGGGAGTCTTCACCAGATAACAACACTGTACATAATCAAAATACATACAATATATATGTTATTTTAACCATACGCAATAAAAAATACATAGCTTTAACCATAAACAGGATAACTTATTCCCAGTCCAGGCCCAAGCCATAGTCCAAAACTGTCCAGTCAGGCCCTGGGCATGAGAATTAATTATATATATATATATATATATATATATATATATATATATATATATATATATATATAATCCAATTAAAAGTGGTATAAACCACTGAGTGTTTATCAATGAGGTTTGTACCACTTTTTTTTTCAATTATAGAAATATTTTGATGGAACACCCAGACAAGAGGTACATGAGACGTGAGTGCCATATCAAATAGGACTTATATATAAATGGTAAATAACAAATCAGTTCAGTTATATTTGATAGCAATCAGATGTATGTAACATGTAGAAAAATATAAGAGAATATTCTTTCACATTCCTGTTTCACAGTAGAGGCGGAGCAGTATAGAGCATTACAAATATAAATATCATTATACAGTGCAGCTTGCTTATATTCCAGGAACATAAAAGCAATCATGTAGGTTTGCACCATCAAAGGAATCTATCCAATTTTTATGATAAATCAAAACATTAAAGGATGTGATGCCTTCATGTGCTTGTTTTACAACCACTGACATATCTTTTTTTAATCTTTAACTCCTTCAAAGTAACAGGCCTGCAGCTCATAAAAGGAATACTAACACTGAAAAAATAATTATCTAGCAGTAAGAAGCATATTGAAGTTATATACTTCCCTACTCATAGGGAGGGAGAAGGTATCTGTTACCATAGTATATTCATGCTAAGGCACCCTTGGAGTGGTTATCAGTTTGCTATCACATGAGTGAAGAATGAAGGGAGACAGCTTCACTATAACTTTTATTTCACTGCATAAAATATTCTTGTGTAACACAGCATTTATACAATTTGTCTCTATACATGGCTGCTACAATGCTATATTCCGGAGCCCTGATCTACACAAGATAAGTGCTATTTTGTGTGGGATAAGGAGGCATTTTTTGGGGAAGATAGTGGCATGTGAAAACAACAATCAAACCTTGATGTATATATAAGCTAGTGTATGAGGAGGTGATATATAATAACGATGTGAGGGCTACAAGTATATTGGCTTGGGAATCTTAGTAGAGTTAGCACAGATTTATGGTGCTTTGGAAATCTCCTTACTCATATGCATTAAAAATTACTATTAGATATACAAATAAATTGGACGGGGGGGGCCTCTATGGGATTTTTAATAGTCTACTCCAATGTAATTAGTAGCTATTTTCCCTGCAGGTGGATGAAGGTGGCTTCCACAGGAAGCTACTATTAATCTAAGTTTTAATCGTTGTTATTTGCCTAATATTTAAAATAACCATTATCGTGATTGGTCTTTATAGAGTATAATACTATAGGGATTATACGTGTTCTCATTAATTCTACTGTTTAACTATATTGGTGTCTAAGACACTTATATGATCCCTAGTTATAGGTATCATACATTTGTGGTGAATAGTACACACCAATCCTTACTAACACAGGAACGTGCAAAATTCAATTAGGTTTCATAAATCTTAAACTAAGTCCCCTATCTCCAAAGAACAAATCTAAGGTAACAGACATACACAAAGATAAGGTAACAAACATACAAATGTAAGGCAACAGGTATACACATGATTGGCACACTTACTAATTGCTTATTTGAGTCTTAAAAATCAAAGTTGTTTCAGAGACTGATATATTCTGGGATGAAATCAGCTCTTCAAAGTAAAAGCAGAATCTCACTATTTATTTGAGAAAGATATTATTACTGGTAATTAAGAAAACAGTATGGTCCCATCAACTTTTCTGAAGCACAGGGTTTTAATTCAGCAATAAAAATTTGATTAAAACCCTTTAATTAGGATTGAAAACAGAGACTCCACATACTTATAATAATGAAACAACATCCCAGTGGTGTCTATGTGCATTTTAATGGGACACAGGCAGCCTGAAAATGCCAGCCCAGTGCTATGGAATAGTATGTGTATGCACAGACATTTATATATGCAGTGACATATACTTTATGACATACGGTATACATAAAACCACATAAAGCTATGATTTGGGAAATAAAAAGAAATGGAGGAGTAATAACTCGGACATGTGGGAGCACAAGTCTGAATTGGCATAGGACAGCATAAACCAGACCTATAGAACAAACCTTCTTAGGTATTGTCCATTCCTAGATAGGCACCTCTACTCTTTTTGTTTAGTTTTTCTCCCCTTATGGCCAGCATTGCTTCAGAGGTTGAAGGGGTGGGGGATCAGCCTGTCAGTGCTCAGACCATAGGCCACACACTGCATCAATTTGATCTGCATGGCTGTCGTCCCAGAAGGAAGCCTCTTCTAAAGATGATTCACAAGAAAGCCCGCAAACAGTTTGCTGAAAACAAGCAGACTAAGGACATGCATTACTGGAACATGTCCTGTGGTCCGATGAGACCAAGATAAACTTATTTGGTTCAGATGGTGTCAAGTGTGTGTGGTGACAACCAGGTGAGGAGTAAAAAGACAAGTGTGTCTTGCCTACATTCAAGCATAGTGGTGGGAGTGTCATGGTCTAGGCCTTCATGAGTGCTGCCGGCACTGGGGAGCTACATTTCATTGAGGGAACCATGAATGCCAACATGTACTGTGACATACTGAAGCAGAGAATGATCCCCTCCCTTCGGCGACTGGCCCGCAGGGCAGAATTCTAACATGATAACGACCCCAAACACACCTCCAAGACAACACCACCTTGCTAAAGAAGCTGAAGGTAAAGGTGATGGACTGGCCAAGCATGTCACCAGACCTAAACCCTAATGAGTGTGGTAACTTGTCTTCCTTGAATGGTAATTCAGGACTTCCTTAAACAGGCCTTTGTAGGAGGGCTGAGAATCTTTACTTCCCTCCCACAATTGCTAAAGGAAGTCATGCATGGACAGGATGTGATGTAAATTACATCATCTCAACTAAGGATATATCCAGGCAGGAAACTGGTGCTGTTGCCTGTTTTCTTCCTTGATGGTGATGGAGGTGATGTCAATGGTCTGACCGTGGGTAAGATCAAGCGTTTGGGGAAGGGAATTACTATATATATATAGGTAGATAGATTTAAAAAGGGGGTGTTGCTCCGTGGGTCTGGGCTGTTGTGTTTGTAATACATTTATAGTATTGTGTTATCTGCCTTTTAATAAATACCTTTTAATGTAGACGAACCTTGTGTAATATTAATTTGGTGATACACCACATTTGGCGACCACGAATTTTAGACTTCTACAAAGGTTATTTATGAGGTAATATCACATTAATAGATAGTCAGATTTATTTATTTTATTTTATTTTTTTTGTGGGGAAGGAAAAAAAGTACTTTGTCTAATTATCCTCTGCATGGGAAATCAAGTGCTGATTGTGTGTGGAGTCTAGGATAAGCCTCCATTTTTATATAAATATCGTACTAGCTTCTGAGTTGAGTTGTTGTGCTGTTGAGTACAGGCCTAGCCCTGCATTTGAATAGAATCCATGCGGCTTCTTTGTGTATTTGAATGCTAAATGAAGCCTCCATTTTTAATATATATCGTACTAGCTTCTGAGTTGAGTTTTGTTCGTACTAGCTTATTTTGATACATAAAACAAATATATCGTACTATATCGTACTAGCTTCTGAGTTGAGTTTTGTTCGTACTAGCTTATTTTGATACATAAAACAAATATATATCATACAGGTTTTTTTTGTGGGTTTATCTGAGTTGTTGTGCTTTTGAGTACAGGCCTAGCTTTGCATTTGAATAGAATCCATGTGGCTTCTTTGTGTAATTAAATGCTAATTCAAGCCTCCATTTTTAATATACAAGCTTGGGCACCAGGCCACAATTAGTTTGTTGTGTGTTTCAAATACCTGAGTTTGTTAATACTATTATTTTTGTTTTGTTTATGGTTTTTTTTTCTCTTCTTTCTTTTTCTTTCTCTGGTCCTTTATCATAGTACAGGCCTGGAGAAAAATAATAAATAAACCATTTTAAATATTATATATATATATATATATTATTTCAGGCGTGCATTGTAATACACTATAGGCTTCCATACCTTATACATTTTGGGTGTCTTGCATATCCTAGTTCGGGTTTATCTCCTACCCTGCAGGCCTTGCTATTATATTTTAAGTTAATTAGCAAGTATTACCTTCACCATACTAAGGTAAGTATAATTTGCATTGTGGGTACTAATCTATTTTTCTACATATTACACCTGGCCTACTGAATAGTCATTGTCACGATCTGCTTCTTCAAGGGGGCTTGATATGAACCTAGTTCAAACCTACCCCAGCAGAATCATGTATTTCCTGATCTCTGTGGCACAAAAGATGGCTTCTGAAGATTGCAAGGCCCAAAAGCTACAGGCAGAGAATACTGGATCCAGGTTACTTAGTGGCCCATAGCAAGACCACTCCCCAAGTCAGGATACAACACACAGAAATAGTCTCACACCTTGTTTATGTGAAAACTATATTGCAACTTTTATTGAATGAACAAAACAACATATTTATACTCTCCAATACCACACCCTTGTGTACATTTGTGTATGTGTGATGTCAGACCATCTGGCTTGCAACCTTGGGCTATCAAAGCTGTTGAGATCACATTCATTAGATAACCTTTATGTTAAACTCAAGTGTTTGCCCAGGACCACTTGAAGCACATGCATCTGTCTTGACCCAAGGTCTGCATGTTTGAGTGTGCAATGATCTGCAGCTAACTTCTATCCAGAGCATTTCTACCAATTCCACATATGTTCTATATAACATTTTCCCTCATAATATATTATACCTAGGATACATAATAACCATGTACAGGCAACATATAACCGCACAATAACACATAATCCCAATGCAACAATGTCATGCTCCCTTGGACATACTCACAAACCACTGACAATATGAGTCCTTAAACAATTAAATCATGACAACTTCTCCCCCTTCCTTTCTAGTATAGCATAGAGGATCATCCTAACGGATAATTCTCTAGCTATACTGCTTTTACATGTCCTCCTGTCTGGAAAGTCCATCCATGTGATAGCCTCAGTGGCTCTCTGGGTACCCTGCCTCCCCCTGTCCAGGGCGAATACTCGCTCCTTCCCAGTGGCCTTGTGACTTTCCCAAGCCCCTGGGGAGACTTATAAGACAACTGCCATGGAGGACCCTTCAAGGTAGTCCAGGGGAAACAGTACATCCCAGCCAGTAAGTCCAGCATAAACTTGGGAGGATCCTTACCCAGCAAAGCCCTCTCCTTCCAGGCTAGGGGGACCTCTTGTCCTGTTGATTCTGGATCAGCACTCAGTCCCATGGGTAAAATTGAAGAGTACAAGGTTCCCTTTGTCAGGCCTGAGCTTTCTCCTGAATAAACTGGGATACTGGAGTTGCAACATGGGCTAGTGACATTGACTGGTGGCATCCATGCTGGATTAATGGGCAGTTCTGATACAAGCTGTTGTGGCTCAGTAGCCAACCTCTCTCCCACCAAGCCTGGCCAATGGCCCCTTCTTTCCAGGGTTACAGGTACACATCCAGTGTCTTTGGGCAGCTGCAGGTGAGTCATTGTAGGGAGACCAGGAGACAAATCACAATCTGGGGTACCCTCTGGCTCTTTGGTCTCTGGTTCCTCAGGTGGAACCTCCTGACTCTCTCCATCTGAGACTGCCTGGTGTGTAGTTACAGGCAGCCCTTGAGAAGCAGCTGCTACTGCCTCTTGTTCAGGCTGAAGAACAGGGCTACTTTCTGTTTCTGCTCCAGGGTCTGTGGCTGGCTCCTGGACAATGGTCATCCAAGGAACCTCTCTACAATTTCCACAGTCAAATGGTAGGGCCCAGTGCTCATTAGGTTCTTCTCTTACACTAGGAGCAGAGTAGCTTTTTCCCAGTTCTTCCCCTGGGCCCGGCACTGCTGTGGTTTGCCCCTGTCCCCACTCCTCTAACTGGGTGAGACTTAGCCCCCTAAAGATAGGGACCAGTTCTTCCTCTTCCCAGTCAACCCCATGGATGCCGGCATCCTTGTTATTTTGAGAATCATGGATATCGAAATTCTCCCCCCAGTCCATACATTTATTTTCTGACCCAGCCTCAGCAATATTTAGCTGGGTCTCTGTAGTACCTGTTAGGTGGTTCTGTTCCATGCCTGACTGGCATGAGCCCTCCCAGCTGGCTGGCCAACAACCATCCAGGGATGCTTCATCCAGTAAGTCTATATAATCCACCTCCAGCTGTAGCTCCTGTTGGATCAAAGGCCAAAGTAAGTTAGCTGTATGAGAGCCTGTCTCCAGTCCCAGCATGTGACAGCGCTTGGCAAACAGACACAGCTTTCTTTTCTCTGTCCCCAAGCCCCAGTCCGGATCCCCATGTACTATGTCCCAAAGTGCCTTTTCCAGCCCCAATGAAAAATGATGATGTATCCCAACAGGTCCAACCCAATAAGCATATTGATCTTCCAGGGCGACCTCCTCATATACCAATTCTTCCAGCCATTCCATTAGCCTGTGACCTGGCCATAGTCCCAGGAATGCCATCCATTTATTTAGAAGGCCCATTCCTCTACAGTCCTTTCCAGTCACCAGAACATTCTCTATCTCTACTGGGGATAAGCATTTCCCCTCCACAGGAGCTGAGACAGGGCCATTGCTTACCCTTCTCCTGTTCCCCTTTACCTCCTGTGTGATCTGTATCCGGAGTTCCATCTGCTGATCCTTAGTGAAACCTGCAGGCATTACCTCCATCCATCTTTGATACCGTCTGGACACTTCCTCCTCCTCTGCTGCAGACATCTCTTCATAAGCTGCCATCCTTCTGTGTTTTATACAGAGATCCCCACCGCTGCCAGCCAAATGTCACGATCTGCTTCTTCAAGGGGGCTTGATATGAACCTAGTTCAAACCTACCCCAGCAGAATCATGTATTTCCTGATCTCTGTGGCACAAAAGATGGCTTCTGAAGATTGCAAGGCCCAAAAGCTACAGGCAGAGAATACTGGATCCAGGTTACTTAGTGGCCCATAGCAAGACCACTCCCCAAGTCAGGATACAACACACAGAAATAGTCTCACACCTTGTTTATGTGAAAACTATATTGCAACTTTTATTGAATGAACAAAACAACATATTTATACTCTCCAATACCACACCCTTGTGTACATTTGTGTATGTGTGATGTCAGACCATCTGGCTTGCAACCTTGGGCTATCAAAGCTGTTGAGATCACATTCATTAGATAACCTTTATGTTAAACTCAAGTGTTTGCCCAGGACCACTTGAAGCACATGCATCTGTCTTGACCCAAGGTCTGCATGTTTGAGTGTGCAATGATCTGCAGCTAACTTCTATCCAGAGCATTTCTACCAATTCCACATATGTTCTATATAACATTTTCCCTCATAATATATTATACCTAGGATACATAATAACCATGTACAGGCAACATATAACCGCACAATAACACATAATCCCAATGCAACAATGTCATGCTCCCTTGGACATACTCACAAACCACTGACAATATGAGTCCTTAAACAATTAAATCATGACAGTCATCAACTATTGTTGGCTACTCAGAAGCATGCTACTTTAGTCGCAAATTGATTTGGATTCTTACTTGGGTGAGTAAAAGAGTAGGAATGTCTTTTCAAGGGGCCAAATACTTTCCCACAGAAGTGCGTGAGTACTTTAGGAAACATATTCAAAAACATGATGGTCCATATGAGCTTCCAGAGCCAGCAAACCCAGACAGTGAAAAAGAAAAGAGATTAATGGATGTTCTAACACAAATTGTAAATAACAAAAAGTATAGAACAAAGAAGAGAAAAAGTTTGGTCACACAAGCTGTTGTAGCCACAATAGGAGGCCTAATAGACTTAGTTGTAGAATTACGGCAGCATAATTTGGAAACAACAAATAAAATGGAGGAAGCAATGGACAAAAGGGATTGTTTAAAAATTGCAGCTTTGAGAACAACTACAATTGTTGGGGAACTAGAAAGGGAGTTAAGGGAAATAGAAAAGCAGAGGGATGTTTATGGAGTAAAAATAACAGAACTTCAAAACATAATAATGGACTATAAAAATAAAACAAAGTTAGAAGGGATAAAAGGAGTCAGAGACATTGCCAAAATATATCCAGATCTGGATATGTTTGTGGCACAAAATAAAGAACCAGTGCCGAAAATGAACCAAGATAGAAAAGATTTCTTATGTTATTCTGTTCCACAAGTAGATACCATACCACAAGCACCAGTTATTGTTTCAGAATTATTTAATGCAAGGCAAACACCTACAGGATTTTCTATGCAGACTCGACCGATGTCTATGGCAGATAAAGACAATTTCCAGAAATGGTGGGGAAGTATGCCAACTAACAACTTTAATACGTTTACACATTGGTTTATGAGGGGAGCAGATAGAGCTAAAAAAGGAGGTCTTAACTTAGAGGAATGGACAGAACTGTTAGAATACGCTATGGGTCCTTTGGCTAGTAGACTATTGGGATTTAATAACAGTGTGTCTGATCAGGCAGGAAGAATTGCTGCAACAAATTTCTATCTACTTAGCATAGAAAAAGAAATAGCAAATATTACCATGAGGCCAATAGATGGTCCTAGAGAGGTAGCTCAAAGGATATTTTTTTGGTATACTCTACGACAACCTCAACAGCCTCTAGTGCTGGGCTCACCAGAACATATAGCAAAAGTAATGGAAGCCCTTCCCCGGGAGTGTCAAGAATTTATCAGGCTTTTTGATCCAACACCAACAGACTTGGAAATGGTACTAACTAGAGCTGATACGTGGTGGATCAAGCATCCTTTCACAGAACAGGCCTGCTCTGTTTCAGCTGTAAGAACATTTAAGGTCGAGTCTGGTAGAGATATAGATGGTAATTGGAGAAACCAGACGTGGGATGTACCCCAGAACAAGAAGGATGATCAAAACTGGAGACCAAAACAGAACTTTGACAAAAGATGGAGAGATCCACCTAGGGACTATAGGAATAGGGATGGCAGCAACTGGAGGGCTAATCAGGAGGGAGAGAGAAACGGTAACATGGGCTATTGGGAACTCAGGAGACAGAAGGATAGGATAGAAGAGGAAAATCACATACTTAAAAACAAGGTAGCTGAGTCAGAGAGGAAATTGAAGGAAAGTGAGGCAAAGATGCAATATAGTGTTATAAAAGAGGGACGGAGTAGAAGTGAGTCACAATGACAAATCCCAACCCCTGCGCCTCAGCATCTCATTCACTCAGCTAATTTAACCATGGATGAGGCAGGTCGGCCTACCAGTTATACAGTCATCGCAGGGGTAGGGAAAAATATGTTGGTAGATACAGGAGCAGCAGTTACAATGACCAACAGGGTCAAAAATGGGGATTCTTCAGTAAGTAGTATGGGAGTTACTGGGAATCCACAGGAGGTTAGAGCAGGTCCAATTGATGTAGCAGTTGGAGAAAAAACAATACAAGTAGAAGCAATAGTGGGTTGGCCAGAGGAAATATTGGGAATAGAAGTTTAAAAAAAAGGAAATTTAATTGTAGATCTTGCCAATTTTTGTTTGTGGAAGACAGAAAAGGTGAATCAGGTAAGTACAGAGTTGACGAAAGGGGTTGTGCTCCCAATGGCATATATTGTCTCTCCGATAAAAAGTCTGGAAAAAAAAAAACTGAAACTAGACGGACAACCAGAATGGCTGCAGAAGCTAATCCAAGACATACCTGTTTGGGCTACAGATAAATTAGACTGTGGAAGAATGAAAGGAATGGTCTTTTTGGAAGGAGGAGACCCACAATGGCAAAAGCAATATCCAGTCCCAAGAGAATCAGTGGCATCAATCACCAAGATGATAGAAATACTGGAGAAAAGTGGAATAATTAAATCTGGAAATGGGTATGCATGTAACTCACCATGTTGGCCTGTGAGAAAAGCTGTGTTAAAAGGGAATAGAGATGAAAAAGCAGCCTCATCATGGAGACTTACCATTGATTACAGGGCCGTGAACAAACTTGCAAAAAGAATGGCCCCTGTTGTTTTTGTTATGTATATGTTTCTAATGATGGAATCTAGTGTTCCCACAGAGCAAGGCTGTATAAGAATGAAGATGCGTGTCAACAGAAGATTGTGGTGGATCCTTGTTCCAGGATGGATAAGTATAAGCTGTATCACAGTAGGAATGGGGAGACAGGCAATAAGGCCAGAAGATACCGCAAATAAGGGAGAGAGTTTGAAAAGATTGGAGTTACATTATGTTCAAGCAGATAGATTTATTTGGCCCAGGGAATTGGAAGTAAAAGAGGGTGGAGGGTTACAAGTAAACATTATTTTGCCACATAATAGTACCAGGGGATTAGCTCTTAGAGCTCCAATACAAGGGAGGTTTACAAATATTACAGTAGTAGTGAGTAACTTAACATTAGAAGAAGGTGGAGAATGGGACGCTGCAGTTATAGCTGCCCAGCCTGACCTAGAGGAATTCTGCAATTTTGATACTGGAAAGGGGTGTGTTCTAACTATAGATGAAGTATTTGTCTCTGTAAAGGAGCTGCAACGTTGTAAAGATCAGAAGAAGGTGCCATGGCCAATAGGCGGATTGGTGGTGGTACCAACACATGAAACAGTTGTGCAAGGGGTTGGGTGGACTTACTACCCAATAATTCTAAATTTTAATGATTTTTCTATTCCTCCAAAGTGCCCGGAATCACAGCGGCAGTGGTTTAAGCAAAGTATACAAGAGACCATCATTGAGTGGACCGGAGCAGGGAGTCGAGAAAAACGGGACACACTTGCAGCCCTTTTAGGAGGAGTCGGAACTGGATTGGGAGTATGGAATTCAGCAGACATCATTGGAGTGAACAGCCGGATAAACTCCCTTACTGATGGCATGGGACATGCTATGAAAACAGGTGGAGTAGCTGACTCCCTTATAGTGAGTAGACTGACAGACAATGTTGATGACATACGCACCATTGCCAACAACCTGCATCTCGTTGAGGAAAATATTGCTTCCATTGCTAACAGCATTAAGAATGAAATAGTGGGAACCATTTTCTGTTCTATGATTGGAGGAAAGCTGTTGGCAGATTTAAAGGAAACTCTTAAAGACATCCAGGAAAACAAGTGGGCAAGACAAATCAATGCAACAAGGATTATCACGTCATTGAAAAGAAAAGGAGTGGACATCACTAAGGACAATCTTAAATACAGCAATATTGAAGGCCCAGATCAATGGATGCCACATGGACTACAATCTGGGACAATAGGACTAATCCTGGCAATTCCCCGCTGGGAGGGGCAGGCGGAGCAACTGAACTTTATACATAGCATTGGCACGTTAAGTGATGGAATCTACAGGCAACACTTCCCATCAAAAAGACTGGCCACTATTACAGAATTGGAGATGGATGAAAGCTGTTGCAGGAAATCTCAACACCGATGGCTGTGCAGTTGTGTTTGGGAGAAAGGAGCTGAGGAGGATGGCTGGGTGCAGTTGATAAAAGAAAACCTGGTGCAAGAGGTGATCCGCATAGGGGACATTGCATGCTTTATCGGCCACTCTGAATATAGGACAGTTGATGAAATATGTTTGGTGGAAGAAGGGTCTTGTATCATGGTATTTCCATCAAGAAACCTTACCACTGAAATGATCAATTTTACTGCAAATGCAGATTGGACAAATTTGACAATGAAGCTTTTTACCTTGGAACTTCATGAGTCAGAGACACATCCAGTCCTACGAACACTGTCGCTGGTACTCATGTTCATTCAAGTATTAACGACAATTATAATAATATACTTTTGTGTGGCAATGAAACTTGCAAGGAGGATATATAATAATGTGTCTTTTTCCTCTTCTTTCTCTCTCTCATACATTCTTCAATAAAGTTTTACATTGCACATACATAAACATTTATCACACACTCTCACCTAAATTCTATAAATTCTGTTTTTTGTGTAATATGTGGATTGACAGCCATAGGAAAGTACAGGAGAACTTATGTCGCTGAGGGAACTATTCCGGAGGGACGGTGGGTTGAATTTCTCCTGTATATCAGGTTTTTGCTCCCACTAGGTTCTCCTGTACTAGAGGGATAACTAGAAAACTGAGCAACATAGAAGAAGAAAAAGTGAGGGAATGTGGTAACTTGTCTTCCTTGAATGGTAATTCAGGACTTCCTTAAACAGGCCTTTGTAGGAGGGCTGAGAATCTTTACTTCCCTCCCACAATTGCTAAAGGAAGTCATGCATGGACAGGATGTGATGTAAATTACATCATCTCAACTAAGGATATATCCAGGCAGGAAACTGGTGCTGTTGCCTGTTTTCTTCCTTGATGGTGATGGAGGTGATGTCAATGGTCTGACCGTGGGTAAGATCAAGCGTTTGGGGAAGGGAATTACTATATATATATAGGTAGATAGATTTAAAAAGGGGGTGTTGCTCCGTGGGTCTGGGCTGTTGTGTTTGTAATACATTTATAGTATTGTGTTATCTGCCTTTTAATAAATACCTTTTAATGTAGACGAACCTTGTGTAATATTAATTTGGTGATACACCACAATGAGCATCTGTGGGGCATCCTCAAATGGAAGGTGGGGGAGTGCAAGGTCTCTAACATCCACCAACTCTGTGATGTCATCATGGAGGAGTGGAAGAGGACTCCAGTGGCAACCTGTGAAGCACTGGTGAACTCCATGCCCATGAGGGTTAAGGCATTGCTGTGTGTTGAGTTATTTTGAGGGGCCAGCACATTTACACTGTTATACGGGTTGTACACTTACTACTTTACATTGTAGCAGAGTGTCATTTCTTCAGTGTTGTCACATGAAAAGATATAATAAAATATTTACAAAAATATGAGGGGTGTACCTACTAAGAATGATAATTAAACATAAAATATATAACAAATAAGAGTTCATGCTGTTTTCTATATTATACTAATTATATGCTAGTGTGTGATGTTTAGGGCAATATATCTGTATAAATGTATGGAAATAAAGATGGATTTTAATAACCCTATGTTTATGTCTTGATAGATAATAATTCTTGGTAAGTGATTCTAAATAGTGCAATAAGTGTACTTATGTTTTTCTTTAATGTAATGTATTAACACACATAAACATATGCATTCATATGTAGGTTTGTGCCGATCTTATGATACAGCAAGTCGAAAGATAGAGTAGTAACTATGGTGCGCGAGGGGCACCAATGGTTCAAGGGCAGCAAGAACTTAAATATATCACTCTATTTGTGTTTTATGTATTTCATGAGTAAAATTAGCATTGCAATATCTCTCTTTACTCAAAGGAACTTTCCCCATGATTTCTTATATAATTTCATAACTATCAGGTTTAAAGGGCCATTATAGTTTAGGATTTTTTTTTTCTCTCTATAAAACATGCTTTCATAGCTGCATACATACTTCAGAAACAAATAAAGTGTTTCCCAAACTACAGTGGGCCATTATTTAGGTTCTGCATGAATATACACCATCCACAAATGCACCGCTTTGGAAAGCTCTGGGATTGGTGGGCCTAAGAGAGCTTCTTCCGGTTTATGCTGTAATGGAATACCCCAAAGCTTTTCTAGTGAGTCATATGTTGCCACCCATATGTGTCTGATGTTTGTAGAGTCCCAGAGCATGTGGATTAAGGTACCTGTGTTTGTGCAACCCCTCGGACAAGTATCAGGAAGTGACTGGTTCAAACTCCGGAGTCTCAATGGCGTGAGGTACAACCCCATTATTATTTTAAAAGCATTTTCCTTTAGCGTAATATTTAGGGAAGAGTTATTAGCTTGTTTGAGAATCTTATCTTACCTCTAGTGATCTATGCAACTCAGATACCCATGCACTTTGATACAATTTTTCAAATATTTTGAATATAATAGGGGTTGTTATGCCTTTATAACTTTCCATTGAAAAAAGGGTATTATCTGTGACCATAAGTGCATCTGGTCTTATGTGTATATTATGAAATTGGTTAGTGGTTTTCATTCAGTCATGTCTGACTGGCCCTGAGGAGAGCAGTGCACCAGGCCCATCTATTGTTATTTCTCTGGTTGTGCTTATCCATAAAGCTTTCTTGGCAAATATACTGGAGTGGATTGTCAGTTCCTTTTCAAATGATCTCTCTGCTATGACCTGCCCATGTTAGGTGACCCTACATGGTATAGCTCATCTTCACTGAGGTACACAAGCCCCTTCACCATGACAAGGTAGCCATCCAGAAGGGGCTGTAATTTATATATACTAGTTAATTTAGGGATATGAACCATTTTTCACATTAAATATGTATTGGTAGCAAGGAGTTCCTCCACAATATGTAGATGCTAGGGATAGGTCAAGAGATCTTGTCAGACTAATACCAAATTTAAACAAAATCTTAATCTTATACATTTACAAAATTATATAATTTTAATAATGCAAATGTTGCATAAAAATAAAGACAATTTATTATTTTTGAAAAACTGAGCACGGAAATTGCTTCTAAGAAAAATCTCCCTCTCTTAAATAGTACTACAGCAGAAACTTATTTCTGTTAATCTACCTGATCATTTAGCTGCCTTGGTCCTTTCTCCTGTTGTAGTAACCAGGACTTGTTTGGCATTACAGTGCCTTCATAAAAGACATGCCCTCTAGTTATATGCTGCTACTGGTTATCTAATCCCTGGACTTTTATCTCCTGCTTGCTCCGCTTTAAAACTCAGTCTCTGAAAGCATCTCAAGAAATCTCTTGCTTGATAGTTTCCTTGTAACAAATGTATTCTTTACTGTGTGAAATCTACTTTCTATCAGCATAGGTACTAAATTCCTCTTTTATTTGCACACACAAATCTAGCTAGCACCATCTTTTCTTTATATTTTACTCTCCTTACACTAAATTACTACATATTCTCTTCTACTATTTGACCTCTTGATGCAATAATGCACACTCTCAAATCTCTGTAATTGTCCATCAAATGATTCAAGTTTTGATCTTCTCCCTCTCTACTGTAATAATTCCCCTTCACCATACCATTGCCACTAAAGCCATAACATTTTCTCATTGCTAATTCTCTAATTGACCGTATACACTTTTCTGATACAGCGTTATCGAAGGTAAGCAGCTTGACTTAGCAGTATACCAAGACCATTGTTCTTTATTCAAACTGTTAGTTGTATCTGCTGCTGTCAAGACAGTTCACCACAGTCTTCTCCTATCAAACCTTCACATACTTGGTATCAATTGCTTGGATTTCTACTCTTGGTATATAAATGGAGTCTGATATGCCCACTACTTTGGCTCTATGCACTACCTTTGATGAAAACACAATTCACTTGACTTAAAATATTATGTCTAATTACACACAATTTTACAGTTGTACACCTGTGGTAATGAAATGTCTAACTGACCATATCCTGGATGGCCCTCTTCTATCTTACATATGTATTATTACACATAGACCAAATCTTCTTCTTCTTCTTCTAAACTCCTTGTGACCTGATGAAATCCATCACATTTCTTTTAGCAAGTGTATTCACTCACTAAACCTTACATGCAGTAACATAGTGCTTGTAAAAATGCATAGAGAGGCAATGCTTAGCAAGTGATAAGTTCCTGAAACTCCCTATTGGTTTTTGCAATAAATGGCGTGAACAGTTATTACCCAACATTCGCTAAGTTCTAGCTGGTATCATGCCCTGTTAGCAAGTTCTTGTTACGCTAAGTATCAAAAGTAAGTGAGTACTCAAACCACCCCCAAAACCACCAATAAAGGAGATTCAAAACTCTCAGCAGGAAATACGTTTATTAACTTATTGTTTAGACATTCAAATGTAATCACTAATGTAGTATTCCTTGTTTGTACTACTGTACTCTGTACGATGGAGGGCTTCTATCACTCTTCAGCCCACCATATGTTAAATTATATATATATATATACATATATATACAAGGAAATAATATATATTGGGAATAACCATCTAGTGTAGCACAGCAATTAGATAAAGTGGTAGTGCATCAATAAGATGCTAGAAGGTTGGCAAGGGTATCTGGAGCCATGTAGACTGCAGTGTATGTGACAGATGCTGAAGAGTGCGTGGTGGTAGATCCATAAAGAGAACATGGTGATCGAAGTGGTCATACAGGAGCTCAATGGGGTTCAAATCGGGGGAATTTGGAGGCCAGGGAAGTACTTGGAAGTCTTCGTTGTGCTCCTCCAACCACTCCCAGACAATTCTGGCCATATTACATGTTACATTGTTCTGCTGGAAGATCCTATTTTCTCCAGTCAACATGTATGGGTGTACTTGATCTGCAAGGATTGATAGATAATCTGTTGAGAGTTCCTTCCAGAGGTATGAGTGGACCCATACAATGCCAAGAAAATATTCTCCAGACCGTAACGCTGCTGCCACCAGCTTGTGCTCTTCCAACCATGGTTGCAGAGTGTTTGTTCTCAGAATTTTCACGCCGACATGCCAACATCAATCTAGTTGATGGAGCAGAAAACATGGCTCATCAGGAACTGCGGCCCTCGCGAATCAAGGGATGCAGTTGCGGCCGCAATCTCGGTCCTCGCAAAGCGAGAGAAGCGGTTGCGGCCAGACAAGGAGCGCCTACGGCGCTCTTTGCGCTGGTGGAGATGAGCGCCGTAGGCGCTCATCCCTACGACCTTGCAACACTTTACCATCATAACTACGACCCGCGGGACTACACATGAACACAACACTCAAATACACAATTCACACTGCAAGACCCGTAGCACTTTGCAAAAAATTCTGGAAAAAAACGTTGGCTGTGTTTGTCCGCATTTGCGGAGGTGGAGGCTCAAAGGCGCCTCACACGTAGTTAAAAACACACACACACGCACGACTTAGAAAAAGAAAACAACCTCGGAACCAACCTTAACATAACAAACACCCACACGCACGAAAAATACGACCATAAGGGCCAAACCGTGCGCACCTAAAAACAGTCAAAACACACCAAATACTCACAAAAAATGCATAAAAAGCATACCCATAGCAAGGGGGGGCATCCAGGACCTCTGAAAGTGAAGTTACACCTCAATTTAAGTCTAAATTCCTGAGTTCAGACACACGAAAATCCCCTAAGCGAGAGAAAAAATGGCCGCCAAAAAAATCCCCTAAGCGAGAGAAAAAACGACCGCCAAAAAAAACAAAAATGAGGCTCAAAGCCCAGGACTGCATACACATGCAAACTCGCAACCAACCTTAACGGAACAAACACCCACACGCACGAAAAATGCGACCATAACGCGCATCTAAAAACAGTCAAAACACACCAAATACTCACAAATAGCAAGGGGGGGCATCCAGGACCTCAGAAAGTGAAGTTACACCTCCATTTAAGTCCAAATTCCTGAGTTCAGACACACGAAAATCCCCTAAGCGAGAGAAAAAATGGCAGCCGAAAAAAACAAAAAAGAGGCTTAAAGCCCAGCCACGTACAACTGACCCAAGAAGGGATCCGAGATAAGCTCGGGGACCTGCATTAACCCCACATTAACCATCGCACTGGGGGTGTATCCCATTGTGATTCGCTGATGGCAATAAAGCCTTTGGATTGGTTCAAATAAAGATTGACAATTGGCGTCTTCTCATTTACTGAATTTGATAGACAGCGTTTTCAGACAATCAGAAGCCGCCATTGCCAATTTTATTCTGGAACACTCAGTATGAAGCTCATTAGCGTCGGAGATATCTGCCAGTGCCGATGTGTGTTGTTTTTTTGTTTTTTTTTAAAAGAGCGCGGATGCTTCCGGGGCAGAACACGAGGAGGCCGGAGACATCGCGGGGAGGTAAGTATAATGTAGATTGTGTTTATTTTACTTGGTTTTATGTTTATGTATGTGTGCTAATGTAAAGTTTTTTTTTAACAGGGGCCGCGCTGCAGAAGCAAAGATGGAGGAGGACGGGACATGCTGGAAAGGTGAGTAGAATAATTAGAATATTTAGAATGTTTAGTTATTTTATGTAAACGTGTTGTATTAATTTTTTAAATCTTTTTTACCATAGGTTGGTGATCTGAAGAAACATCTCAAAGGTAAGTGGTCTTAATTATTTTATGGTAGCTTAGAATTAGGGTTGCTATATAGACATAGCATGTACTGTATATTAGATAGATAGGGGGATGTATAGTACATAGATAGTATTTATTGTATATTAGATAGATAGGGGGATGTTTCTTAGATAGATAGTATTGTATATTAGATATGGGGGATGTATATTAGATAGGGGGGTGTATATTAGATAGATAGTATTGTATATTAGATATGGGGGATGTATATTAGATATGGGGGATGTATATTAGATAGGGGGATGTATATTAGATAGGGGTGTATTGTATTGTATTTAATTGTATTGTATGTATTTGTATTGTATTGTATTATATTGTATGTATTATATTGTATGTATTGTATTGTATGTATTATATGTATTTCCTTTTCAGGTGTGTAATTTTTTTTTCTGTAGTGGGGGGGGGGTTGTAATGTATTATTTTATTTTCTGTAATGTTCCTTTTTTTATTTTTTGTGACTTAGGTTTTTTTTTCTGTAATGTACAGTTTTTATTTTTTGTGACTAAGGTTTTTTTTTATGTAATGTAGATTTTTGATGACTTGATTTCTGTAATTACAGTGGTGGGGAGGGGGTTATTAGGGTGTAGGTAGGTAGGTAGTGTAGGTGTTAATAGGTTTGTGTAGAGGCTGTTTAGTTGATATTTAATGTTTTATTGGGGGGTATAGTTAAGTGTAGTGTTTATACTTAGTGCCATGATGGTCCTTGAGGACTGTCATGGCACTTATATGGTTAATGTTGGGTTGCGACCCCGGGTGCGCAAAATCAATGCCAAACACGTAGCCAAAGGCGCTCAGCGCGAGACTCGCATGAGTGCCGAAGGTCCTCAGAGTACAAAAAGGTTTACATTGTGTGCAGTTGGGACATTCATTATATCATCATGGCACCAACACTCAAACTGTACATTGTATGCTGCCAGAAAATACTAACAGATTGTGAGCTCTTCAGGCTATTGATTGCTGCATATATTAATTACAAATTGGTAAAGTATATTAATTTATTCAAGAACTAATTAATTCATTATTAGTTAACTAAATATAGATAAATAAATATATCTGTCTTTGTAATGAGTGACAAAGGTGCTCAGAGCAGCAAAAGTAGACGAGAGGAGAGGCTCGCCATGAGCGCCAAAGGTCCTCAGAGTACAAAAGGTTTACATTGTGTGTCAAACAGCATTCCCATGGCTTCCAATTTTATTGGCCCGTCATTTTTGATGGGAAAGTCGCTAGTATCTTATATTATAAGGTATGGTCATGTGATTTGAACAGCATTGTGCTGCTATCTCTAAGCTGCACATGGAAATGTCATTGCTAGGAAAGCTGGTAAGGTAACACACTTACGCTCCAGAGCTAATTGAGTCCCTCCATAGAGAAACATTAGGAACCAGCAGTTGCAGTGCTAATGATAAGAGTTTGCCAGGTGTATTTTGCAACGGGTTGTCAGCTTTCAAGAGCTCTTCTAAAGGTGAGATACTTCAATGTGAAACCAAACTGTTTAAATGTGTCGGCTATCCTTTAAACGATTGGCTTTCCTATAAGGTTTTTAATAGCAGCAGCTGAAATACCAGCCCACTTGGTTTTACTATTCTCTCTAATGCCAGTAATTTGACAGGTCACATTTTATTCAAGTAAAAATGTCACAGCCTTCTTAATAGACATGCATCACTAATCTAATCTCAAAGTGGGTTAATGGAGAGGCACTTTAACCCTACTAACGGACGATTAGCTCGCAATTAGGAGCTGGAGATTTGCTGTGTTTAAGAGATATGGCGGGATTTAAGATTTCATCTGTATATGCGATAGAAAACTTCAAATATTTTAGATGTTTCAGCACAAGGAAAGGGAGAAAGCATATTATAGAGCAAATAAAGTGAGAGAGCAAGAGATTGTGCAAGCTCCATAGAGTCTGAGGAATGCACGGGGAATATACTAGACTGATGGGAACACCTTCCAGCAGATGTGATAGAGACCAATGCAGAAAGGTGGTACTTACATACAGAACATGGTGTCCAGAGTATAAACGAGGCCCAAGAGCAACAAGTCTGTGACTTAATAGCAAACTTAAAGAAGTAGATTGTATCAATATCATATAAAAATTCTATTTTCTATATGGTTTTTGAATAGTTAGACTTGAATATTGGCAAAATGGTGAAACATGTCTGTCAAATGTTTCGGTTATTCTTTATATTCTCAGAATGTTGTGCCCTCATAAGCTAATGTGATTCCCATTACCCCATGAAAGCACTAACATGTTTAGCTATCACATATCCATTGTAAAAGATAGAAACTTTCTCTGAATTCAACTTCTCCTCCCACCTGTTGAAATAGGTGAGCAGAAACCAAAATGGTAGCATCCACTGCAGCATACGTACATATTATTATTATTATTACTTCTAACTTTAGAATTATAGTGTTCCTTAATGTCAATTGAAATTCAAGCTTTATGTCACAGCTAGTAGTGTGCACAAAGAAAGAAGAGGTTGATCTGAAAGTGGTGTGCATAACTAGGCCAAATGGATGCATCTATATTTGTATTTATAATAACAGACAACATTTAAAAGACTATGCAAAAAGGTGTATTAAATAAATAATTATATATATATAAAATTCTGATCATGTAATGCAATTAATTCACTGCAATAGCCTTAATTCTTCCACTTTCTTAGTTACAATGTGATAGCACTACTAGTATTGATCATGCATTGAGCTCCAGATCCAGAGACAAGTCAGTATATTCTTGTGTGAGCACAGGTGAGCATAGGATTGACATCTTTAGGGGGCTGAAGATGGTAAACACTGTTCTAGGTTGATGTCCTCAGCTACCCCTGTTTGAGCATAGATGATTAAATCACCCACTGAAACACGAGAATCTTTCAATTCTGCTATGTTAGTGCTACTTGAGTTTAGAAACACTGCCCTGGAGCAGGGACTCATAAATCACCATGGTACATGATAGACCAGGATTTCATGGCATATCAGCTTGAGAGTGGATGTTATAATTAGTGGCTCAGTTGGGAACCACTGCTCTAGAATGTAAGCTTTATGGAACATCACCACCATCACTTTATCTATTACAATGGATTATTATAATACCAACTATAATAGCAATGTTTCTCTATGGAAAACATTTTATATGTCCAACTCACTAGGGGGAGAGAAGCCTGACTAATATCTATGTTATTTTACAGAATTCATTTTATGAAGGGTTTCATAGTACAACATATGAATGTGAGATGCCTCACCCAGTGAATAAAGCAGCAGGGAAAATAGTTGTACATAAATTGCAGTCTATTTGCCTATAATGTTTGAGCACTGTACAAAATGTATCATGTAAGGGTTATATTGATAGCATTGCGGCTTTAAATTACCACTGCATGTAAGAAAAAAGACACTTGCTTGGCAAGTATGTAACAAACTTAAAGAGTATGTGCACTTTTCATATTAAACTTTTTTTTAGTTTACCATTAAGAATACATTTGCAAACAGCAGCAAATTAAATATTTAGCCAGAAAAATCTAAATTAAAAAATACACAATTCCTTAATAATTGACACTGCTGCACTCCTCTCCAACTCTCTCATTGTCCTGATAACTACTGAAAGGAAGTGACATATTTCAACCAAGATAACATTGATTAGGATGCCATGATAAGGCTTGAATAATGTTATCACAGATTGAAATATTCCACTTCCTTTCAGCCATGCCTAGAACAATGAGAGAGGTGTAAAATGTGTAATGTTAATTATTGGTAACTTGAAAATCACATACACTGGCCATCTTTAACAATAATAACAGCTGTGGACATAAAATATTTTGGGGGAAAATCTAAATTTTTGAAAACTCTATTTATGGGTACAGGAATTGATTTTGTGTTTGTTACACCACATCCTGAGAACTGGGTCATGATTGTGTGTGTTTGTAGTTATTAGTGGGGGGAGGAGTGAGGGAAGGGGGAACAGGGAGAAGTCCAAATCCCTTTTTGTTAATAGGATACGACTGAAATTGATGCCACACTGTCTTGCCCAAAAGCTGTCACCTTGCATCATTCAATGCGACCAAAAAATGTAAACAGCTCTCACATACACAACTTACACCAATATGTCATGGATCCCTCAAAGGTCCTGCAGAGGCATCAACATTTATTTTTAATTTTTTTCTAATAAAAAATTAGCGGTATGACTTCTTCCCCTGATTAATTATACTTTGTCGGACCGAAAGTTGTCAAACAAATACAGTATATTATTTAATTGCGCAGTGCTCCTGTAATAAATGAGCAGCTCCATCTGTAGTTGAGTAACCACACAATTCACATGGAAGGGAGGGAGCTGTAATTCACAAACCTGAGAACTCTGCTGGTAACATTTCAGAATGCAAGAAAATAGCAGAGGGGTTTGAGGTCAGGTTGTATCTTTTGCACTTTTTTATTCTGTAATTTATCTCATATATTAACCTATCTCAAAAGGCTTTGTGTGAGGTTATATATGTAGACATATATGAATGTCTGCAATAAAAACAGTGGGACTTTACCAGTGTGGTGGAGTTGAATAAACTGTACCAATAATTAAATATGAAAATATTCTGTAGTGCTGCCAGTTCAACTATTTTCATACAAATTTAGTGAAAAAGAAGGAATTTTTGTGGAACCCAATTACACAAGAATTTCTGACACTTCCATGGCTGAAGGTTTGGGATTGTGATATGTAAAGCTGAATTGATTATTATTTTGTGCATCAGAAGCTCTTATTCAGTGAAATTGCATTTGCAAAGTTCATGATAGTGAACAACTAAATCATGTTTGAATTTTATGTCTCCACTTTGTTATCTGCGTTTAAGCACTTCTCTAAAGTATTTTCTTTTGGCAGAAATGACATATTTTAATATATGTAAAACAAGAAAGCTGCCATACAAGAAATCCAGGTCCTGTTTATTTCCCATTACTGCCAATTCTCCTTTAGAGTGAAAGAGACTTTTCAGCTAATTACACAGGGTGATTGATGGGTAGCGGATTATCATGAGACCATTCCTATTTACTAAGTAAATGTTACTTAAATTGAAATTGATAATACCTTCAATAAGCAGCTGTTTATTAGTAATCATAAAAGTATAAAATATATAATCTTTGCACAGCGGATGTGTAGTAACATTATATACCGTAATGTACTCGTTAAAAGCTAAAATTATAGAACATCCACACAAATAAAATGCAATTGCTGGGCCTTGCAGTGAGAGGGACGAGGCAAGTCATGTTATTAGAATAATGAGCAAAACTTAGAGCCTTAAACTCTCTGGCTTAAACCACAAGTACAAAAAACTGTTTAAATTACATCTGTATGATGAAAAAAATCTATAAGTTTGACTTAGTGCATAATTAGGCGGAACACAACATTTTTGGTGCGTGTGATAGATTGTAGCAGCATTCACAATACTTTGGTAAAGGTTGCAGGTGTGAAAGGTAGATTTAAATTTCAGCAAGAGTGTGGCTTGCAGTAATAATTGCAAGCTGTCTGCTTCAGAAAATGTACGGGTGAAGGTCCAATGGTTTAACTGATCTCTTATCCCTCTTCTGCATCCCACATTCCTGCCCTCCACTGATAGATTAATTAATTACACCCCTCAGTCTTCCAGCTATCAGTAAGTGCTCTAATAAAACAAGATGGAATTGTGAGTTTTTATGATTTTTTTCCCTAAAATACAATACTTTGTTAAAAAGGCACATACATTTAGTCTTCTCTCTAATATACAGTACATTGCAGTATCACTTTAAACTTCCTGCTGTTTGGTAAGAAGGTTAAAGGTGGAAATGCCTGTGGGGAAGGAGTTTTTTACACATGACCCCATAAATAAACTTCTGTTCATCAAAGTTTTGAAATCAGACATTGATCTGATATTGTTTCATCTTATTTAATTTCTGTGATGTTCTTTTACATTTTATCAGTTTCACCTGCTGAACACACTCATGCCAGTGATGTTCAATCTAGTTGACTCTGTCCCTTTATTGACATAATAATTATATAATAAATAGTTCTTTGAAATACTGTTAGTACAGTTGGCTTTTCTCATTGTTTGAGGCTGGGTGAAACTGCCCAAGAATGTTATTTGCTAGGAAACTGGGCTGGGCAAGCTTAATGCCACATAACAATCACAGAGAAAATGACTTGTTTTCCCATGAGCAGTTCCTGGTCTCGATGCCGCTGGGCATTGGCTCAATGTTAGCATGGCAGAGCAGTAGCTCAGAAGCAGGTTTGGTGCCAGCTATTCATGCCAATGACTCAGCCCAAGTGTTGAAACTTGTGAGCTAATTCTCTAGAAAAAACATGTTTTTAACCCTTTTGCTGACAGGGAGTCAGTAATCTAGAGCTCTTCAATGACATATAGGACCATCTTTCAGTGAAAGGGTTATTTGCATTAAGCTTGCCCTGAAGAGCTGAAGAATCACTTATTGAAATTACACTAAGTAATTAAATTGAATTTAGTCCCAAAGAAAAAAAACAGTGTTTTGATTTACCTATTAGGAGATTTAACATTTAACTTCCCCTTAGAGTGGCAGCTCTAAGACTTGACCCAGAAGCTCAGGAATTCACTTCAAATCCTAGTGAGTTAGGTAAATCCTATATACTCACCCAACAATTTCCAGATTGGCAGCTGATAGTCAAGTGATCTCTTCATGGAGGGGAAGTCTAAGAACAGTAGTCGTGTCCGTGATCCATTCCTATAGGTTATACAGGTTGCAGAACTACAAGCCACTGAATCCTGTCTAACGATATACTTCAATCTTACTTCCATAATGTACTGTATATAAACTTTGATTTAAATATATTAAAATTGTACATCTAAAGATACATTCAGATACTCATTGTACTATAGTAAGCAGTGATTTTGTATGTATGTGCAAAAGATACATTTATCAAAATAACTTTCAAAAGGAAAAATGGCTTTCAATGATCTAGGACAGGGGAGGGCAAGTTTGTTCCAGTGCACAGAATGTTTATCCTGAAATACAGGCCTGTGTGGGGCTCTCCAGGACCGGACTTGCCCTCCCCTGGTCTAGGAGTGCAAGCATTTTCAGGATGTAAGAAATATATAGTTTGCCAAAAAATATTATTACTGCGCAATAGGAGTGGCAATACGATCTCTCTGTATAAACATTTAGTTCAACCATTTATTTTCATACAACAATTGTGTCCTCAGATGATTTATATGCCCGAAGGTTCTGCGGTTCAGCCAATGGTAGCAGAGGCAAAGAAAACCAAATCTGTTGTAATGTTACACAATGTAGTGTTTACACAAATCCTTTGCTTAAAACTATAAACCAGTGAGGAGAGTTATCATACCTGAGCCTCTAAGCTTTGTGAAACTAATATCTACACATATGATTTCACATATAGACCAAATCCTTGGTTGAAAAGCCTCTTCCCCAACCAGTTAGGTTGGATTTGGCGGTAGCTTTTCTACTGAAACTAAATGTTATCCGGTTGGTCTAAACATCAAGAGGGGACACTGAAAGTATTGAGACTCCTGTGGTATATGTCTCATTAAATCCAAGCCGTAAATATGGACACCTTGTGATGTATCCTGAGCTGTAGAGTACCTGCCACATCAACAGGTGCAAGGAATTATGTTAAAGAGACCAACTAATAATATACTTGCATAAGTTTAACAATTTTCCAAGGTCCTCTGAGCCCTTTCAGAATATGTGACCTTTGCAGAATGCCAACTCATACACAGATACATATTGCTTCAAAACAGTAACTGCTTTAGTAATGTCACTGAGGAATCCAGTATGTCAAAGGTACAGCAAGAACCCTTAAGAATTATCACACAATGCAGACTATTGGTCTGCAAACAGTAATCACCTATCTCGTATTAAAGCATACTTAGAGGGTGAACCCCACACTTATAGGGGATATCTTACGCCAGGTTCTTAGGTTCCCTGACACACTTCAGCAGCAGGAAACTAAAGTATTTTTATTGTCCATATCTAGAAAATATACCTATGGCACCTAAATCTTCCCCACAAGAATATATATGGCACTCATATTCATAACACCTTATAACAGTTAAACATAATATAGCCCCTTGAAACATAGTGCAACATTTTCATAAAAACAATTAAAATATCTCTCTCTCTCTGTATGGGGAAGTTTAGGGGGGGAAATCTTGGCCAACAGGATGATAAACAGGTAGCAGTAATGCTTTCCCACTCTAGTGAACGGGATATTGCCCACCAATGGTGTATTGTCAGCATCCTTACACACATCTCTATATTCCTAAGCTCCATCCACACTCAAATGACTTGACCATGCTCCTACTACATGTTGACTACAGATAAGATATTATAGCCGTATTGACTTTCACTATAAACACGGTATAGGATAAATCAAACAAAAACCATAAATGTTTTAATTATTATATATAAAACTTCTATATATTAATTGTGTCTCCAAAAGACATTTTAAAAGTAAGAGGAGCCTGGAGGAGCAGAAGAGTAGCTGCTGATGGAGAGTAAGTGAGGGGAAAAGGAGAGGGGGAGGTAATTAGAGGGGTAAAGTGAGGAGGGGGTTTGAGGATGAGGAGGGGATTGAGGATGAGGAGGGGGGTTGAGGAGAGAGGTTGAGGAGGGGGGTTGAGGAGAGAGGATGAGGAGGGGGGTTGAGGAGAGAGGATGAGGAGGTAAGATGAGGAGGGGGGTTGAGGAGGGTGATAAGGTAGGGGGAGGGAAAGAGACACAAGGGAGAGGGGGGAAAGATACACAGGGAAGGGAGAGGGGGAGGGAAGAGACACAGGGGAGGGAGGGGAGAAGAGACAAACTGGAGGGAGAGGGGAGAAGAGACACAGGGGAGGGAGGGGGAGAGACACAAGGGAGGGAGAGGGGGGAAGAGACACAAGGGGAGGGAGGGGGGAGAGACACAGGGGAGGGAGAGGGGGGAAGAGACACGGGAGAGAGAGGGGAGACACAAGAAAGGGGCACAGAGGGCACAAGAGGGGGACACAGGGGGCAGCACATTTCCCACCCTCGGCTTATAATCAAGTCACTAAGTTTTCCCAGTATTTTGTGGTAAAATAGGTGCCTCTGCTTATACTCGGGTCGACTTATACTCGAGTATACACGGTATTCAAAATCTAGGGAGCTGCACTTTGTGCAAAAGTTCTGCCATTACTCTGTTTAGTTATCAGCTCACTGAAAGGTGGTACATGTGCAAGTGATAGAGTCAAGCACAGTTAAAGTCTTTAAATATGCTTGGAATAAGCATAATGCTATCCCAAGGATTAATTAAGCCAAGCTCTGGTACATAGAATGGGCAGACCAGATGGACATTTTTGCTTCTTATCTACCTTTAAATATATGTTTCTATATGTTTCATAAATCTGCATTCCGTTAAGAGATCACTATTGACACCTGTTCAAGGAAAAGCAATGTCAGATATTTCATTTGATGTTTTTGATACATACCTATTTCTAATAATTTTTTTTTTTTTATATATATTTTATTTTATTATTTTTTTGTACAAATAAAATAGTAAAGCAGCTAATAAACATATTTGTAATTACACCATACAAGAGAGAATAATAAGCAATACAAGAACATGAACATATCCTCTCAACATCTTTGATATCTCTCAAGTTTTAAATATAATTTTACAATCAACAGAAGACAGAGACGGAGAAAAAGGGAGAAAGAAAAGGAAAAAAAAAATAATAATTTTTTTGAAAAATGCTCACCAGCACTTTGAGTGACCATCAAATCTAATGTGCTACATGATATATAGTGGTAGGTATTATAGTAACAATAACAAGTTGTGTCCTTTAGTATGCAAAACTAGGTACGGTAGATTGTTTAACAAGTACTTGATAAGACTTAATCTCAAGTTTCAGAAGACAGTCTGGTGGTGGGTAAAAACATTTTGTTTTGGAGCAATTTCAAAACTTAAAATTATTTATTTTATTTTTCTTTTGTAGTGGACAAAACTTGCTTTGTTAAATGTAGAAAATTCTGATGGTAATGTCAAAAAACACAAAGCTTTTGGGATAAGGTGTATAAAGTACTCTTTGGTAAACAGAGTTTCAGAAAGACAATTATTTTCTTTACTGGGATACATGGATACAAAAATTTATAAAAATGTGAACAAAATACAATGTTCACACTAATTGTGCTGAAGGAAGACTGGTTGCTTTAGTTTGGGGTGGGAGTAATGAGACAGTTATAGGAGTGCTAAAAAATAAAGTAGACTGCATCTTTGATATGGAATATATGTGAGGTAGATTAAATAATAAGCATGAGAAATATATGACGGTATGGCAACATTGGATTCTAAATATTCTAAATATAATATACTACACACTGCATTCTACATGGGTATTTATAATGTAGCACAATAATAAAAAAATAAATCTGGTAAAATGATGTATTCATATATACCAATCTTATAAAATTGAAATTTGTTAGAACAAATATTTATTTGTAAAAGTACATTTTTAAAAATATATGCCCTATTATACAACTTGTAATATTTATTTATGTGTACATAAAATAATATTATCTTGTAAATGAAAAATCAATAAAAGTTAAGTGGGCTGTGATGGCCCTTAGATGGCCAAACTTCTACTTTAAAGGGGGATACACACTTCAGAGCTGAACTCAAGCTGATGTGACTTCTCAGTTTCATGGAAGGCCTTCACAATGCATTTTTATAAGTGTATTGTCATACTAACAAATATAAAGAAGCCATACTGATACAGATGGAGTTTGAACCCTGTTTGTGGGAGCTTACAATCTAGTAATGTATTTTCTACCTGGCAGAAAAAGTATATAAAACTACTCATAGTTAGATAATAAATGAGCACATGTGGATGTTTGATAAAAGCATAAGAGAGATGGCAAATAATGTGCTGGCGCTAATGTGTTGCTATAGCTGCCAAGGATTGTGTCCATTCACACTAATGGGAATGAGATATCCATCAAGGGATGGGCACCAACTGGCATGAAGCACAATGCATTAATGAAAGGGCATAACTAAGTGCTGTGTATTCCTGGAAATCAGTGAGAAGGTCTTCAGAAGTTAATGAGGTTTAAATAAAACTTGCCGATGATGTAATTGACTGTAACCAAATACGCTGACCTTCTGGAGGAAACAGATCTCTTCATATCTACCATTTAGCCCTGTCAGTCTGGCTTCAAAGATTACAATGAACAGAATTCTGGATCAAATATCTCTGCAAAACTGGGGCAATACCAGTGCAATGTTATTTTAATGAGTACAGTTGACTGCATTTGGAGATTTTTAATGTAATTTGCAAATAACTGCCATTTTACAATAATAATTACTTTGGCTTGTTTGTGGTGTTTGCACAAAATGCATTACAGTAAACTCCCCGTTATACGGCACCCACGGGGACTCCCTATTGCCGGATAAGTGTAGTTGCCGGTTAATCGGGAGTCCCCGACAAAAAGGGTCTAAAACGACCCTTAAACCCCCCCCCCCAAAACCCTCAAAATGCCTTTAAAAAGGCATTAGCACCTAAACTGGGCCATTTAGGCCCAGAAAAAAATAATAAGAAAAAAAGTTAAGATTTTTTTTCCCAGTATCGAACTGCTGGATAGTGCCGGATAGTGGCGGTTATGCCAGTTTAGCTGGAGTTTTTTTAAAATGGGAAATTGATGCCGGTGCCGGTTGCTTGAGAGTCCTGGTTAGTTGAGTGCCGGATAATCTGGAGTTTACTGTATTTATTACAGCTCTCGACCCATTTAGATGTGTACTCTAGGGGAATAAAGCAAACACATTCAACCTTTGTTATACATGTGGTTCAAGTCTATGATGCTTCCGTATAATAGTATATGTGTTTCAGAAATGATTTTCTATCTAAAGCTGTTGCCATTTTCAAACCTTACACACTGCACTGTTCTATATATATTGTACCCTTTAGCTGAACTAATTTAGTGCTACAAACCCTGTCCTTGCTGTCTCATGTCCTGTCCCTCATATCCCACTGTAGCTATTTCTAGTAAGTGGTAATCGGATTCATGTCAGTAATATTAATAAATAGGAATAAACTGTAAAAATACAAAAACATTAGAAATAATTAATTTTTTTATAGAAAGTTATTTTTTGTGTGTCTCAGCAGTCCCTGCTACCTAGGAGCCCGATAAGGTGTACTTATCTATCAACCGAGGAAGGGTTTGGTAAGGAACTAAGAGACTTTTGTTATTTATTTACAAAAATAAAAGAAGGGAAATTATGCTCCCACTAACTATGACCTGCTACCCACATAAGCTGGGATTCCCCTTTTTAATACTTGCTATGTACTATATTAGCTGGGTATGCCCCAATATTCCCCCTTAATACCTGTTAGGACCCCTATGGTAATGTAAAGCATAACCTTGGGGTTCCCTACGGGCCCCCATGGCACCTAAATATAACCCGTCTCATAGGTTAAAAGTCTTACCAATCAGATATAGCGCGTAAGTAATTCAAGTACTCAATTCATATTTCAGCCAAAAGTAATACACAAAAGTAGTATATAAGGCGCTGTTAAAAAAACATTTGTCAGCGCAGGAGCTTGTTGTGGGAGGAGCTTCCTTAAGTAAAGCTTTTGTTTTTATAGAGTGGAAGGTTTTTAAGGTGGAGGCCCATTTCTATGGGCCGAAGATGAAGAACAAGGGCTTTAAACAAGAAAGAAGAGGACCGGTTCTTCAATCAACATGGAAGTGTCTACTTATATAGGGCTAAAGAGTGAGTAACCTGTCCACCTAGGATAGGGTCTATTTGGATCCCCCTTAGGGGGATTAGTGTTCATGGGGTTCAAATGTGGACTCCTGTGGTGGTAGGATTGTTGCCATGGGGGTCTGTCACAACCTGCTACTTCAATTAGACTTGGTAAGAACCTGGTTCAAACCTATCCAGCAGAATCGTGTGGTCCTTTTACACCTCTGATAGCAGAAGATGGACCAAACACCAGCACCACGCCCAGGAGCTTGCTTCCACAGACCAGAATATAAGAAACACCATACAATCCATTAGAATTAGAATTAATGCACAGAATGACTCTTACACCTTGTGTATGTAAGTCCAGACACAACTGCTATAACTTGTCAACTTTTATACAATTTTCTGGCACACAGGCTGGCCAATCACAGTAAGCCCCATCCTTAAGTACATAGAAGAGGGACCATTTAACATAATAGGCTGTCCCTGCTTACTGGGAAACCCTGTACATCTGATGAGCTCAGGCCCTTAAACTTATCCTGGTGATTGTATTACCTATAAAAATTTGCTGTAAACACTCAGACTGTTTATCTGCTCACAAATAAAAGGTTTTTGGTTGTCTGAACACCTTCGGCGCTCATTACAAGGCCCGTACTGAGCGCCTTTGGCGCACATTGCAAGCCTCTCCGCTTGTGTAATTTTGGTAGTGTGAGCACCTTTGGCGCTCATTTCAAGGGCCGAGCTGATCACCAGTGGCGCTCATTGCGAGCCTCTCTCCTCATGTACTTTTGCTCCTCTGAGCACTCTCGGTGCTCACTGTGAGCCCCGTGCTGAACGCCTTTGGTGCTCATTGCAATCCTCTCCTCTGCTCTACTTTTGGTTCTCTGAGCACCCTGTGCTGATTGTGAGCCCCGCACTGAGCGCCTTTGGCGCTCACTGCGTGGCTCGCAATGAGTGCCTTCGGGCGTCATTGCGAGGCTCTCCGCTCGTGTAGTTTTGGTGGTCTGAGCATCTTTGTCAGTCATTGCAAGGGGCATTCTGATTGGCTTTGGTGCTCATTGCGAGCCTCTCCACTGGACTTTTATATATATATATATATATATATATATATATATATATAAATACATTATTTTAATGCCATTTTTTTCTTGCTTAGGCGATTTTCATGTGTGGAAACCCGGCAAATTGTGATTAAATTGTTGTGCAACCTGACTCCCAGACGTCATGCCTGTCCCCCCGTGCTGTGAGTTGTGTTAGTTTTGTATTTCTGTTAATTTTGGTGGTGTTATTGTTGTTTTTGTATGTGCACGGTTCGGCCATTAACTTTGTGTTTTTTTGACCTCGCATTATTTTATTTTCTAAGTTCCGTGGCTCGTATTTTTTTGTGTAAAAGTCTTATGTGCTTGGTGGTGTTATGCGTGTTTAGGGGTCGTGTACCCTTAGGCGATTTTCGAGTGGCGAAATTGCCTTAAATTCGCGTTCCACCTCACTCCCAGACGTCCTGGCTGTGCCCCGTGCTGTGTGTTATAGTTTTGTTTTTGGGATTTTCGCGGTTTGGCCGGTAACCTGGTATTTTTGCTATCTCTTATTTTTTTTTCAAAGTCCCGCGTCTCAAATTTTTTTTTTCAAAGTCCAGCGTCTCGGAATTTGCTGCGTGTTTCATTGCCTTCACTGCTGCAAGGTGAGCAAGCTATGAGTGCCTTCGGCGCTCATGCCTTTGTGTTGCGAGTTTTAGAGCCTTTTGGCGCTCATTGCCTTTGTGTTGCGAGTTTTAGTGCCTTAACAGCTCGCCTCGCTATGCAAGGCTTGCAGGCGAAGTGCTACTCGTTAGCTCACCTCGTATGCACTACGCAAAGCGTGACGACGTCTCGCAGTTTGACAATTATAATATACTAGCAACTTGCCCGTCAAAAAATGACGGCAATACAATTGTAAGACAGGTAATGCTGTGTGGTCGAGAGATTAATTTTGTTGGTAGTCCGAGATACTTCGGCGCTCATTGTGAGCCTTGCAATGTTGTGGAGCTGAGGTGTAAGTGTCAGCAATGTGTGCAGTGTGTAGTGTAAATAGGCTGCGTGTGCGAGGGAAAGCCGTTAGGGTAGCTGTGTACTTCCGCATTGTGTAAGTTAGTGTTGTAAAATGGAGACGAATGTGTATGTGGTACGCGGCTGTGGATGATTTAGCGTCCTTGCTAAAAGTGTATCTTGTAACTCGTACGTTTTTTTTGAAAATGTGCTTGGTGGTGTTTTGCGTCTTTAGGGTCCTGTCGCCTCATTTTAGTTTTTTTCGGCGGCCATTTTTTCTCTCGCTTAGGGGATTTTCGTGTGTCTAAACTGGGGAATTTGGACTTAAATTGAGGTGGTTCTGCCGTTTTTGTGTAAGTCCGTATATAGTGATTGCGTGTTAGATCTATTTTGTTACAGTGCCGCTTGTGTGGGTGTTTGTAGCCGCGTGTGAGGCGCTGTAGTGCCTCCACCTCCGCAAATGCGGCCCCTCACTTCGCAAGGTTCTGCATTTGCGGCCCGCAATGAGCCTTCAGCTCATTGCAGCCGACGTGGGAGCCTCCACCTCCGCAAATGCAGCCCCTCGCTTTGTGAGGGTCCGTATTTGCGGGCTGAAATGAGCCGTCGGCTCATTGCAGCTGACGTTGGAGCCTCCACCTTCCACAAATGCGGCCCCTCGCTTTGCGAAGCTTCGCATTTGCGGACCAAACTGCGTCCCTCTCTACGCGTGACAATGATTCGTAGTTTGACAACTATTACATGTGATGATAAGCAGGGATTGTCAGTTCTGAATCTGGAACTTCAGGCTTTTTGTTCCAGAGTTCCATAGTATTATTAAATTAAAGTTTCTTCTAAGCACCGCGGGTCGTATTTTTTTCAAGTTCCGCTTTCCTTTTTGCAAGTACTAGGGGCCGTAATTTTTCTGCACTTTTTTTTCAAACTGCTACGGGTCTCGCATTGTGAATGGTGTAATTGAGATTTAGTTCCGCAGGTCATAGGTATGAGCGCCTACAGCGCTCTTCTCCACCAGCGCAGCGAGCGACTTTGGCGCTCCCTTCCTAAGTCGTGCGGGGTCGGAAGGGATGAGCGCCTACGTCGCTCATCTCCAACAGTACAGTGAGCGTCTTCGGCGCTTCCTGCCTAAGTCGTACGGGGTCGTACAGGATTTTTTTAGGGGACAGGTACTCAGGGCTTAGGATAATAGGGACTTTTCGAGCACTCGGATGCCATATTTAAGAAGTTAAATCTATGTGTGTGATGTGATAGCTTGGAAGTGATTTACAAGTGAACTTCACTCTGTACTTTCCTTAGAGGAGCCATGTAATGAAGGCCTAGGTCAGCAGGCAAATACAAATTATAGTTAGTATTATTTCTTCTTAGTCATTCAAAATTGTCATGGCAAACTATCATGCTAATTTATAGCTGTGACGATCCGAGCTTAGGGGCTATACAAGCCCAGGGCCATCTGCTATAGACTACAGGTTATCTACCCACAAAGACCGTTGGGTTCTTTGAAATTTTGGCACCAGCACCCTGATATCTGGCTTCTGTATCAGCCAGAGTCTCTCCATCAGTAATCAGCACTTCCAGGAGCCCCAGTAACCTTCCTGTGGTAGTGACCAGGACAGGTTACTTGTAGGGTGCAAATAGGTTCATTATCGCAGACACCAGGGACAAAATAGGAGAACATACAATTTATATATGCCTTCAAAGTCAACTGATTTCTTTTTTACTAACAACTTGCTTAACAGTTATATCATGGGTGTAATGCATACATGTAGTTATATCATGGATGTATAAGTGCATATTTTACTATCATTGATTAACATTAAAATAATGTATCTGTATTAGAAGTAGGATAATAGGCTATGCTTAGATAATAAAGTGAAAGCAGTCATATACAAAGGGTTAAAGATGCTAAAGAATGTATATGGCTTTGGGAGGCAGCCACGCACAAATCCTCTGGCATTAGTCTGGAAGGGCGAAGTTTAGTTTTATAACCCTGTAAGTTGAGATCTGGCAACTAAGAGATGGGGAATGTATCATGAAATAGACATCTCCCAGGTGGTGACGGTGTAACCAGCTATTGCCCACAAGAGGAGGGGTTAGGCATGTGGGGGGAGTGAGATTTTTCTATGTTTTTATATATGTCTGTAACAATAAAGAAGTGCCTGTCTGATGTTGGACACACTAAATAAAGGTAGTGTCAGAGTCTGTGTGTAATAACCAAAGGTACATGTTGTGTGATTCTTAGAGCCGAAGAAAAGGGGTCAGAGGGTGCCTGTCTCTTCAGAAATGATGCTGTCATCTAAAGTGTGTGCTGGTGTCGAGATCTGAACAAACAGTTGCGACCCATAGAGAGAGCGACAATTGGGGTGAGTGTAATCCCCCAAATCTGGCGGTCGTAACAATAACGAATTAGGTTAAAAGACCACTGTAGTTCAAGAAAAAAGACACTTGTTTGTCAAGTATGTGCCAAACGAACAATATTAGCAGCTGTGTAAGCCATAGACATAAAACATTTCTTGGGGAAAATCATAACTGGCCCAAAAGCAGGATGCTGCATGAAAGAATGCAGCCACAGCTCTCCAGAAAAGTAAATGCCCCTGTCACACACACAGCTTCCACCATGTATTATTTATTCTAATTAAAAATATCTGTTTAACTTCTTCCCACTTAGTCAAATGCAAAGTTTAAATATATATTTGTGGTCGAGTCTCTCTCCCAACGATTGAGTGCGTCAAACCATTGCTCTTCAGTGATGGGAATGCCCTTGCGGACATTTGGGAGAGGATCCCTGTCATGCCCAGGCCCTGACTAGACTGTTTTACACCATGGCTTGGGCCTGACTGGCCATAGTTGCCCAGTTTTTATTATTATGGTTATGTATTTCTTAGTGCTTATGGTTAAAATATGATTACACTTTTATACTGTATGTATGTTGGTTAATGTATTATGTTTCATGTTATAGGAATTGTTGTAAAGAAACATATTAGCTAGTCTGCAGGTGATTGCACCAGCCTATTATGTTACAATGCTGTTATCTGGTGATAACTCACTCAGCCCACCTAAATATAATCAAAAGGATGAGATTAACAATCTGATCTCATCAGAGGTACAGGGGTGCCCAGTAAACAAGGGGCAGCTTATTATGTTACAATATTGTTATCTGGGATAACTCACTCAGCCCAGCTAAATATAATCAACAGGATGAGATTAAAGATCTGATCTCATCAGAGGTACAGGGTTTTCTCAGTAAGCAGGGGGCAGCCTATTATTTAGGGATGCGGCTTACTGATTGGCCAGCCTGTGTGCCCGAAAATTGTATAAATGTGCCAATTAATAAAGGTATGACAGTGGTATCTGTACTTACATAGACATTGTGTAAGTGTCATTCTAAGCATTAATCTTAATTCTAAGAGTTTATATGGTGTTCCTGATATTCTGGTCTGCTGAAGCAAGTTCCTGGGCATGGTTCCTGTGTATGGTCCATCTTCTGCTATCAGAGGTGTACAAGGACCTCTCGATTTTGCTGGATAGGTTTGAACTAGGTTCTTACCAAGTCCAATTGAAGTAGCAGATCGTGACTGTCCCCCCAATATGACCCCAGGAAAACGAACTGCACATACATTTGTGGTTGGGCCCCTCTCATCGTGTAGCTGAGGTGTGGCCAATTGATACTCCCTAACTGGCCTGCAAAGAGGGCCAAGGGCCGAGTTATGGTGAGGAGAGAGGGAAGGGAGGTCACGAAAGTGTGATCAAGTTGAGGTCTGGCGGAGGAGAGAGCGGGAGAGGGCCCCTCCCACAATTGCAGGTTCTTAACCTGGACCATTTGTGGTCGGGTCCCTCTCCCAATGATCAAGTGCGTCGAACCATTGCTCTCCAGCAATGGGAATGCCCTCACGGATATTTGGGAAAGGGTCCCCCCACAACCCCAGGGAAATGAGCTGGAGGTAAATTTGGGGTTGGGCCCCTCTCCTCACGTAGCTGAGGTGTGGCCAATTGCTACCCCCTAACTGGCCTTATATGAGGGCCAAGGGCCGAGTTATGGTGAGGAGAGAAGAAAAGCGTGATCAAGTTGAGGTTTGGCGAAGGCTGGTGTAGTATTAGGACTTGTGAGGACTTTGAAAGTGTGATAGAAGTGAGTCTGCAAAGGCTGGTTTGGGACTTATGGAACGCGTGAATGCGGTAATGCCTACGAAGGCTGATACTGGTTGTATGAGAGCGTAAACGATGTAAGCCTGCGAAGGCTAGTTTGGTTCGTATGGAAAGCATAAATGAAGTACTGAAAGCCTTCGAAGGCTGGGTTGGTTTGTATAGAAAGCATGAACAAGGAAAGCCTGCGTAGGCTGGTTTAGGACTTATGGAGAAAGGTTGAATGTTAGCAGGTTTGGGCCAAAATCTTCAAAGTAGGCTTACAAAAGCCTAAGAGCGGAGCCTTGGCCATGACGAGGGGCGTGACTTAGCCAAATCAGGTTAAAACTCACCCGCAAAGGTACGGGGGGAAAAAACGTAGTAGATTGGGCCAAAATTTGCATAGCAGGCTTAAAGAAGCTTAAAAGGCGTAGCCTTGGACATGGACAAAGGACGCAACTTGGCGAATTCAGGTCCAAACCCACCCAAGAAGGTATAGGCAAGTTGTGAAACTTGGTAGATTAGGCCAAAACTTAAGCATGAAAAGCAAAAGCTGAACCTTGGACTTGGATAGCTTAAAAGGAGCTGACAGCTTGCCTTGGATGGTGGTAGGAAGAGGGCCAAAATGCAACTGGAGTTTGCGATAAGAGGCCTGGAAAGCTGAAAAACAAGAGAGCACAGGCTCAGGAATGAACTGAGCAAGGGGATGTGGACAGGGAGTGCTTATAAAGGCTAAAGGCCCCTTCCACGGGAAGAGGCGGAGTGGGAGAGGGCCTCTCCCACAAACCCAGGTTTTTAACCTGGACCATATATACCTTCAAGTTAATTCCAAAAATCATGACAAATAAAGTTATACATCCCCTTCCTGTTGCAACAAAAAAAACACTAAAGGAAATATGAAAGATCTGAATTCACACTTTTTTTTAACTGTAATATTTTTGTGAATGAATCACCCACTTGAAAATAAAAGTTTGTGTATTATGAACTTTAAGAGTATATCAATAATTAGTTCTTTCTTGCTTCTGGTCTGGTATGTCATCAATGTATTCCATAGATATTATTCTCTTATTTTTAGTTTATTTTGTATATTATTTTTGTTAAATGGCCAGAAAATGAATTCTAAAATGTTGTTTTTCAATTTTCAATGTTTGTAAAAAAAAGTAAATAATGCTCAACAAATGTTAGTGCAAAGTTTAGATAAAGTTTAGTTAGTGTGAATCCTGAATTGACACATGTTTTGCAGTAGTGCAGTTAGCTGTCATGTCACATGTGTGTTTGCTGACTACCAGATAACATAAGGCATTAAAGGGGCATGGAAAGATCCATGTTTTAATATTTAAAAAAATCTGCTAAGTAAGTATTTGTATATATAAACATAATTGTATCAACAAGTGCTTAAAAGCTATGTTTAACACACTGAAATCTTCCAACCAGTCCCTACAACGGTCTGCCCCCTGTAGCTCATGTGCACAGTCTTTCTATAGTACTACATACCTATCACAGATTGTCTCTTAGCAGCATTTCATTAACATGCTGTTGGGATACAGTCTGTAATTGGCTAGTATATGTTGTACCAATAGAAACATTGTGTGAATGTGTTACAGACAGTGGCGTAGCTAGAGCTTTTTTTTGCCGCCTGGGGCTACCCGTCAAACTCAGGGGCAGCCCCGGGTGGCAAAAGCGCACACAGACAAACGTACTCACAGACTTACAGACACTCACAGGCACACACTCACAGACACATACTCACAGACTTACACGCTCACAGACACATACTCACAGACTTACACACTCACACTCATTCACACACTTTCTCACAGATACACACTCACAGACACACTCACACAGACACAATCACTCACACACACACACACTCACTTACACTCAGACACACACACTCAGACACTCACTCACAGAAACACACACACTCACACAGACACACTCACAAACACACACTCACAGACACACACTCACATTTATTCACACACTCACTCACACTTATTCACACACAGACACACTTATAGACACACACACATAGACTTACACACACACTTACACACACACTGACACAGACCAAAGCACTCACAGACACATACGCACACACACAGACACACACAATCACAGATACACACTCATTTACAGACTTTCACACACTTTCTCACAGACACTCACTCATAGACACACACACTTACACAGACACACTCACTCACAGACACACACAGACACACACTCTCATTCACACACACTCAGACACACTCTCTCAGACACACACTCACAGACTCACACTCACTCACACAAAGACTTACACACACTCACTTACACACACACTCACTCACACTCATTCACACACTTACTCACAGACACTCACTCACAGACCTATGCACACATACACTCAAACAGACACACAATCACTCACACTCAATCACACACTTACTCACAGACTTACACACACTCACTCACACAGACCCACTCACACTCACACACACAATCACACTCACTCACAGATACACACTCACTCATACTTACAGACACACGCAGACTTACACACACTCATACTCATTCACACACTTACTCAAAGACACTCATTCACACTCTTTCACTCATAGACACACACACACTCACACAAATTCACACAGACACACTCATAGGTGCACTTACACACACTCACAGACTTACACACACACTCACACAGAGGCACACACTGACACAGACACATGCACTAACACAGACACACACAAATGCACACAGACACACAATCACATACACACACTCTTTCACAGACTTACACTTACACACACTCACACTCATTTACTCACTTTCTCGCAGAAACTCACTCACAGACACACACTCATGCATGAACCAGGACATACATTGTCTCCTTCACACAGATTTGGATAGAGACAACTCAGTCTATATAAACTCTCTTTTCAACATGTTTCCTAAGCCTGCATGGAAGTCTTTGAGAAGCAATCTTCAATAACAGACACACTCGAAGGCACTCACTCTCAGACACATGCACACTCACAGACACATACACACACTCCCAGACACTCACTCACAGACACACACACTCACAGACATACACACTCACAGACACACACTCGCAGACTTACACACACTCACACACTTTCTCACAGACACTAGCTCACAGACACACACTCACACAGACACACTCACAGACACACACACTCACAGACACATACTCACTCATAGATACATACTTACAGACTTACACAGTCTTACACACTCACACTCATTCACACACTTTCTCACAGACACACACTCACAGACACACTCACTCACACACACACACTCACTTACACTCAGACACACACACTCAGACACTCACTCACAGACACACACTCACAGACACACACACACACTCACACAGACACTCCCATACACACACTCACATTCATTCACACACTCACTCACACTTATTCACTCACAGACACACTCATAGACACACACACATAGACTTACACACACGCTTACACACACACTGACACAGACCAAAGCACTCAGACACATACGCACACACACAGACACACACAATCACAGACACACACTCATTTACAGACTTACACACACACACACTCATTCACACACTTTCTCACAGACACTCACTCATAGACACACACAATTACACAGACACACTCACTCACAGACACAGACAGACACACACGCTCATTCACACACACTCAGACACACTCTCTCAGACACACACACTCACAGACTCACACTCACTCACACAAAGACTTACACACACTCACTCACACACACACTCACTCACACTCATTCACACACTTACTCACAGACACTCACTCACAGACCTGCACACACATACACTCAAACAGACACACAATCACTCACACTCAATCACACACTTACTCACAGACTTACACACACTCACTCACACAGACCCACTCACACTGACACACACAAAGACACACACTGACACAGACACTAGCACTCACAGACACACACACTCACACACACACTCACACAGACACACACAATCACACTCACTCACAGATACACACTCACTCACACTTACAGACATACGCAGACTTACACTCACTCATACTCATTCACACACTTACTCAAAGACACTCATTCACACTCTTTCACTCAGACACACACACACTCACACAAATTCACACAGACACACTCATAGGTGCCCTTACACACACACACTCACAGACATACACACACACTCACACAGAGGCACACACTGACACAGACACATGCACTAACACAGACACACACAAATGCACACAGACACACAATCACATACACACACTCTTTCACAGACTTACACTTACACACACTCACACTCATTCACTCACTTTCTCACAGAAACTCACTCACAGACACACACTCCAAGAAATACTCACAGACACACACTCACAGACACACACTCACACACGAACCAGGACATACATTGTCTCCTTCACACAGATTTGGATAGAGACAACTCAGTCTATATAAACTCTCTTTTCAACATGTTTCCTAAGCCTGCATGGAAGTCTTTGAGAAAAAATCTTCAATAACAGACACACTCAAAGGCACTCACTCACAGACACATGCACACTCACAGACACATACACACACTCCCAGACACTCACTCCCAGACACACACACTCACAGACATACACACTCACAGACTCTCACTCACAGACTTACACACACTCACACACTTTCTCACAAACACTAGCTCACAGACACACACACTCACACAGACACACTCACTCACTCACTCACAGACATACATACTCACAGACACATACAGACACACTCACTCACATACTCGTAGACACAGATACACTCAAAGACACTCACTTGCAGACACACACACACTCTCACAAACACACACTCACTCACAGACACACTCATAGACACACACAGACTTACACACACGCTTACACACACAGAGGCACACACTGACACAGACCAAAGCACTCACAGACACATATGCACACACACAGACACACACAATCACAGACATACACTCATTTACAGACTTTCACACACTTTCTCACAGACACTCACTCATAGACACACACACTTACACAGACACACTCACTCACAGACACACACTCACAGACTCAAACTCACTCACACAAAGACTTACACACACTCACACACACACTCACTTACACTCATTCACACACTTACTCACAGACACTCATTTACAGACCAACGCACACATACACTCAAACAGACACACAATCACTCACACTCAATCACACACTTACTCACAGACTTACACACACTCACTCACGCAGACACACTCACACACACAAAGACACACACTGACACAAGCACTCACATACACACTCACACACACAATCACACTCACTCACAGATACACACTCACTCACACTTAAAGACACACGCAGACTTACACACACTCATACTCATTCACACACTTACTCAAAGACACTCATTCACACTATTTCACTCACAGACACACACACTCACACAAACTCACACAGAAACACTCATTCACACTCTTTCACTCAAAGACACACACACACACTCACAGAAATTCACACAGACACACTCATAGGTGCACTCACACACACACACTCACAGACTTACACACACACTCACACAGACACATGCACTAACACAAACACACACAAATGCACACAGACACACAATCACATACACACACTCTCTCACAGACTTACACTTACACACACTCACTCACACACTTTCTCACAGAAACTCACTCACAGACACACACTCAAAGAAACACTCACAGACACACACTCACAGACACACACTCACACACGAACCAGGACATACATCGTCTCCTTCACACAGATTTGGATAGAGACAACTCAGTCTATATAAGCTCTCTTTTCAACATGTTTCCTAAGCCTGCATGGAAGTCTTTGAGAAACAATCTTCAATAACAGACACACTCAAAGGCACTCACTCACCGACACACGCACACTCACAGACACATACACACACGCCCAGACACTCACTCACAGACACACACTCACAGACATACACACTCACAGACACACTCATAGATACACACACTCACTCACAGACACACACACACTCACATAGACACAGTCAAATACACTCACTCACAGGCACACACACTCACAGACACATACTCACTCACAGATACAGACTTACACACACACATTCACACACTTTCTCACAGACACACACTCACAGAAACACTCACAGACACACTCACTCACATACTCATAGACACACTCACACAGATACACTCAAAGACACTCACTCGCAGACACACACACACTCACAAACACACACTCACTCACAGACACACTCACTCACAGACACACACACACATTCAAATACACTCACTCACAGACACACACACACTCACAAACACACATTCACTTATTCACAGACACACACTCACAGACTTACACACACTCACAGACTTACACACACTCACACTCATTAACACACTTTCACACAGACTTACACACATGCTCACACACAGATACACACTCACTCACACTCACATGCAGACTTACACTCTCACACTCATTCACACACTTACTCACAGACACTCACACTCATTCACTCACAGACACACATGCTCACACAAACTCACACAGACACACTCATAGACACACACACTCACAGACTTACTCACACATACAGAGGCACACACTGACACAGACACACACACTAACACACACACGAACACATGCACACAGACACACAATCACAGACACAAACTCCCTCACAGACTTACACTTATGCACACTCACACTCATTCACACACTTTCTCACAGAAACTCACTCACAGACACATACACCATACACTCACAGAAACACACTCACACACACACTAGGACATACATTGTCTCCTTCACACAGATTTGGAGACAGACAACTCGGACTATATAAAATCTCTTTTCAACATGTTTCCTAAGCGTGCATGAAAGTCTTTGAGAAACAATCTCAAACTCAAAAACACTCACTCACAGACAAACACTCACATACTCACAGACACATGCACACACTCCCAGACACTCACTCACAGACACACACACCCACAGACATACACACTCACAGACACACACTCACTCAGAGACACACACTCACAGATTTTCACAGAAACTCATTCACACACTTTCTCACAGACACTAGCTCACAGACACACTCATAGACACAGACTCACACATACACACTCACTCACAGACACACACACACTTACTCACACAGACACACTCAGAGACACTCATTTACAGACACACACTAACAGACACACACTCACATACTTACACACACTCACACTCATTCACACACTTTTTCCTAGACACACACTCACAGATAAACTCACAGACACACTCACACAGACACACTCACTCACGCACACACTTACAGACACACAGACACACTCACTCACAGACACACACACACATACTCAAAGACACTCACTCACAGACACACTTACACACACTCACTCATTCACAGACACACTCTCACAGACTTACACACACTCACACTCATTCACACACTTTCTCACAGACACCCATTCACAGACACACTCACACAGACACACAAAATCACACACTCAGACACACACAATCACAGACACACACCCAGACACACACACTCACAGACACACTCATAGATACACACTCAATCACACACACACTCACAGACACACAATCACAGACACACACTCACTCACAGACACACACTCACACACGCAGACTTACACACATTCATTCACACTCATTCACACACTTACTCACAGACACTCACTCATTCACTCAGACACACACACTCACACAGACACACTCATAGACACACACACTCACAGACTTACTCACACATACAGAGGCACACACTGACACAGACACAAGCATTCACCTACACACCACTAACACAGACACACAGACATGCACACACACTAACTCACAGACTTATACACACTCACACTCATTCACACACCTTCTCTCAGACACACTCATAGACACTCACTCACACTCAGACACACACAATCACAGACACTAAAACAGACAAACTCACTCACAGACATACACTCACTCACACTCACAGAGACACACAGCCTTACACACACACTCTTACTCACACTCATTCACACACTTACTCACAGACACTTACTCACAGACTTACACACACTCACTCACACAGACACACACTCACACAGACACACACTCACTCACACAGAGGCCCACACTGACACAGACACAAGCACTAACACTGATGCAAACACACAGACACACACACGCACATGCACGCACACGTGCACATGGATGACATCAGCAGCTACCAACCAGAGTTATCGCCACCCCCACAGATCTTTGTAGAGGAAGTTTTCAGTGAGTAAATATCACGTGCATTAAGCTCTGTTTTTAGACACAATGATGTTTAGACACAATGGCCCTCATTCAATTGCAATCTGGCCAATTGCATAGGGGTCTAAATAAGCACCTAACATATTTTTTTAAATATGTTTTTAGTTAGTGAAAACCTTGCTTTTGGATACATTTTTACTAACTAAAAACTTCTTTAAAAAATATATGTTATGTGCTTATTTAGACCCCTATCCAATTAGCCAAATTGCAATTGAATGAGGGCCAATGTTGTTTAGAAAGGCAAATACGTACTTAATTGATGACTTGAATATTCCATGTCTGTTTAAGCATCCCTTGCTAGAGTTTATCTCTGTCCTATTCATACCCAATGGGAAGAATTAATCTCCTGTAACATTACAATTCAAGTAGTCTTGTGGGCCTTTAAAAGGGACATTGTCACCCCACCAACAAGTTGGTTTCATCTTAAGCATCACTAAAAACTGAATACATTCTGCAAGCCACTTGTCTCTACAGTAATCATTCTTGAGATATTCATCATTGTTTGTATGACTTATTTATGCTGTCCAAGAATGTTCTATTTTGCATACTACTATGGCAAAAACAGTATCTCAGAATTGGGATACTTTAGAAAAAAATAGTTAGTACAATTACTGCAAGTTTTTCATGCAAGAATAAAGTAAAAACAATGTGATTTTTGGGTGACAGACAGCATTTCATTTATATGTGAGTGTCATTGGGTGCACCTACTCTGCGTCACAAGTGGTTTCCTTGCCCAGAGACTAAATAGGCTCAGTAATTTGCACATACTGTGTCACGTGAGCAACCACATGTTTGTGCACCAATAATTACGCCCATGCTGGTGTATCCAAAAAATTGCCAAACTTGGCAACAAATAGACACCTGAGTGATTGCAGGTACAACTTGCAACTTAAATATGTCACTTCTAGCACAGGAGGACACTAGGGAGGAGACCAGTAGCAAGACTGAACAGGAACATGGTGCAGGCAATGGTCAGGGGCAAAATATAGGTTAAAGATATAGTCCAATTGTCAAGGTAGACAGAAGACAAGGGATAACCAGTAAACAGCTGAGTCAGGGTGCCGAGGTCAGGGAAATGGAACAGACAAAGCCAAAAGGTCATAGAGCAAGGTGGTCACATGAAGTCAAAATCAGAGACAAAGTGTTACAATTATCATACTTAGTATTAACTTATCCAATAATGCTGTATGACGCGAGGCTGCACAGGCTTCCTGGGTCAGCAGGTAGCGTTGCGTGACCCAGTGGAGCCTGTAAGGCCTGTAAGACAATCAGCTGCGTCGGGGGCGTGTCGGTCATCCGCGTTCACGCCGTTTTCACAGCAGCGCGGTCTCCAGACTGAAATCCCACTCACCCACCCTGTTAATCTGGTTTGTAAAAATGGAAGATGTAATTATTATCTTTAAAAAAAAAAAAAGGTTTTGTATTTAAGGAATTTTGGAGAAGTGGCAAAAAATGTTGTATTTTGATAATTTAGGGCTTGGCGGGAGGTGCGTTGCCCGGTCCACTGGCCTAAGTGGGCGTTGGCCCTGCCTCACAGGGCGTGCTTAAGATAAGCATTGGGGCTTTGGGCAGGGCTCAAAGCGTGAGGTCACTGTCCGTGGCTGGGCTCCTCCCCCGGTAAAAGGATATAAATAGTTCATGTAAATAAAGTTAAGTGTTGTTGTTTACAATTGTTATAATAAAGCTGTGGCCCGTTGTTCTCCCATTTTCAGTCGTCATGTCTTTTATTTATCACCTTAGCCTAAATGGATCATGCATGAATCATGCAAGAATGAGAAGGTAAGAACCATATAGTGACCAGACATAGGTTTAAGATCATGACAATAAGATGTAAAAAAAATCCAATGTTACTATTCCTGTTTAACCTTTTGAACATCAAGCCCAATACATAATATCTCAGTTATATAACCTTCTTTAATATTATTATTTATCTAAACAATGCCTCATAACTCATTATCTTATGTCTGTCACATACAGTGCAGGTTTTTCTGAGCGTTAAACTGTTGATTGTTGATGAGTATGCATGAATAGACTTGTTGCTGTATGTTTACATTCTCAGTTTCAGGAAATATGGTCATGTATAATGTTTTTTTCTGCTTAGATTATTCTATGGGCAAGTAATAGAACTAAATGTATCAAACTCTTCTCTGGAATACAAATGTGGACAATCCAGTAAGTAACTCAACTTTGCCATGAAACCAATGTTATTCACCCCACTGGCCTGAGTTAAGTTTGTTGTTGTTGTTAAGTCATTCAGTCATTTCCGACTCTCTGTGACCCCATGGATTAAAGCACAAGTGACTTTACAGGGACAAACTCAGGCAGTTCTCCTTTATAAAGCAGGATGCCAAGGTATAATCATGGGTGCGTTTCTGCTGAAACCCACGAAGCCCAGGGTCAGGGCAGCACACTTTCAGGGGCCAACAGGCTGCTTGAAAATGCCACTGCAGTACATATGTTTGTATATGCACAGAAAAGTCTGTAGGCAGTGACACTTCTTTCTGTAAGTGTCCACAACACTTTGTGACATCAATACATAAACACATATAAGCTTATGATTTGATATAGAAAGGGTATGGGAGAAGCTGCAGGTGGGGCATTACGGACACAAATCTGAATTGCCTATGGAAGCCCATGGGAACAAATATTTTTACTCTTACTGTCATACATACAGTTGTGCTAGGATATATTATTGTGGCCTTACTATAAAAGGTATTAGTTTTAATAAATTGTCATATATATGGCAAATGCACAGTCAACTAAATGTAAAATTTTCTTCATGAATTATTTTATGCACATGACATATAGCTGGTAGTTTGTTACATACTTTACAAACATGTGAATATTTTCCCAAATTATGGTGGTTCTTTAAATTAGATCTTATCTGCAGCCCTTAGGACCATATTGGGATACGAAGAGCCTATCAGCTTAAACATACCATTACCGTTAGTCACAGGTAGATTATTGTGTCTATAGTTAAAATGTACTCTATCTAAATATTTGTGTGTCACATGTGGTATCAAACTGTTAAAAATCTCTAAAAAAAGCTTCCACTTGCTGAAATAAGCTATCACATGCATGTTGTACTTTGCCTAAGTGTAATTGGTTAATCTTTTTTTTGCCCTTATATTCATAAATTATTATGTATTCCAGTCCTTGACTTAGAAAAGGATTATATCCCTGCAGCATCGGAGCAGTAACGGAGCTCACCTTAATTAATTAATTAACAGCTATTTTCTGATTTAGTTTCATTCCAATTTAACAAGACAATCTACATTGTTAGGGAAGGTCTTGGCCAATAAATGAGCTGCTCTGCTTCACATTTAACAGATAGCAAATTAAGTTTTTGAGCATGTGAATAACTGATGGCTGATTACATTCCTGAATGCAGAGAAAAAACATAAATATAATGTTCACTGAGCTTGCAACCGGCTGATGTTGGCATGTGTTGTTAATCATAGAACAGTCAGCAGTGTGTTTGTAAACATACATAAGACTGGAGATTTTTAGCTTAGTGTAATTAAAAAAATATAGAATTGGGTGCTCTTTGACACTATGAAGAGCACTTATAGTGGTGTAAAATGGCCCTTTAATCCTGTGTATAGATGATTTTTGCACCATGTGGCTGGTACACTGAATAACAGTAATAAATAAAAGGTAAGGAGAACTAAGAGCAAAAGAAAAACATAATAGAAACACATGCTTTCAATAATCCAAAAGGTACATAATGTAACAGAATACACAGCTTGGATTGTGAAATATAACACATCTGATTGGGAAAGATCGGAATTTGTACAGCTATAAATAGAATAAAGATCAATCAGAAACTCAAGTCGGACAACAATGGAAACAGGATATGCAAAGAGAATCTTCAAATGTTAAGATTTTCTCTAAAAGTGGCTTTTTGTTCATGGCTCATACAGCTGTTAATGTTAGTTTTTAAATGTGGATTTCTCCTAAAATGCAGTCAAATGTATTGACCTGTACAGCTGACTCAACCTTTCATCTTCCATTTACAAGACTTTGTAGCGTATTAAACCCTTGCTTTCATCTGCTTGCTTTATTATCTCTAGATTGGGACTTTTGTATCTGTTTGCATCTGTATGACTTTTACATTTCCCAACAAATACGGTACACACCATTATATTGGCCATTTGTAAAGAATGATACATTAAAAGAATGGTACTGAACTTGGACAGACTTCCACGTACCATGCTAAATTCATCAAAAGATCAGATGTCATTCAGGTGGAAAATGTCATTGCAGCTGTAATCACCACATGTCACTAATCTATTTTCAAACAAGGTTAATGGAGTGGCATTTTAACCCCACTAACTACCTATTAGCGTGCAATTAAAAGGTAAAACCAATCACACTAATGGTTATTGTCATGCTTGCAAAAGGCAAAAGAGATACGGGGACATACAACTAATTACACTTAAATCTGAAAGACATTAAATGTTATTGAACTGCTTATCTATGGCAGCTACTGATTAGGCCTTCTGCTACCTTATGGTCAATGTGTCAGATATAATACTGTGTATATTGTGGGTATGATACAAAACATTGATCTATATTTTCATATGCCTACTATAATAAAGTAAAGAATAAAATAAGAATTAAGATAAAGAAAAGATGCTGGTCATTTTATGATGGAATTTTTGCGGATTATTATCCTGAATTAATCCTTCTTCTCTGCCTGTCATATATAGCATAATGCATTCTCTCCATTGACATCCTCTAAAGCAGACATTGTATACTCATCTCTCCACTCCTGAGTAGTAGAAACACAAAAAAGCAACACAACTGGCAAAACCACTCCCTCCTGGGAAGCACTCCCATCCCTCCATGTTCCTCTCCAATCCAACCCTGGTTTATCTTACTTTATTGAGTTACCAACAGCTGCTAACAAAAATGCCTTATAAATTGTAACCAACCCACCCATGATGCCCACACTGATGAAACTTTTACCCCTACCCACTATCTCTACCAAGAAGTGTTACTGCATGCCCGTGCATATTGTACTAACTTTGTCAAACTGTACAAACTCAACAATTGAATACCTTAACATCCTGTACTGCAGCTAAATTTATTGTTTTGTACTTTGTTAATATACTTTGTCTAATTGTACTCTTTTTTTGTAATTTTGAATATTAATGTTCATTTTGAACTATGTACGATCTTTGCAATTTTTAAAAGTGTTTTTTACAAAAGAGCTAAATAAATGGAAATAAATAAATAATTATAAAAAACCTTTACACTACTGTCTCTCTAATTATACCCTGCATAAAGAAACCTTAAAAACACCTTCAGCCCATCACCCTAGTCATAGTTTCTTGTCACCCAAACTCATCTGTACAATATTAGCTGAAATATGTTCCTCTATCTCAATTTCTGCAACAAATCTCACAATACAGTGCCTTGCAAAAGTATTCACCCCCTTGACTTTTTACCTATTTTGTAATGTTACAGCCTTAAGTTCAATGTTTTGTTAATCTGAATTTTATGTGATGGATCAGAACACAATAGTCTAAGTTGGTGAAGTGAAATGAGAAAAATATATACATTAACCTATTTTTTAGAAAAAGAAAATTGGCAGGTGCGTATGTATTCACCCCCTTTGTTATAAACCCATAAAAAAGCTCTGGTGCGCCCAATTACCTCCCCAAGTCACATAATTAGTGAAATGATGGCCACCTGTGTCTAATCTAAGTGTCACATGATCTGTCATTACATATACAGAACTTTTTTGAAAGGCCCCAAAGGCTGCAACACCTAAGCAACAGGCACTACTAACCAAACCCTGCCAGGAAGACCAAGGAACTCTCCATACAAGCAAGGGACAATGTTGTTGAGAAGTACAAGTCAGGATGAGGTTATAAAAAATATCCAAATCTTTGATGATCCCCAGGAGTACCATCAAATCTATCATAACCAAATGGAAAGAACATGTCACAACAGCAAACCTGCCAATAGACGGCCTACCACCAAAACTAACGGACCGAGCAAGGAGGGCATTAATCAGAGAGGCAGCACAGAGACCTAAGGTAACCCTGGAGGAGCTGCCGAGTTCCACAGCAGAGACTGCAGTATCTGTACATAGGACGGCAATAAGCCATACGCTCCACAGAGTTGGGCTTTATGGCAGAGTGGCAAGAAGAAAGCCATTAGTTTCAGCAAAAAACTAAATGGCACGTTTTGAGTTTGCGAAAAGGCATGTGGGAGACTCCCAAAATGTATGGAGGAAGGTGCTCTGCTCTGTTGAGACTAAAATTTGACTTTTCAGCCATCAAAGAAAACGCTATGTCTGGCGCAAACCCAGTACATCATATCACCCAAAGAACACCACAGTGAAACATGGTGGTGGCAGCATCATGCTGTGGGGATGTTTTTCAGCAGCTGGGACTGGGAAACTGGTCAGAGTTGAAGGAAAGATGGATGGTGCTAAATAAGGGAATATTCTTGAGCAAAACCTGTACCACTGTGTGCGGGATTTGGGGCTAGGACGGAGGTTCACCTTCCAGCAGGACAATGACCCCAAACACATGTTTGTTTCACAATAAAAAATAAAAAAAATCTTCAAAGCTGTGGGCATGTTTTCTAAATTAAATGATGCAAATCCTCAAACAATCCATGTTAATTCCAGGTTGTGAGGCAACAAAACACAAAAAATGCCAAAGGGTGTGAATACTTTTGCACTGTATGACTCTAAACTTGCCTCTGGCCTGTTTTACTTTTTCAGCAACAAACCCAAACCTCAATTATTGCTTATTCTATTATGTGTGGTTTGTAGCGCTACAGAATATGTTGGCGCGCTACAAATAAACCATAATATTGATTTAATAATTATGTAAAGCATATTGAATAAGGGTGCCGTATATATATATATATATATATATATATATATATATATATATATTTATATATATATATATACAGTGCCTTCAAAAGTATTCACCCCCATTGGCATTTTTCGTGTTTTGTTGCCTCACAACCTGGAATTATCATGGATTGTTTGAGGATTTGCATCATTCAATGTACAGAGCATGCCCACAACTTTGAAGAATTTTTTTTTTTTTTTTATTGTCAAGCAGACAACAAATAGGACAAATGAACAAAAAAATAACAGAAAAAACGATTCACCCCCCTAAAGTCAATACTTTGCAGAGCCACCTTTTGTGGCAATCACAGCTCCAAGTCGCTTTGGATAAGTCTCTATGAGGTTGCCACATCTTACCACTGGGATTTTTGCCCATTCCTCCTTGCAAAACTGCTCCAGCTCCTTCAATTTGGATGGTTTGCTTGTAAACAGCAATCCTTAAGTCTGACCACATATTTTCTATTGGATTGAGGTCTGGGCTTTGACTAGGCCATTCCAACACATTTACATGTTTCCCCTTAAACCACTCAAGTGTTGCTTTAGCAGTGTATTTGAGGTCATTGTCCTGCTGGAAGGTGAACCTCCGCCCTAGCCTCAAATCCCGCACAGAGTGGTACAGGTTTTGCTCAGGAATATCCCTGTATTTAGCACCATCCATCTTTCCCTCAACTCTGACCAGTTTCCCAGTTCCAGCTGCTGAAAACATCCCCATAGCATGATGCTGCCACCATTCTGTTTCACTGTAGGGATGGTGTTCTTCGGGTGATGTGATGTGTTGGGTTTGCCCCAGAGATAGCGTTTTCTTTGATGGCTGAAAAGTTACATTTTAGTCTCATCAGACCAGAGCACCTTCCTCCATACATTTTGGGAATCTCCCACATGCCTTTTCGCAAATTCAAAATGTGCCATTATGTTTTTTGCTGAAAGTAATGTCCTTCTTCTGGCCACTCTGTCATAAAGCCCAACTCTATGGAACATACGGTTTATTGTCGTCCTATGTACAGATACTCCAGTCTCTGCTGTGGAACTCTGCACCTCCTCCAGAGTTATCTTAGGTCTCTGTGCTGCCTCTCTGATTAATGCCCTCCTTGCCCGGTCCGTGAGTTTTGGTGGGCGGCTGTCTCTTGGCAGGTTTGTTGTTGTGCCATGTTCTTTCCATTTGGTTATGATAGATTTGATGGTGCTCCTGAGGATCATCAAAGATTTGGATATTTTTTTATAACCTCATCCTGACTTGTACTTCTCAACAACATTGTCCCTTACTTGTTTGGAGAGCTCCTTGGTCTATATGGCAGTGTTTGGTTAGTGGTGCCTGTTGCTTAGGTGTTGCAGCCTCTGGGGCCTTTCAAAAAAGTTGTTTAAATGTAATTACAGATCATGTGACACTTAGATTGCACACAGGTGGACATCATTTCACTAATTATGTGACTTCTGAAGGTAATTGGCCGCACCAGAGCTTTTTATGGGCTTCATAACAAAGGGGGTGAATACATATCCACATGCCAATTTTCTGTTTTCTATTTCTAAAAAATAGTTTTATGTATATATGTTTCTCATTTCACTTCACCGACTTAGACTATTGTGTTCTGATCCATCACATACATTTCAGATTAACAAAACATTAAACTTAAGGCTCTAATGTAACAAAATAGGTAAAAAGTCAAGGGGGTGAGATACTTTTGCAATGCACTGTATATGTGGGGATAAATTACACTGGATACATTTGCAACAGGTATCATTAAGATTCCCTCAATAGCTAAACACAGACCAGAAATAAATGGTACAATGTATTCGTGGACATAGTAACTTGACATTTGATCTTTAGACTGCCATACATACAATACTGCCCTATTCTGTTTCTTCTTTTTATGTTTTCCCATTGTATCCTGAAGTCTTCCTACCTGTTGCCAAGATATCTGCTGCAATGATCTATTTTAGATTAAATTCTATAAAAAAAGAGAATCACTTTTTCTTTATACTCATTTTGGCATTATTAGAAAATACATATTGTGTTTTATGTGAGTCCAAATTTTCATAAATGAATAAAGTGAAGTTGGAACAATGTCCTAAATTGCGCCTATTTCCATACTGAGTTATATTGTTAGAGTACTGTCACACAGAGCTTACACAGCATCAAATACTAAAATTCACTTCATAAACTAAGGCCTTTAATTATATGAATGGATGGGTCTCATTGTTAATATTTAATGGGTAAGACATGTATTCATAAGGTTTCATCTAAATACAATCCTGCTGCATGATAACCTTGCATCCTCCTGAGGATACATTGTAAAGTCTATTATGAATATAATAGATTTTCTGTTGAATTTCAACAGTGTTTTAGCTCTGTAATATTTTCATCTAGCATTTTCTTATACCGTTTAAGATTATATGTCATACGGTTTGTGCTTCAGAGTTAACAATCCAAGTAGCTTGTTGGGTTGCAGTACAAACACATGGAACATTTTGTACACTTGAACTATAGATCCTAATAAAGCTACTACTGTATAAACACATTGTCATATCCTTTGGGTATTCTGTAGGATTCTTGGGAGGCTATTGATTCTATCCTTTTTGTTATAGCTCTGCTAGGAGAGAAGTAAAGGAACTGGATAGCTGTTATTCTAGATGACACTGCTATCAAATTAAATTAGCTGTTGCTGTGTACAGAGCAGAGGAGAGTGCGAGGGATCAGCTCTGTTAAATTACTGTGGAACAAGACACTTAGCACTCTCTCTCAGACAATAGGCGGGCTTGCGGTTACACACATTTGTGCAATCAGAAATAGGACAGAGTAGTGTTCTATTGTTCTTGAGATATTATTCTTTACCTATATGCAAGTGTTGAAATACTTCAGTGTATATGTTCGGGATTTGCAAACTGGTCTTCTCTGAAGATCTTCTGACATCTGCTGGTACCTAGAATGAACCAACAAACTATTTGTATATTTGCTCTTTCTCTCTATAAAGCACCACCACTGCCAGGGACTGATTGGGAAGTTTTAATGTGAAGTCAGGCAATCCTTACTGAGTCATCATTCAGGTAGACAAAACATCAGACTGGAATACACAGCAAACAAAAATACCTGTCAAGGGGGAAAATGGTACCATGCTCCACTGTCCTGTCTGCCTATGTCTGCTATCCCCATAGTCAAAGTTTTTTTTTATAAATAATATGGATGTTAAAACTAAACTGGCGTAAACATGGAAACAAATGTAGGTTTTCCTTGGAATTTTGAATGTTGCAGAAACTACATTTTTTCTCTTTCTCATTCTGAAATCCACGCTGTCCTGATATTCACCAAGGATATCACATATTTATCCCTCTAATTCTTCCACCTTACAACCAGTTTATTTACCCAATGTGTTGCTATGCTACTGCTATACTACAGCCATCACTCATTCAACAACCTCTCTTTAACCACTGGCATACTGCCACCTTATCACATATTATAATTGTCCTGCTACGAGTCTTCGTCACGCTGTTTGCGTGGTCCGTACGAATAGCGGGCTTAGCGATGAGCGCCGCAGGCGCTCATCGCCCGGCGAGCCTCGCGAAGCGAGGCGAGCCGTTAACCCGTAGAACTTTAGCGGGCTTAGCGATGAGCGCCGCAGGCGCTCATCGCCTGGCGAGCCTCGCGAAGCGAGGCGAGCCGTTAAACCGTTGCACTTTGGCAATGAGCGCCGCAGGCGCTCATTGCAGGCGAGCCTCGCGTAGCGAGGCGAGCCGTTAAAACGTAGTAAAAAAATACGGCCGCAAACCGCCTATCAGCACTTTGGCAATGAGCGCCGCAGGCGCTCATTGCAGGCGAGCCTCGCATAGCGAGGCGAGCCGTTAAAACGTAGTAAAAAAATACGGCCGCAAACCGCCTATCATAAAAATTAAAATTAACAATAACTACACACACCACATACATAAAAACCTAACCGATAGCAAGAGGGAGCATCCACGACCTGCAGAAAGCGAGTTACACATTGATTTACCTTAAAATACAAAAATGTAAACACAAAAAAAAAAATAAGCGACAGAAAAAATGGCGGCCGAAAAAAAAGGCGTAGACACATTACGGATAATCCGTGACGGCGTATAAGACACATTACGACATCGCAAAAATCGGACGCAACCCGCGGACAAGAAAAAAGATAAAACACACTAAATACACAGAACACATAAATAAAAAAGTTACCGACAGCAAGAGGAAGCATCCTGGACCTCAAAACAAAAACTATCGCCTTCATTTAAAGCAAAATAAAAGAGTTTAGACACTTTAAAAAAAATAAGCGAGAGAAAAAATGGCGGCCGAACAAAACGAAAACGAGGCTACAGCACTATAGCCACGGAAAACACTTACGGAAAATCCGATAAGACGCACACCACACATTTCCGGATTAACACGGAGTTCCCGCCTTTGTCTCGCGTAGACTCCGATTTCCCGCCTTTGCCTCGCGCTGACTACGATTTCCCGCCTTTGCCTCGCGCCGACTACGATTTCCCGCCTTTGTCTCGCGCCAACTCCGATTTCCGGCCGAAAACAACACATTGGTCTCGAGCAACAGCGTATTTCCCGCCGAAAACAATGCATTTCCCTCGCGCACCCGTATTTCCCGCCGAAAACAATGCATTTGGCTCGCGCAAAAACCTATATATAGGGCACAATTGACACATTACTGACACCTTTTCCTGAGGTGATGACAGTGTGACTGGACATTTTCGGATGCTGGAAAATCGAAAGAGATTGATAGCTCTTCAGGATACTGATTCAGGAACATTGAATTACAAAAGGTACATTTTAAGAAGTATCATTAATTAATTACTATATTATTAGTTACTTAATAAGGACAATTATGTACATTAAATTAATAATTGGTTATGTATTGTGCATTAATTATTAATGTACATTACATTGAATTATTAATTAATAATGTACATTAAATTAATAATTAATTGATTATATATTGTGCTTAAATGTGTGAAACATTGTAAATAATATTCATAATGTATTTTATTTAATTAAGAATTAATAATCAATAAAATATAACCAATTAACTATTAAATTAATGTACATTATTTCATTAACAGAAATATAATATTGAGCTTAACTGTGTGAAACAATTGACAATACTATTGATAATGTACATTAAATAATTAATGAATTAAGCATTAATATAAAAGTGAGTTTGCGTTTAAGAATGTCCATAAAAAAGAAACACATTTATTCATGAATTAATAAATAATGTACATTAAATTTAATTATTAATTAATAATGTACATTCTATTACAAATTAATTGGTTATATATTGAACATTAATTAATTGTAGATTACATTACTAATTAATTGGATATTGAATTTACCTGTGTAAAAGAATTGTAAATAACATTTATAATGTACTTTCTACAATTAATTAATTATTACTAAACAGTAATATCAAAAATGTTAGCGTTTCAGAAAACAAACACATTGATTCATTAATTAAGAATGTACATGATTTTAATAATTTAATTCTCAGATAGACTCATGTTTATGTTTTCAGTTTAAATTTAATTAATAATGTACATTAAATTAATAATTGCTTATATATTCTGCATTAATTAATAATGTACATTAAATATAATTATTAATTAATAATGTATATTACATTAGTAATTAATTCGTTAGATATTGTGCTTACCTGTGTGAAAGAATTAAAAATAACATTCATAATGCACTTTATTTAATGAATTAATTATTAATAATGAGTAATATCAAAAACAGTTTTGTATTAGATTACTATAGGAACATATTAAAGAATTTGCTTTCAGGTTTTTAAGGAATAAAAATATATGTCTCTTGATTGATGTTTATTTCATGATATGGGTGAAGTGAAATAATACAAAGATTCTAAAATTTAAATTACAGATTATTGATCAAGGAAAGTGAATAAACACACAGTGTGACGTTTGCAGCCTTTGAACAACATCAAGACCGTCTTTGCAGGTAAATATTTAATTTGGTCCTGACACATCAAAACAGCATATGTTAAAAAAAATTATGGAAAGTTGAATAGACAATACGAAGCAATACAAACATTTAACAAAACGAAGAAGCACTTGCCAAAAAAAAAAAAAAATGTATGCAGTGAAGTGAATCAAGAAGGATTTAAAATGAATTGAAAGATGAATAATTGATATAATAAATATATATGTCCAGTTATTACCAATTTAATATATGTCAATAAAATAATTTGAAAAATGGTTTCATTTATTTCATTGGAAACAAGGATAACGTTTATTCATCAACTTTAATGTAACAGTCCAAAAAGTAAAAAGACATATGTACACAAAAATAAGAAGAAAGACTAATTCATATTTATATTGACTATTACAGATTAAAAAATGGAAGATAATGGAGAAGACAAAATGGAACGCAAAAGAAGATTGGCAAGGGAAAGGAAGCAAAGGTGGAGAGATGCTCATACACCAGAAACTTCACAACGCTTGAGAGAAGAAGATCAACAGAGACTTTTAAATAAAAGAAAGATTGCTAAGAAAGCCAAAAGTGAGTCTGTTGGGCCTTGCAAAAAAAGGAAAAGTAAAAAAAAACATCTATGTGAACCAGTGTCTAATGATTCTATTGTGCAGAATGACTTAAATGTAGACACACATGACAACAATGTACATATAGAAAGTGGGTTTGATATATATGTGGAAAAAATGCATGACAATGTGTTCAATACTGCAGTACATGTAGATACTCATTATTGTGGGTTACTTAATGTGCTTTGTCAGTTTTGTGGGGCCTATCATTTCATAAAGGAAAGACCTACTGATGGAAATTTCATTAGTTGCTGTCAGAAAGGAAAGGTGAAACTTCCACTAAGACATCCATTTCCATATTATTTAGAATGTATTATGAGTGATCCAACATTTCAAAATTATAATAATTTCAAACAAAACATCAGGTCTTATAACAGTGCAATTTCATTTGCTTCAATGGGTGCAACTTTAGCAGAAAATGTACCAGGACATGGTCCTTATTGTTTCAAAATTCAAGGTCAAATATACCACCGAACTTCACATTTACACCCACAAGAAGGAGAGCCAAGGAAATTTGCACAGTTGTATGTCTTGGATACGATGGAAGCTGTGGAACAAAGAATGACACTACCAGAAAATAGACAGTGTTTGCGCATAGTCTTTGAACAGCTGGATAAAATTATGCAAAACAACCCATATAGTAAAGCATACAAACAATTAGCACAGCTGGAAAAAGAACAACAGGAACATGCTGAAAGACATCTATTGCCTATACCAAGAGTAAATATGGTGTTAAAAAAAGATCGCAACACTGATCAAAGAAGATATAATTTACCGACAGTAAATGAGGTTGCTATGGTGTTTAAAAATGAGGATGGTGAACCACCTTTTCAGCGTGATATTAGAATATATCCACGCAATGAAGAACAACCATTTATCAACATCAATATATTAAGTTGTAATTTAGATCCAATGACATATCCCATTTTCTTTCCAAATGGTGAACCTGGATGGGAACCAAAATTAAAATTGGAAACTTATCCCAATACTAAACTTCGCATTAGATCTAATGTTTCAATGCTGGAATATAAAGTTGCACAAACTGCTATCCGTGACTGCTTTAATCCAATTTTACATGGAGGCAAACTCACTCAACAATGGATTATTGATTCATATCTACAAGTTGAAGCCAATAATTTAAATTTCATTAAATTTCAAAAAAAAAAATTACGAGTTGAACAGTATTGTGGATTAATGGATTATGTGGCTGAAATAGCTGCAAACAGAGACATTCCAGCTGGAAGAGCAATTATTTTGCCATCAACTTTCCAAGGATCTCCTCGCAATATGCGAGAAAGGTATAATGATGCCATGGCTATTGTCACAAAATTTGGAAAACCAGATTTATTTATTACATTCACGTGTAATCCCCAATGGCCAGAGATCAAGGAAAATTTGTATTTGGGACAAACTACATCTGACCGACCAGATTTAGTGGCAAGAGTATTTAAAATCAAACTGAATTCATTAATACATGATATCACTAAAGCAAAATTATTTGGACAATGTATGGCATTTGTTTACACTATTGAATTTCAAAAGAGAGGACTGCCACATGCTCACATACTTTTAATACTGCAGGAAAAAGATAAGTTGAAAACTGCAGAGAGAGTGGATTCAGTCATTTCTGCCGAATTGCCAGACCAAGAAAAATATACAAAACTTTGGGAGATTGTTACACATAGAATCATTCATGGCCCATGTGGAGAGATGAATCCTAATTCACCATGTATGGAAAATAAAAAATGTACAAAAGAATTCCCAAAACAATTTCAAATGCAAACTTATGCTAATTGTGATGGATATCCTTTGTATAAAAGAACACAAGGAGAAACAGCTATTATCCGGGGCCAAAAGGTTGATAATAGATTTGTTGTTCCATACAATCCACATTTGCTCATCAAGTACAATGCACACATCAATGTAGAAGCTTGCACTTCGATTAAATCAATTAAGTATGTGTATAAATATATATACAAAGGATATGACGCAGCTACTGTTGTTGTACAAGGTGCTGTAAATGAAAACGAAAATCCAATTGTACACGATGAACTATCAAATTATTTAGATGCTCGCTATGTTAGTGCTCCTGAAGCAATGTGGCGCCTTTTGAAATTTGAGATGCATGATCGGTCACATGCTATCTATCGCTTAGCTGTACATTTGCCTCAAAGTCAGATGGTTTGCTTTACTCAAGGAAATGAAAGACTTGCATTATGTCAAAGTGAAGACAGAGATACCACACTTATAGCATGGTTTAAATTAAACTGTCAGGATACGCAGGCCAGACAATTTTTATACATAGAGATACCATATTACTATGTATTTGTAAATGGTCAATGGAAAGAACGAAGAAGAGATGCACAAAAAATTATACCACGCATTTATACCGTCAGTCCAAGGGATATTGAACGTTTCAGCTTAAGATTACTTCTGCTACATGTTCCCGGTGCACAGAGTTTTGAGCATTTACGTACAGTCAATGACATCGTTTATGATACATTCCTATTAGCTGCAAGACAGCAACATTTCATAGCTGATGATACAGAATGGGAGAGGTGTCTGGAAGAAGCAGCGCTATGTCAAATGCCAAAGCAAATGAGACAACAATTTGCATTCATATGCATATTTTGCAATGTACCTGATGCTTTCACTTTGTGGGAAACATTAAAATTAAACATGTCAGAAGACTTCTTGAAACGTTACAGAGAACCAATCGCTCTGTTAAAAACATTGTTGGAAATTCAAGAAATATTGTTTGCTCATGGATTAAATTGTTCAAGTTTTAATTTACCGGATCCAGGACTTATAGATGACATTAATTTTGATGATTATGACACTGAGCTACAAAAACAAAAAACACAAGAAAAACTGGCAACATTAAATACTAAACAGTTAGAAGCATTTCAGGCCATCACAAATGCTACAGATGATGAAATGGTCAAAGACCGGTATTTCTATCTAGACGGCCCAGGTGGATCTGGAAAAACTTATCTTTACAATTGTTTGATGAGTTATATTCGATCACACAGTCAGATAGCTATGCCATTTGCAACAACTGGAATTGCTGCACTTTTGTTAGATGGTGGTAGAACTGTTCATAGTGGATTTAAGCTGCCAGTTCCCATTTTGGAAACATCACTGTCAGATATTCGACTCAATTCTATACAAGCAAAAAAATTTAAACTAACGAAACTAATTATCATAGATGAGGCAACAATGATGTCATGTCACGCACTGCAATGTATTGACAGATTCTTAAAAGAAGTGATGGATAATAAGTTGCCATTTGGTGGAAAGGTGATGCTGTTAGGAGGAGATTTTCGGCAAACATTACCTGTTGTGCCACACGGAAATAGAACAGAGATCATTGAAACATGTATCAAGACCAGTAAACTGTGGCAAATATTTACACATCTCAAATTAGAATTAAATATGAGATCTGAAGGCCAAAATGAATTCAATGATTGGCTTATTAAAATCGGAGAAGGAAAACATCCAGAAATACAGCATTTACCAAATGATACTATTGAAATTCCATCAGAAATGGTTTGCAACGAATCACTGATATCAGCCATATTTCTAAACACTCTTAATAACGAGGATTACTCAGACATTGCAAACAAAGTGATATTAACATCAAAAAATATCGATGCCTTGAATGTAAATAATGAAATTTTAAAATACATCAATGCACCACAGAAGAATTATTACAGTGCAGATTCAGTTCTGGCTGATGATAAAGAGAGTGAATCGAATTTTAGTATCGAATTTATTAATTCCTTAACACCATCTGGAATGCCACCACATATTTTACAATTGAAAAAAGGTGCAATTGTCATGTTATTGCGAAATATGAATCCAAAAAAAGGACTTTGTAATGGCACCAGATTAATTGTGCATGAGTTAAAAGATCATTTTATACATGCAGAAATTATAACTGGGACCCATAGAGGTGACTGAGTTTTTATACCAAGAATTGATTTAGCTCCAAGCGAGAGTGGTTTGCCTTTTGTCCTTCAAAGGAGACAGTTTCCAGTTATCATGGCATTTGCCATGACCATCAATAAATCACAAGGCCAAACTTTTAAGTCTGTTGGGATTTTTTTAAAGGAACCAGTTTTTGCACATGGACAACTCTATGTTGCTTTTTCAAGGTGCACCAATCCAAACGAAATTAAAGTGACTGTTGACGAAAATGAAAGTCAGGGTCATTTATTAGACGATGGATGCGTTTACACAAAAAACATTGTGTACTATGAGGTGTTGTAAACATAGAGTAGAGTAGTTTCATTTCTATGACAACATTTTAAGGTACTCAATATTATTGCACAAAAACAACATTTCAAGAACAAACTATATACAATGGACAAAAAAATCCATAGAGAACAGTGGTTTGACTTCCAGTACAAAATGTAAGTACTCTGGGACTCTTTAAATAGGGGACCACTATTTCACTTTGGAAACGCTATGTGATATTTGCATAAAAGACAAACAGAAAATAAAAAAAAAACTTAAACATCCTTAAACATATTGAAATGGGTTACAAGTTTCATGTTCATATGATTGGTCCCACAAAAAAAAAGTTTAAAAACTGTTTGTTAAAGAGATATGTTATAGGCAAACATGTATTGTTACTATGTAGTTGAATCATTTCATAAGATTTGGAAAAGTATTGATTCAGGGAGTAATCCGATCGCCAGTTAATGGGGTCAGGAAGGAATTAATTTTTTTCCCTCTAAGATACAATTGCAAAAGTTTGAATGGGGGTTTTTATTGTTTGCCTTCCTCTGAATTCAATGCTAATTTAGTTTAACGAGAGTTTAACAAAAATGTTACAAATAAAAAAAAAAAAATTATTTGTAAAAAAATGTACTTACTCTAAGTTAATATAGTCTGCAGTTACTAAGTGATAAATATCTATTTAAAAGTGTTAGTATTGTTAAAAGAAGGTTGAAAGATTGTATAATATACAAGTTGCCTGTTACAAAATTTCATGTTACACTTTACAATATGTATGCATTAAAAAGTACAATATGTATGCATTAAAAGTAAGATATTATTATATTGTTTTTAAAAAAAAAAAATGATTATGAAATATAAGTTGAAACTTACAAAAAATTAAAAGTTAAAAAAAGAAATGTGTATTTCTTTTTAGAAACAAAAAAGGGACAAATGTAGTAGACTCATTTTGTGTTGCAAATAAATTTCACAACATTTACATTTTATTGACCGTCATTTTTTGACGGGCAAGTCGCTAGTTTTAAATAAACACTGTTCACACCCTTTTATAAAGATATTTATCTCTTCACCTAACGTCCTTTCTGACTGGCATTCTATTCTTCTTCTCCACATAGCAACCAAACTAAACCAATTGCTTGGTTTACAACCACATTACCCATTCCTTTTTTGAATCTCTTTATTCAACCCTCCCATCGTCAATCTAAGTAATCCTCTTAACACTCCACTAAAGCAGCCGGTAGTAAAGGGAAAAGAGAGTTAATCCCTGTGTACAGCAAAGTCCAGTGGCCATCAAGCCTACTAATTGCTCTTGACTTTTATAACAATTCCAAATTTCCCTTCATATCCTCCACTTGTCTCTACTGATTCATATCTTTCCTCTCTGATCCCTCCTTTATTGTCTCTTTCTCTGGCAGACCTTTTTTCTTGTTATGGCACAGAAATGCTCAGTCCTGGATTTCCAACTTTGTTCATTTTAAATGGTAATTTTTGTCAACTAAACTCTTTTTGTTTTTGCCATTTTTTGTAAAATATAAATGTAAATAGCACCTGTCAGTGGAATAACACAAAATGCTGGAGCCCTGTAAAATGTTTTTAAAGGATCCTACATTAGCTTGATATTTGAACACTGATTAATATACGTGTCGAAGTGTCATCAATGATAGATATTGACATATTATAAGGCTACAGGCATCTTTCTTATTGTTGTCCCCTCAACTCCACAGCCTTCCTGCTTATCCCATTTTCTGAACCATATAACCTTCCAAGTCCTTCTCACTTTCCGTAGTAATTACACCTCACTTATGATTTCCATCTGAAAATTGAGAGAATGGTCACAACGATACAAGGAAATTAAGACTAGAGACAGCAAGGGCATAGTTCTTAATAGCAGATGTGTTCAAACATATTGTCAAATTGATAATCCACTTTTTGGACATATCACACAATATTAGTTGCAAATTCCATGCAAATTCTACTGCATGCCCAACAATAGCAAGTATTTCTAAAATGTTCAAGACACGGTTCAAGAAGAACCTTGAAAAAACACTTGTTGTCAAGTTTGTACCAAACTAACAATGGGACATATTAAATTCCAGGCCCAGAAGTCCAACGTGTAGCATGTAAGGCCTGCATGCTTCAAATTTGGCCATTTTACGTGGCTATTAAATTAGAATGGGCTGTGAGCTACAAGCGAGAGACGTTATTTTGTAAACCAGATCTCGGCCAATGGAACAAGAGAGCATTAGCGTTATGTCACTGAAAAAGGTGGAGCGTAGATTTCGAAGTTCTACATGCTTCTAGTACAGTTTGTGATTGGACCCACAGTCCAGATATAATGCAATATTAATAAATCCATAAATAAGATATTCTATTACATGCGAGTTACAGCATATATCGTAACACATTCATTGCAGGGATCGATATAACACAAAATATGAACATGAAATAAAGTATTTTTTGTGTCCGATTTGCGGGTTTGAGAATGTTGTGCTATTAATTCTAAGACCTAACATTGCTTTTCCTTATAATAAATTTACAGTAGAGTGTTGTTATTTGCATTATAAGTGCTACTTGCTACTGCAAGTCCCCTGCAAGCAATGTTACAGGGCTAATTTAATACCCGTAACACTTAATTTGTAGTTACAGGCTACGTTTTAACAGAATTTAATAGGGCTCAATATTAGCAGCTGTGTAAGCCATGGACATAAAACTTTTTTTTAGGAAAATCTGAATTAGTACAGGAATCATTTGTGTATTTACACCCTAAGAGCTGGGTGATGGGCTATACTGTACATTTGTAGTTATCATTGGAGAGAGGAATAGGGGAAGAGGAAACAGACAGAAGTCCAGAGCCTTTTTTTTATAAGATTGAATGTTAAAATCATATTCCAGTTTTGGGACATACCTTATTCACGATGTATTAGATTATGCTTAGTTGCAAATGTCATGCCCACTCTTCCCACTCACTAGCCACAATTAAAAACATGATGTATGACTTTTTTCCTGCTTAGTAATGCTCTTAGTCAGACTCAAGGTTTTAAACTTTTTTTTTACTGTTGTTCAATGGATGTTTAAAGGTTGCAAAGGATATCTTCTAAGATTCTGAGCCCCCCTCACTATCTTTCAGTTTCCATTTTGTGGATCTGATGTCATTTTCTAGCTTCCACTTGAAATAACTCAAACTTTCCAAACTTCCTCCGTGTTGTGCTTGACTCTCTCTCTCATTCCTCTAGTTCAGCCACTCATTGAAATAAAACATCTTCTACTCCGACTAATTTTTCACCCGACTCCTCATCTGCCACTTAAAGGCATATTAAAGTGAGGTGGGTTATGAATGCATCCTGTAGAGGAGAATGTATAGTTTGCATGAAAAAATACCAAAATAAACAGTTAAACTGTTACCCTAAAGTTTGCTGAATTTCTTGCATTTGCAAACAGTTTTCTATCAATGTTGACACCCCTTGAAATTCCCAGGGAAAGTTAGCATAACTAATACATTGTATGTTTTTGGCCTGGGGATCTGTGTCCCTTCATTCACTGATTGTTTTATCTACATCCCAGGTGATACTTCCTCCAGCCTCAGTGAATTGCCCTGGGACCTCGTCCCCAGCCCCAGTGAATTGCCTGGTGACCGCCCCATTACCTGCATGCGCCCCAGTGAATTGCCCTGTGACACACTCTCACTCAGACACTCACCCTCAGACACACTCACTCACACTCTCTCTCACAGACACACTCACAGACACACTCACTCACACACACTCACACAGACACTCACACAGACATACACACACACAGACACAGACTCACTCACACAGACTCACTCACACAGACATGCACACTCACTCACACAGACACATCCTCACGCACACACACTCAGATACACACTCTCACTCACAGACACACACAGACACACAAACTCACAAACTCACACAGACACACACTCACTCACAGACACAGTCACACTCAGACACTCACACTCAGACACACACATACTCACACAGACATACACACTCATTTACACAGACACACACTCACTCACTCACAGACATACACACTCACTCACAGACAAAGACTCACACAGACACAAGCACTCACACAGACATACTCACTCATTCAGACATACACACTCAGACATACACACTCACTCACTTAGATATACACATTCATACAGACATACACACTCACACACACTCACACAGACATACACACTCACTCACAGACATTCTCACTCACAGACACACACTCACTCACACACACACAGACATGCACACACTCACAGACATACACACTCACTCACACAGACAGACTCACACAGATACAAACACTCACACAGACATACTCACTCACTCAGATATATGCACTCACTCAGCTATACACACTAACTCACAAACACACTCACACAGTCATACACACTAACTCACTCGCAGACATACTCACACTCTGACACTCACACTCAGACACTCACTCACACACTCAGATATTCACACAGACACTCACTCACACTCAGAAACTCACACAGACACACTCTCACTCAGACACACTCACTCACACTCAGACACACACACTCACTCACACTCAGACACTCACTCATACACTCAGACACACACACACTCAGACACTCGCAGAGACACACTCACACTCACAGAGACACTCACACTCACACAGACACACTCTCACTCACAGACACTTACACACACTCACTCACACAAACACACTTACTCACACAGACACATACACTCACTTACACAGACACACAGACACAAACACTCACACAGACATACTCACTCACTCACAAACACACTCACACAGACATACACACTCACTCACACAGACACACACAGACACTCACACAGACATACACACTCACTCACAGACACTCAGACTCACTCACTCACACTCAGACTCACTCACTGACACTCAGACTCTTACTCAGAAACACACACACACTCAGACACTCACACAGACACACTCTCACTCACAGACACTCACACAGACACACTCTCACTCACAGGCACACTAACTCACACAGACATACACACTCAATCACACAGACATACACACTCACTCACTCACAGACACACTCACTCACACACAGACACACTCACTCACACTCGGACACATTCACACTCAGACACACACACTCACTCACACTCAGACACTCAGACACTCACACTCACAGAGACACACTCACTCTCACAATGACACTCATACTCACACAGACATACTCTCACTCACAGACACTCACACAGACACACTCACAGACACACTCACTCACTCACTCACACAGACATACACACTCACTCACACAGACATACACACTCACACAGACACTCACACAGACATACACACTCACTCACACAGACATACACACTCACTCACACAGACATACACACTCACACAGACACTCACACAGACATACACACTCACTCACATAGACATACACACTCACACAGACAGATACACTTACACAGACACACACATTCACACAGACAGACAGAAAGACACACACACTCACTTGTGCTGCACGCACCTGTGTGTACTGCCGCCGCCCCCCTCCCTTCTGAAACCTCCAAGCTGTGCTCAGAGATAATCGGAAGAAGCAGTGACATCACGGCTGACATCACAACTGTTTGCTGATTCGCTGTTAGGTTCACTTTTTTAATTTAGTACCCTATATGCGCAATGCTCGTTGCTGGGGGTGTCTACATCACCTCCAGCACTTTTTTTTTTTTCAATAGCTCAAAATTATTAGTGATAATAAAACCCTACTTCCAATATTTTTGTAACAAAATACTAATGTACTGACATTTCTGTAACCTTCTGACCGCTGGGAAATTTCAGAAACATCTATGGACATTAACTTTGTGACAGTCCTATAAGGTGTATTTCATTTGCTGTATAATGATTGAAGCAGGAGTAGTTTGGAATCGTTTGTATACGATTTATATATTTAAGCCATATCAAGAACTCAGGACTAGAAACATAATTTAAGGAATATTTTAACATTATTTGGATTTATACTATTTCTGTTATTACATTTGTATTATATTATTAAAATCTAGCTTTATATTTTTGTATATTAATAGATTATAGATTTTACATTACAATTCACTATGGTGTATATATATTTAATAAAGCAATTTTATTTACACGTAAAAGGTTAATGGATTGCACTCCGTTATTTTATAGTATAATTCCTTGGAAAATGCATCAACATGTGGGAGCATATTTCGGAACTATGCTAGAACTATCTGTGGTTTCTGGTCTGACGGACATAGATCTGCAAGAGGAACCATATCTAGTTGATACACATTATGTTTTATTCTGTCATTTGTTTTGTTTTTATAATCACTTGTACAGTGCTCTTTGGTCTGATGCTGTCCCTTACAGTTTGTATACACTAGTGTAATGCAATATTGCCTTATGTAGCCACATCTAGTGCTGCAGGTTTTTTCACTGCGAGGTTGCAGGTTATATATATTTACAGAAATTATTGTAGGATTATAGAACAGAAATCCAGCACACATACCATACCTAAGAAACAGTAAGTGGATTTATTTATGCATTTTATATGACTGAGACCAATGACTGCACATTCTGCTTCTCTTAATCTTCCCTTCATCTTCTTTGCCACTCAGAAATGTCTTAGCAGTGTGTGTATCCCCTATGCAATTGTTTGTATCCTCCTTATTAAACATTTTCCATTTTATAACACTCTGCTAGCGGCTTGCCCATCAAAAATGATGGAGCAATACAATTTGAAGCCATGGCAATGCTGTTTGCCACACAATGTCAATCTTTTTGTACTCTGAGGACCTTCGGCGCTCATTGCGAGCCTCTCCTCTGGTGTACTTTTGCTCCTCTGAGCACCTTCGGCCCTCATCACAAAGACAGATACATATGTCTATATTTTTTAAAATAATAATCAATTAATTAGTTACTTAATCAATTAATATACTTTACCTATTTGTAATAATATATCCAATATAGCCTGAATATATCAATAGCCTGAAGAGCTAACAATCTCTTTTTATTTTAAATGACGGAGCAATCACATTTTAAGCCATGGCAATGCTGTTAGGCACACAATGTTAAGCTTTTTATACTCTAAGGACCTTTGGCGCTCATTCTGAGCCTTGCACTGAGTGCCTTTGGCGCTCATTGCGAGCCTCTCCTCGCGTGTACTTAATATATGAAACAATCAATAGCCTGAAGAGGTAACAATCTCTTTTTATTGTCCTCCATCATATAATGTCCAGTGGGACTGGTTTCTATTATCCACCACCTCCGTGATGTCATCATGGAGGAGTGGAAGAGAACTCCAGTGGCAACCTGTGAAGCTCTGGTGAACTCCATGCCCATGAGGGTTAAGGCAGTGCTGGAAAATAATGGTGGCCACACAAAATATTGCCACTTTGGGCCCAATTTGGACATTTCCACTTAGGGGTGTACTCACTTTTGTTTCCAACAAAACCAAAAATATAATGGTGGCCACACAAAATATTGACACTTTGGGTGTACTCACTTTTGTTTCCAATGGTTTAGACATTAATGGCTGTGTGTTAAGTTATTTTGAGGGGACAGCAAATTTACACTGTTATACAGGCTGTACACTTACTACTTTACATTGTAGCAGAGTGTCATTTCTTCAGTGTTATCACATGAAAATATATAATAAAATATTTACAAAAATGTGAGGGGTGTACTTACTTTTGAGAGATACTGTATATATATATATATATATATATATATATATATATATATATATATATATAATTTCCTGCCATTGTTAGAAGACCCAAGGCCACTCTGACCCTCTGTCAGCTTCTTGCACTTGCTCAAGGTCGAGCTGTCTTCATTGCAACTTCTCTTATGGATTGGTAACCATGTCAGGTCATACTGGATGTGTGAACATGGCCTGTGCATTGCTCAATTATAGAACATCTGCTAAAATGTGTTCAGAAGACTGATTGAAGGCGTTTCAAGCATCTGAAACCCAATGAACGTCTCAGAACATTGTCTGACAAGACTGTGTGGCAGCTGTGATAAAAAGAAAGATTTATGGATGTCACCTGTGTCTGCTATAGATTCTTTCTATTTATTTAATCTGCAGAAAGTCAGCAGATTCCATTATTGAACAACAGAAGTAACAGAAAAGTTTGAACATTTGTGTTTCTGTAGATTAAACTTTTAAAGTTTTTAATTATTTTAAAGCCTGTTTATGGGCTGTGAAGGCTTTTAATGGGCCAACACATCTGCCTTGCAAGGTGTTCTGACTTATAAGATGCTCTGACGGCATATATTTTGTTTTTTAAAATATAGAAAGTTACCTTTCTTTCAGTGATGCTGAAGCTTTTCTTTATTACTGCAGTATTTGTATGCTGTAACTTAACAACCTTTGAGAGAGCTACAGCAAGACCAGGGCCAATGAAGGGTTATTGGAGTTAAGGGGGACTTTTTATTTATAAAGGGAGATGGACAAATAATTATTGTTATAGAAAGGTGACCTGCTCACCTTAGCAGTAATCATACTACCTACATATATATATATATATATATATATATATATTTTTTTTTTTTTATATATTTTTTTATGTACAGACAAGTTGCAATGGGGTACTACTAATTATTATTATTATTATTATTATTATTATTATTATTATTATAATGAGGTCCTCAATTCACTAGCTCTGCCACTGATAACAATATTCCCCACAATAATACATGTACAGAAGGGGAGGTCAAGTGACATCTATCCTCACTGTGATCTAAATGTATTTGGTAAAATAACATATAATTGTGGGATTATAATTCAGTAAAATAAATGCACATAATTGTATATAAAATGTAATAAAAGTCTGTTATTATATTTGTAAAAAATATTTAGTCAAATTTAAATTTAAAAAAATATAGGAATTAAAAGTAACTTTACAAATGAAGCTGTAAAGCAATAATTGCTGACAGCGATCAGGTAGTAAGGGATGGGTAGATATAGATATACTGGTATTTTTGGAGGGGAACGCATCTCCCCATCTCTTCCAAAGTGGTCTCCTCTTGCATTACTGCATGTATTATTGTCAATGTGTAAAATCAAATACCTTTGTAATAAACCCATTTAATCCTGTTATGGCCAGCTTGATCATCAACCATAAATTATATGGTGTTGCTATTCTCAGGCAGGTAAAGAGTTAAACAAAAGCATGTAAAACACGTGTTTTCTATCTCTCACTGGATAATTCCATCTAGTATTGTTTTGATTAGGTTTTATACTTTAATGCATTTCAAAACAAATAGTGCATTAACAGAGGTGGATAGGTTGTAGAAGGAATAAAAAAATATGATAAGTATCAAGCAAGCTTATAACACTTCATATGACACTATACATAAAAAGAAACAAAACAACCATTTTCTTCCAGCTGTATTGACAGGTCCCTTGGGAGAGTTTAAACCCCTGGGGCATCATATATATAAATTCTGTGATTTTTCATAAAATATATATAAAATATTAATTTAAATTTTTAGATGTACATTTGTAAGATTATTATTTAAACAACACAGCTCAATGGCAATAGCAATCTGGCCCCTCGCATACTATATACAAACACAGGATTAAGCACACTTTAGATACTTATTTATTAGCAAAGGGCCATATACATTTGAGGTTTTGGGCGAACCGGTAGCCCGTGAACTCGCAAGTTATTTTGTTATTCAGTTAGCGTCTTTTTGCAAGCTCCAAACTGGTTACGAGTTAGAGCCTTGAAAAAATTGCAATGGTTAAACTCATAACTTACAGCCTCCAGAAGCCTTGGATCTTTCACTTTCGCAAGAGTTACAAAGGCTAAAATCGCGAATCGCAACTCAATTGCTCAATTTCCCCAAGCCTGCAAATGTTTTCACACACGTAAATGTCAAATGAAGGAGAAAATCCTACGAGTGCTAGAGAGGACTCGCAAGGGGGTTAAATACCCATTAGTAGCACTGTAAATGCAAATAAAAAATCAATCCTGCACTGTAAATAACGGGGAAAGCAATGATAGACATTAGAATTAATTGCACAACACAGATAATTTTTCTATGTTTAATTTTGTGGTTAAATCAATCTCAGGTATCAATGAATTAAAACATATCAGGCCACCCATATGGACAAGAAGAGTATTGGCATTCATTTTCATAATTTATTAATTTGAAGGTTTGGCGAGTCTGATCACATATCGGACCCTTGAACCTAATTGATTGACATGTAACCTCCGTGTTTTACTGCCGCAATAATGACAGTCTCATTTTCTATTGGCTCATACAAAATCGGCGGTTATGGGCTTGCTGAATTGATCATGTTCCCGCCCTGAACTGCTCCGAACCAGTTCATGGTTTTGGCTTTGGCTCTCCCCCCTCTTACTTGCGGGCCTGGCGATGAGCACCTTTGGCGCTTATTGGGAGCCTCTCCCCCCTTCTACTTTACTGGCCTCGGGCAACCCGCAACTTTTGTGCCCCGCATTAAGAGCCATTGGCGCTCATCGCAAGCCTCTCCCCCCCTCTACTTTACGGACCTCGATCTTTGCAGGCATCAGCCAACTCGCAACTTTCGGGCCTTCTGCGCTCATTGTGAGCCTCTCCCCACTCACCTCTGTGTCTCTTTCCCTCCTCTCCCTCCCATGTGTCTGTTTCTCCCTATCTCCCTCCCGTGTCTCTTTGCCCCCTCTCCCTCTCCTGGGTTTTTCCCTTATCTCCCTACCCTGTGTCTCTTTCCCCTCTCTCTCACCCCTGTCTCTCCCCCCCCCCCCCCCACCCCACTCCCTCCCCTGTGTCTTTTTCTACCCTCGCTCTCCTCTTCCTCCCCTGTGTCTTTCTTCCCCCTCTCCCTCCCTTTTCTTTTTTCCATTTGGGGTGTGAAACAGTTTGCAGGCTTGGGAAATTGATAATTTTCCCCAATCACAAAATGGGTTTACAATTTGTTTCTTGCCTAGCTATTCTGAGACCGCCCAAAAATGCCAATTAAATAGCAAATTAGCTTGCAACCTCACTTATAGGCTCCCTGACTCTCCCCTTGTGCTTTGTGTGAGGTTATAAGCTAATTGGCTTTTTTTGGCGGCCCCTGAATAGCTTTTGAGTTACGTGCTTGAAAAAAAAACATAACTTTTTTGAAGCCTGTAAATCGTAAGCCGTTCAGAGCCTCTCCCTCCTTCTCCATTGCGGGCGCTCATTGAGAGCCTCTCCCATTCTAACTTTTGGGCTTCCCTTTGGCGCTCATTGCGCATGCATTGCATGACGACAACTCGCAATTACCACAACTATTATATGTGAATAACGACTTGCCCGTCACAAAATGACGGTCAATAAAATTGTAAGGCTGGGAATGCTGTTTGGCACACAATGTATACTTTTAGTACTCTGAGTACCTTCGGCGCTCATTGCGAGCCTCGCGCTGAGCGCCTTCGGCGCTCAATGCGAGCCTCTTCCCTCATGTACTTTTAGCTGTCGGAGCACCTTTGGTGCACATTGCAAGCCCCACGGTGAGCACCTTCAGCGCTCATCGCAAGGCTTGCAATGAGCGCCTTTGGCACTCATAGCGAGCCTCTCCACTCATGTACTTTTAGTTGTCTGAGCACCTTCGGTGCACATTGCAAGCCCTGCGCGGAGCACCTTCGGTGCTCATTGCAAGCCTCTCCCCTTGTGTAATTTTGCTCCTCTTAGCACCTTCGTCGCTGATTGTGAGCTCCACGCTGATCGCCTTTGGCAAAGTGAGTCCCTCCTCTGCTCATTTATTTTTTATCCAAATTGTAAGGCTGGGAATGCTGTTTGGCACACAATATAAGGCTTTTAATCCTCTGATTAACTTTGGCGCTCATTGCTAACATAAATATTGCCAAACTAACACCTTTCTACACTAACCTACTAACACCTACACTACCTACAGTAACTACACTACCTACCTACCCCCTAATAAACGCCCCACTCCACTAATTACAGAAAATAATAAAACCTAACTCAAAAAATAATAAAAGCTAAGTCACATAAAATAAAAAAAGCATAATTCACCGAAAATAAAAAAGCTACATTACAGAAAAGAAAAAAATGTACATTACAAAAAGTGAAGAAATATACATTACAGAAAAGAAAAAAACACCAAAAACTAAAAATCTACATTATAGAAAATAAAAAACCTAAGTCACAAAAAATAAAAAAAAAGGTACACGAGTGTGGACCTCGGTTAGTTTTTTAGATTCTTTCAGGGCCCAGCCGGGGCAGAAGAGGAGGAGGCCGAAGACATCGCGGGGTGCTAAGTTCAATGTATATTATTTTTATTTTACTTTATTTTGTGTGTGTGTATATTGTATTAATGTAATGTTTTTTTTTAACAGGGGCCGCGCCAAAGAAGAAAATAAGAAGAATGGGGAGGACATGCTGGAAAGGTGAGTAGAATATTTCGAATATATAGAATGTTTATTTATTGTATATAAATGTGTTGTACTAATTTGTTTTTGTTTTTTTGCCTAGGTTGGTGATACATCTGCAAAGGTAAGTGGTCTTAATTATTTTATTTTAGGTTAGAATTAGGGTTTGTATATGGAGATAGAATTTATTGTATATTAAATAGGGGAATGTATTTTAGATAGAGAGGGGGGGTATGTGTGTATTTTTGATAGGATTTATTGTATTTTAGATAGTGGAGTATATATGTATGTTAGATAGTATTTAATGAATTTTAGATGTATTTAGATTTAATGGTTTATTGGGGGTTATAGTGCAGTGTAGTGTTTGTAGTTAGTGTGATGGTGGTCCTTGAGGACCGTTACGGCACTTACAGTATGTGTTTAATGTTAGGGTTGTAACTGCCCCATAAGGGTCTTTATATACCCTTATGAGACTGATGGGGTTAATTAGAGGGTTATGAGGGTCTGTATTGACCCCCATGAGTGACAGGGTTAATTAAGGGCTTATGAAGTCTGTTTTGACCCCTATGAGTGACAGGGTTAATTAAGGGCTTATGGGGCTCTGTATTGACCCCTATGAGTGGCAGTGTTAATTAAGGGCTTATGGCGGTCTGTATTGACCCCTATGAGAGACAGGGTTAATAAAGGGATTTGGGTGGTCTGTATTGACTCCCATGAGTGACAGGATTAATTCATGGATTATGGGGGTCTGTATTGACCCCCATGACTGACAGGGTTAATAAAGGGCTTATGGGGGTCTGTATTAACCCCCATGAGTGATAGGGTTAAATAAGGGGTTATGGGGGGTCTTTATGGACCCCCATTAGTGAGAGGGTTAATTAATGGATTAGGGTGGTCTGTATTGACCCCCATGAGTGACAGGGTTAATTAATAGCTTATGGGGGTCTGTATTGACCCCTATGAGTAAGAGGGTTAATTATTGGCTTATGGGGGTCTGTATTGACCCCCATGAGTGACAGGGTTAATTAAGGGCTTATGGGGGTCTGTATTGACCCCTATGAGTGACAGTGTTAATTAAGGGCTTATGGCAGTCTGCATTGACCCCCATGTGTGACAGGTGGGGGGGCACTCGTACGTGTTTAGCAGTGTTTTTCTGGGTCCTGGGTTGCGGAGCCTAATTTTTATTTTTATCGGCCTCCATTTTTTTTCTCGCTTAGGCTATTTTCGAGTGGGGAAACTGGGGAAATTGGGGTTAAATTGGCGTTCAACCTCACTTCTAGAGGTCCTGGCTGGTCCCCGTGCTGTCGGTGAGTGTTTCTTGTATTATCATTGTGGTTTTGTGTTTGCATGGTTACGTGTTTATTTTAGGACTTGCGTGGCGTTATTTTGGGTCGCAGGGTACTTATTTTTTCTAAGTGCAGCGGGTCGTAATTTTTTTGTTGCAGGCAGCAGGCAATGAGTGAGAGGAGAAGGGGAAGAGAGACACAGGGGAAGGAAATGAGGAGGAGGGGAAGAGAGACACAGGGGAAAGAGATGAGGAGGGGAAGAGACACACACATGGAAAGAGAGGAGATGGGGAAGAGACACACAGGGAAAGGAGAGGAAGAGAGACACATAGTAAGGAGAGGAGGAGGGGAAGAGAGACAAAGGGTAATGACAGGATGAGGAGGGGAAGAGAGACACAGGGGAAAGAGAGGAGGAGGGGAAGAGACACACAGGGAAAGAGAGGAGGAGGGGAAGAGACACACATGGAAAGAGAGGAGGAGGGGAAGAGACACACAGGGGAAGGAGAGGAAGAGAGACACTTTGTAAGGCGAGGAGGAGGGGAAGAGAGATACAGGGTAAGGAGAGGAGGAGGGGAAGAAGTCCTGCGGGGCTCCATGCCTAAGTCGTATGGGTCATAGGGAGGAGCACCTATGGCGTTCATCTCCACCAGTGCAAGGAGTGCCTTTGGCGCTCCTTGCCAGCAACTACGACCCTCGCTTCACGAGGGCCGCAGTTGCAGCGGGCTTGCTACGCGAGCCAGCAAGCATTAACAACAACCCGTATTGCTCACAACTATATATGTGATACTCTACAATGGGCTGAAGCTACAAAACAAGCGGGGAATTGCCTTTGTCATCCAAGTCCTTTCATAAAATTAAACAATGTTAGACAAACTAAAGTAAAGCTCACGTCTGCTTGCTGGGCATAGGTTATTAAAACAGTATGCTGTTGAAAATAAATAAAAGTTAATATTTTTCTAAGCTTTTTAGGTGTCAGTTTTCCCCTCAAGCAGAACTATGTATCCCATCTCACCTCTATCATGGGCATGGCCAGCTCTGCCTGTGTGCTGGGCTGTCATGGAGTTTTGGAAACAGACTGAGCTGATGTCACTGGCCCTGTCCCATAACATCATTACCTTGGCCCCACTACCTACTCATAGGCAATGTAAGAATGTAAAGATGCAATTAAAGTAGACAATTACAGTCTTGTCTAATATGTCTCATAAATCATCATTAACACATTGGTGACAGACAGCTGGGCCATCACAAAGAGAAAATGATCTGTAAAAAGAGGTATTTTCAGGAATCTGTGACAAGGTTGGAACAGAGAAGTAATCTACTCTTCTTGGAAACCTGGACATTTTATTAATACAAATATATAACTGGCTTAAAGAGACACAGCAAAAGTCTCAGTTATGAAATACCTCTAAATAAGGATATGTGCAAATGGCTGTTATTAAAATGAGATTTAAATTAGCTTAAGTAATTAACCTTGAGCATTACTATGTTAGGAAGACTGCGTTACTCTGTCTTATCACAGGTTATTACCATTTACAATGGGGTCTTAAGAAACGTACCAAGTAAGATCGTCTGCAACATGCCCTATTCCTTATTTCTCTCCTCAGTGTTAAGTTAGAAGTGAGTAATACTATTTTATAAGCAAGTAGTACTATCTTCAAACTTCTAAAGGTAAGTTCTTCCTTAGGTTGCCCTGATAGCCAACTGATAGTAATTTTAGCGGCATACTAATAGTGCAGTCATGCCGCAAAATATGTAGGTCACACAAATCCACCAAGATTACCATGATGTTGAACAAGCCAAAACAATGAGGTTGGTTTAAGATTATCACATACTAGCGAACTGCCCGGCAAAAAATGACGGCAATTAAATTGTAAGTGAGCTAATGCTGTTTGGTGTATAATAATAAAATAACTAATTTTTTGCGAGGGCCGCAGGCTCGCTGCTCGAGCAAGCAAGCGTTGCAAACGGCTCGCATGCTCACAACTATATATGTGATTGTAATTGTCGAACTACGAGGCGTCGTCACTCTTTGCGTGGTGCGTACGACTTAGGCGATGGGCACCAAAGGCGCTCATCGCCTGCGAGCCTCGCATAGCGAGGCGAGCTGTTAACTCGCAGCACTTAGGCACTAACAAGCACAGCACTTAAGCGATGAGCCAAAGGCGCTCATCGCCTGCGAGCCTCGCATAGGCCTCGAGGCGAGCCATTAAGGCACTACAACTCACAGCACTTGGCTGATGAGTGCCAAAGGCGCTCATTGCCTGACTTTTTAAATTGCCATTCACCCAATTGAATAGGGCTCTATATAGGCACATAGCAACTTTTTAAAAAAATACGTTTTTAGTTACTGAAGACCTTGCCTTTGCAGTGAAGTTCACTAAATAAATACTTCTGTAAAAAAAAATATCTTATGTGCTTATATAGAGCCATAATCAATTGCCTAATTCGCAATTTAATAAGGCTTTTAGGCTGAAAGCAGTTGACGAATGAGCAAATTTAAGTCGATTTTAAAGAGTTTCAGCACTCAAAAATTGTCTAAGCAAGAATTTTTTTAAAAAAAAAAGGCTACACGACCCTGGAACGCGCAACACACCGCCAACAGCGTACCACTTTCACACAGGAACGTATGAGGTACAAAAAACACTACTACAAAGGACGCCAAATACTCGCGAACTGCGTAGCACATACACAAAAGACGCTACTTTACACTCCGAACTTGCACATCACAACATTACGCATCTACAGTAGCGCTTTACACAAATAAACTAACAATTTGCCCTCGCGCACACAGCCTACTTCTAATGCACAGTTGGGACATTCAACAGTCCAACTGGACATTATATGCTGCAGGAAAAAAAACAAAGATTGTTAGCTCTTCAGCCTACTGATTGATGGATATATTAATTACAAATAGGTAAAGTATATTAATTCATTAAGTAACTAATTAATTGATTATTATTTACAAAAATAGAGACATATGTATCTGTCTTTCTGATGAGCGCAGAGGCTGCTCAGAGGAGCAAAAGTACACCAGAAGAGAGGCTCGCAATGAGTGCCGAAGGTCCTCACAGTACAAAAACCTTCACATTGTGTGGCAAACAGCATTGCCATGGCTTAAAATTGTATTGATCGTAATTTTTTGACGGGCAAGTCACTAGTATATTATATAGGTTATGATGCTTAAGTTTAAAATACCTCTGCAGTTCAAGAAAAAAATGCACTTATTTGTCAAGTTTGTACTAAACTAACAACAGTTTTTGAAGACTCTTTTTTTATAAGTACAGGAATAAGTTTTGTGTTTGCTACATCACATTTTCAGAGTGGTGTGCTGTGTGTTTGTAGTTATCAGTGGAGGGCTGGTTGGAAGAGAAGGGAACAGGCAAAAGTCCAGAACCTTTGTTTTGTATCTTGATAAGATTGAAATTATACCACACTACTTTCCCCCTCATTGGCTCTGAAGAAGGACTTTGCATCCAAGGATGGATCCACAGCTCTCCAGACATGTAAACGACCAGCTCACACACAACTTGCACAATGTATCATGGATCCCTCTAGAGCCCTGCACAGACATCAACATTTAATTATTTTTAATTAAAAACTAGCTGGATAACCGTTTTCTCCTTTATTATGCTCTTAGTCAGGTTTAAGGTCTTGTAATAGGAAATGTGTTGACTTGGACTTGTATATTTATGATATGAACTACTAATGCTGAGTTTCACCTATCAACTAGTCTTGATTTCTTCTTGCCGGGGTCCTTACTAAGTACAAGTGACCTTCCTGCTTTGTGACCTGCCTGATCATCTTTGATGGTTCAGACCCCTTCTTGTTATCAAGTTGGAAGTGAAGCATTTTACACAGTACACCATGAACCTCCTATGATAGCTTGAACATCTAAGCAATCTATGGGTGAGCCTAAAGTTTGCTGGAAGAAGCTAATCAAGTATGGATACATTATTGACTGGCTATTTTTATGGCTGAGATTATATACACTAGAGGTGTGATTTTACCAAGTTAAACTTACACTTGTTCCAATGTGATGTATTATTATTGCCAGAGTATCATAAACTCCCTGGCAAAGAATAAACATTTTATCAACAAACTTGTGTTTGTCCTGTCTCAGTATTAAAACTCATTATTAAAAAGCTATTATCAGTAACAAATAATAAAGAACCCCTTGGATTAGTCAGAATATTTTGCTTATAGAACATATATTTGATATCACGTTGCTGCCATAAATCTGTGACAAGCTTTATATTCTAGCTAGGTCTATGGCTTTTGATCACAGCTGCTCATATTCTATGGGCGTCTTCCTACAGAGCCCTCGATCCTCCTCCTGAGAGGCCCGTTTACTGGAAATATGTAAAGATAAATTCATCTGTTTAAACAAGCCTTTGAGCAACATATATACATCTATTAAACACTCAGTGCATGTCCCACATTATTTACTGTGTACATGCTAAAGTTAAATCCTATATAAATGTAACTCTTTACTTGGATGAATAACGGATAAGTATTTTGGGTCGCATTAGAAGTAAAAGGTTACATATTGAAAGAAATCAATGAATGGTGAAAATAACTTTAAGGGAGGTGGTAATAATTCAAAACATAGGAAAAAGAATCAAAAAGAGAAAGGTGGAAAACGTTGAAAAGAAATGGGAAGTAAAAAGAGGAAAAAAAGGAAGAATGGGAGAAACGGTTATATAAAAACAACTGACATTAATAAATCAAATAGCAAAAGAGTTACAGTATCTCACAAAAGTGATTACACCCCTCACATTTTTTTAATATTTTATTCTATCTTTTCATGTGACAACACTGACGAAATTACGCTCTGCTACAAAGTAGTAAGTGTACAGCCTGTATAACAGTGTAAATTTGCTGTCCCCTCAAAATAACTCAACACACAGCCATTAATGTCTAAACCATTGGCAACAAAAGTGAGTACACCCTTAAGTGGAAATGTCCAAATTGGGCCCAAAGTGTCAATATTTTGAGTGGCCACCATTATTTTCCAGCACGGCCATAACCCTCATGGGCATTGAGTTAACCAGAGCCTCACAGGTTGCCACTGGAGTCCTCTTCCACTCCTCCATGATGACATCACAGAACTGGTGGATGTTAGAGACCTTGCACTCCCCCACCTTCCATTTGAGGATGCTTCACAGATGCTCAATAGGGTTTAGGTCTGGTGACATGCTTGGCCAGTCCATCACCTTTACCTTCAGCTTCTTTAGCAAGGCAGTGTTTATCTTGGAGGTGTGTTTGGGGTCGTTATCATGTTGGAATACTGCCCTGCGGCTCAGTCTCCGAAGGGTGGGGATCATTCTTTGCTTCAGTATGTCACAGTACATGTTGGCATTCATTGTTCTCTCAATGAAATATAGCTTCCCAGTGCCGGCAGCAGTCATGCAGGCCCAGACCATGACACTCCCACCACCATGCTTGGCTGTAGGCAAGACACACTTGTCTTTGTACTCCTCACCTGGTTGCCGCCACACACGCTTGACACCATCTGAACCAAATACATTAATCTTGGACCACAAGACATGGTTCCAGTAATCTATGTACTTAGTCTGCTTGTCTTCAGCAAACTGTTTGCAGGCTTTCTTGTGCATCATCTTTAGAAGAGGCTTCCTTCTGGTACGGCAGCCATGCAGACCAATTTGATGCAGTGTGTGGCGTATGGTCTGAGCACTGACAGGCTGAACCCCCACCCCTTTATACGTCTATTTCCCAAAGACAACCTCTGGATATGACGCTGAGCACATGCAGTTAGCTTCTTTGGTCGACCATGGCGAGGCCTGTTCTGAGTTTAACCTGTCCTGTGAAACCGCTGTATGGTCTTGCCCACAGTGTGGCAGATCAGTTTCAGGGTCTTGGCAATCTTCTTATAGCCTAGGCCATCTTTGTGTAGAGCAACAATTTGTATTTAGGATCCTCAGAGAGTTATTTGCCATGAGATGCCATGTTGAACTTTCAGTGACCAGTATGATAGAGTGTGAGAGCGATAACATCAAATTTTACACATCTGCTCCCCATTCACACCTGAGACCTTGTAACACTAATGAGCCACATGACACCAGGGAGGGGAAATGGCTTATTGGGGCCAATTTGGAAATTTCTACTTAGGGGTGTACTCACTTTTGTTGCCAACAGTTTAGACATTAATGGCTGTGTGTTGAGTTATTTTGAGGGGACAGCAAATTTACACTGTTATACAGGCTGTACAATTACTACTTTACATTGTAGCAGAGTGTCATCTCTTCAGTGTTGTCACATGAAAAGATATAATAAAATATATACAAAAATGTGAGGGGTGTACTCACTTTTGTGAGATACTGTATATAAATATAAATGTATTAATATCAATACGAAATAAAATGGGATGAATATGGGAAGAATATCCAAATTAAAATATACATTTGAGAAAATGCTTAAAATAAAATCTTCTACCTAAATAAAATAATGTCAATAAAGTGATTATCACCTAAATAGATGAGAGTGTTGTCAAGACTAATGAAATACAAGAGAATCTATACCACAGTACTATCAACCCACAGTAAAAAATGGGAACCAGAAGAACAAACATACTCCAGCTGGAGATTTAGGAGAAAAATAATATCGTAATAGTATGTAATATAATAATATTTTTTATAATAGTAATAATAATAATAATAATTACCTAACAGTGATTGACTGCATATGTTTTACTATATTATTTGCACTGTCTGGAATAAGATACATTTCTGTATTTTATTTGGTCAGCTAAAAACTAATAATAATATTCTTACGTTGTGCTATATGTACATGTAAAGAGATCAGAATCTCTGCCCATACTTTATGCTATCCCATTTCACGGCTCCTATAACAGCTCTGACAGATATATTCATTGATGTTAGTCACCTGTCATCCAGAGTGTAAACGATCAGATTGTACCTGACTGCTCTCCTAATTTGTAGTTAATCCCCTGAATTGTTGAATATGTTGGTCCCTTATAAATAAATATAATTAATATGTAAAATATCGAATTAATATGTCTCATGAATTTTCTGCACTCCTTCTTAATTGTCTTCCCTAATGTGCAGAAAATAGAATATTTTTATTGATACGCAGAGCTGTATAAGCGCCAGTGCCAGTCCTGCCTCCAAAGTACATTAATATGTTATAATCCACAACACAAAGCCCATTTCACAGCTGTTGTTATGTGTAATTTAACACTCTCATCTGTGACCATGAAATAAAGGCAGAGGTTCAGCAGGCATTATAACGTGTGAAAATAGCCGTGCTCAAAATTAACACTTCACAAAATACCTTTCTAAGCTGCACATTTAATATTCATATCTGGAAATTCTAGTCACCCGCTGCAAAGTGAATCCAATTAATTAAGGGTTCCGTCCCGCTCAGGGATAAATTATTAACATTAGTTTGACAAACTGGGGAGGTTAAATGGAAGTATATATTGCTTTTGCTCTCATGAGAAAGTTACTGAACCAGACACATACTAAGGGGTGTTGGAGTACTCTAACAGCCCCATTAAATTCGAAGCATGTAGCGGCATCGGCAAGCACGCAAAATTCGGCTGCGTTACAGAGCTATTAAATTCCACCATGCTGCAAGTTATGGCCAGAGAAGCAAGCCCGTAAACTATTTTTTGCAGGCTGGTTGTGCAGCCGTGAATATGATCAATTAGTGAAACCTGTAGTTACGGGTTTAGACAGAGCCAATGGCAAATGAGATCGTCATCATTACGTCACTGAAAAATGGAGGTTAGATTTCAAAGCCTTATGGGTTTCAATAACGAGTTTTGATCGGACCCGCATTCCAGAAATAATGCAATATTAATAAAGCCGTAAATAATATATTCTAGTCCATGCGAGTTGCATTATATGTATTAACACATTAATTGCCGGGATTAATATAACACGGAAATTAAACATGAAAAAAAAAGTATTTTATATTGCAGATTTGCAAACTTGAGAATGTTGTGCTATTCATTTTAATACCTAAAATCACTTTCCCTTTAATTATAAGTACAGTAGTGTGTGTATATTTGCATTTACAGTGCTATGGAGAGGACTTTAACCTTCTAGCGGGTCGTCTCTAGTACAATAGCGTGACTGCAACGTAACAGTTACGGGCTTAACAGAACAAAAGGTTTGCGGCCGCGGAGGGCAATTTTCGACAACTTGTGGGGGGTTTTCGCCATTACCCCGCAAGTCGTTGGTGGGTTGCTTTACGCAGCCAGTTTAATAGCCGCAAGTCTTATGGGCTACGTTAAGGGCTACGGTTTTACACGTTGAGGGAATTTAATAGGGCTGTAAGTATTCTTACATTGTTTTTACCATGATGAAGTGGTGATCAAACTGTATGTAAAACGCGTACACGGCAACAATGAGTAGCTTTTAATTTCAATTTTTATTGGCGGTAGTTTAGCCTTGGAATTACTTTCTAAATTATTAGGATTATACATCATCGTTGGTTGAGAGTAGGGAAGTTGGGAGGTGGTTGCCAGAAAGTCGGCCAATTTCCCTGTTATGTCACCTAGATTGAGACCACTTTTTTATACTTTCCCATATTTTGATATGCCTTTCCTAGATAATATATGTTATGTTTGATCATCTAGGTAAATAACCTCTTCATGTCTACCCAAATGTGGCGTTATTCACCTATTATTTTTTATTGTTTGAATAAAAGTTAATTTTTAAAGGCTACTTCCCTGGGTCGGAGTGCTCTTTCTAGAATATGGTTTCCTATCTATGTTTTTTTTTTATTATTCTTGCAGAATTTTTACCCTGGAGGCAACTGTACAAATATATTTACATAGGACCCAGTTGGAAATGGTGTTGTAAATGATCAAAAAAAAATTTTTTTTTGTACTCTAAGCTCTCCATTCCATTGTTATCAGCTTAAGCATATGTACTAAGACGTCACATCACCAACACAAGACCACTAGGCCCTCATTCTATTATCAGCCGTAAATCGTCCGCAAAGCTGCGATTCCTTGTGGGGCTCCTGTTACCTTGCAATTCAATTATACGGCGCCGCACAGATATCCCCTTACGGCCGGCCGTATATCTTGCAACCGGCCGTAAGCTCAGAAATCTTTAAATGCAAAAATAAATTCAAGACGGCACTGTAAAGCTCTTTAAATGCTAGGGATCATAATGGGGGACATGAGGATTAATAGCAACCGCCTCTCAAGCTTGCACATCAGCCCAAATCCAAGATTACATTAACTGTTTATTTTCCGGCCGCAGCGTGGGCGGGTCTGAGGTGCTCCAAGCCCTCTGGACTTTACATAGATATGTGACATAAATTAAAAAACAATTTTATTTACTGGTTTTAGTGTAGGGGAATGTTGTGCTATGAAGGCTAACACCTACAAGGCCGCAAGGGATAACAAGGCGCCGGCCGCAAGCCTGCCGGAGTTCCCGGCCGGAAGGGAATAGAATAGGCAAATAGCTTGCGGCCGGTCCTTGCGGCCCCGCATCTCCTACGGCCGATAATAGAATGAGGCCCCTAGTATATGTTGCCCATTGTAACTGAATAGAAAGATCAAGATGCTATACACAGGCAACTGTCATGTAGAGCAGCTGACAAATGTGTGCCGACGCATGCATGCACAGACAAAAGCGCGCCCTTCAATAGCGAGCCTGACATCTTTGCGCAGGAGCTCAGGTAAGGTGTGCTTAGGGGTGTTAGGTTTCATGTTTTAGGGTTAGGGGTCTTTGGGTTAAGGGTTAGGGTTAGGCTTGGAGGTTAAAGGGTTAGGGTTAGGCTTGGTGGTCTAAGGATTAGGGTTAGCCTTAGAGGTTAAAGGGTTAGGGTTAGGCTTGGGGATCTAAGGGTTAGGGTTAGGCTTAGAGGTTCAAGGGTTAGGGTTAGGCTTGGGGGTCTAAGGTTTAGGGTTAGGCAGGCATGTTGAAGGGTTAGGGTAAGGCATCGGGTCTAAGGGTCAGGCTAACAGGTTGTTGAAGGGTTAGGGTTAGAGGAGATAAGAGCATTAGGGGATACTAGTAGAACGCGGCGCGCATTAAGCATAGACTTTTAAACATTGCGCTCATGTTGGCACAGTGATGTCGGCTCGCTCTTGTAGGCGCAAATTTGTCCCTTGTGCTAAAGTCGAGGTGCAGTCATGTATGCTATAACAGTGTTTCGTAATATATTTTATTACATTATAAACTTCCAGATCATTCAACGTTTTGGCATTTTCCCATAATTTACATGATTTTCCCAACGGGATCACTGTAGTGTCATATTAATTATATGCTCTTTTGAAGATTTTGTGTGTCTTACAACTGGCAAAATATTTTCACAAGTTTTAAAATTGCAGCCTTTACAGCCAATTTGTAATTCTATTGTATTTAATTTTGCTTTATAATGCCAAACAATTTATCTTTGTTCCCTAAGAAGCTTAGAAACCTGGGACAAGTGGGTAGAACTGTAGATTTAGTCTATTTATTATCCTTATTTGTAACGCGCCAACATATTCCATATATCTATATTCAGTTCTGCACACTTGGCAATAGAACTAAATAGAAATGTAAGTCTCAGTATTATAACTCTCCCCCTCAAGCATCAGGGAGACTAGCAGTCTAAAATGGAACCCCTGATCAATGTATACAACTTTTAAAAAATATATTTTATGTTTATGTTGACATCAATCCTATATATGTTACGTTTTCATTTAATTAATAATACAGGAGGTCCCCGGATTACAGACGTCTCAACTCACAGACAACCTGTATGTAAGAACAGGCTCCCAAGGCTTTTTTTATGAGTTGTTGTTTAAATTAAACAAGAGAGCACAATAGTTTCTGTAACTTATTATAAAAATATTGGGGTAGTATTGTTATTATTACAGTATTAAACTGTATTATTATTACCACTATAATTATTATTCATCAGGGATCCAAGTAACATACAAATCCGTTTTCAACATGTTCTCAGGAATGTATCTTGTCCTTAACCTGGGGACCACCTGTATGTAGGAGAGTGGTTTTTGCATCGTTTCCCTGTTCTGCCTGTTTAACACTAATAATGTTATATGCCACTATTTTTAGTAGTTCCTCCGTTGAATGTTGCTTACAAACTGTCAGAGTTTTAACATAATTGTGTTTGCTGCACTGTCCATTTATTATACAATGAAATAAATATAAATACATATATACCTCATATACCTCCTCTGATAAAATGGTCACTCTCCAAGCTGACAGGAAGCATTGAAGCCAGCCATGGAACATTCTTCAGAAATAAAGTCTTCAGAAAATGTTTTTATGCTCACTGTTGCTAATATTGAGCCCTATGCTAATCCCTGAAAAAGCACTTATGATTGCCCTAACTGCAGAGTAAATCCTACCTAGCTATGTTAATCACCCATCCCTAAAACATTGTGAGAGAACTGCTACGGGTCACTGCTCCGAGTGACTGCCACGAGTGAACTGCACCACACAGCTGAAAATCTGAGTACCCCAGAAGCATTTTTAAAGTGACAATCTAGCACAAAAAGCACTACAAAATTATGACATTTCAACATTATTTGACACAACAATCTGATATAAACATATGTATAATTAAAAAATATATTAGTAATAAGCCAGTTTTATGATGAAAAATACAGAGTAACAAACAACCCAGTCGTCAACAAAACCACGTTGCCTAAGAATAAATGCTTGGATACATTGTCTATAAATACAGCACAAGATAAACACATTTTTACTGATTGATGCTATAAATACAATTGTCACCTCTTTTTAATATTGAAATATATTAATAAATAAAAAACAATTACTTTCTATATATATATCTGTTTCATAGAAGCTGAATGTTAGGGCTTCTATTGGCACCTGTTGCGGCTACAGAGCAGGATTAACGGCTGTGGGCTGACTGCTGGGGGAGTGAAAGATTTACATTAGTGTAGAACTTAGGGAAAAAATGCTCCCACAGCCTTTTTACGGAAATGCCCTAACTTAGAGCACCTGATTTATATAGGGCCTGAACTACAGTGCTCTCTCTCTCTATATATATATATATTGAAGAGTGAAGCAGCCGTGAATGTCCAGTAATCTAGTAATTTAGTAATTATTAATCCATATAAATATAGATTAATAATGAGTATTGCAATATAATTTGATACCTTTTGTATTGGACAAACGTTATATTTATAATGGCGAGCTTTCGAGAGGCTTAACCTCCCTTTATCAAGTCTCAAGCAATACTACATGAGATGGAACCCTCAGTTTGAATAATAACAGCAGATGCAGAGAGAGTGGAAACAGCATCTGACATCATCAGGTAAATTCAAATATGGGGAATAAACACAACATAGCAAAGGAAACATATATACACATATTAAATACACATATACATCAATATATACATGAAAAAGCAGAGCACTGTAGTCCACGGTGATATCTTTCCTGTTGGACAAACACCTCACTAAGAGTGCTAAGTCTGTTATTGTAGAAAAATAAAAAAAATCACATGAAATTCTGATAATGTGTTAGAAAGCCCAAATCTATATTAAGTCCTGTGTTTTTAGAGTTGAAGAATGTAATCATCTTTATTTCAAATGCTTTTCTCTCTTGGATGCTTTTAAATTTTCCTCTGAGTATTTTGACTTTTAAGTTTTGGATGGAGTGATCATTCTGGCTAAAATGGTGTCCTACTGGGCTACAATAACTGTCTTCATTATGTTTTCTTATTGAATGCCTGTGTAAATTCATCCTTAAATGCATTTTTTGGCCAGTTTCTCCAATGTAACAGCCTGTGTCACATAAAGTGCATTGTATCATATAAACCACATTTGACGATGTACATGAATATGATCCTTTGATGTTATAGGTTTTGTTGTTATGTGTGGTATCAAATTATATTGCAATACTCATTATTAATCTATATTTATATGGATTAATAATTACTAAATTACTAGATTACTGGACAAAACACTGGAGACCGTGATAAAAATTTAAAAACTCTGTCTGAATCTTTCAAACAAAAGGGTTACAAACCCCGTATTATTACCCAAAAAATATCAACTGCCATCAAAATACCCCGAGAACAACTATTAAACTACAAAACAAAAGAAACTACTTCACGTATACCTCAAGTTTACCTTGCGCTCCTACTTCTCTGCCCTCAATCTTGCCAAACAACACTACTTCTCATCACTAATATCAAACCTGTCCTCCAACCCTAAACGTTTATTTGCTACATTCAACACCCTCCTCCGCCCACCCCCACCTCCTGCCCCTTCCTTTCTCACTGCTGATGACTTTGCCAGCCATTTTAAAAATAAAATCGATACCATCCGAAATGAGCTCTCCTCCCAGCTTGGCCCTACCCCACCACCGTCTCCCCAAACCGACAACACCCAGCCCTTACCCTTCCCCAATCCCACCTCCACTATGGACTCCTTTGACCCTGTAACCGAGGATGAAGTATCTACTTTACTATCAACCTCTCACCTTACCACATGTCCTCATGATCCTATTCCATCACAGCTAATCCCTCCCCTATCCACCACACTTATCCCAGCTCTCACACATCTATTCAACCTCTCCCTAAACACTGGCAAGTTTCCATCCTCCTTAAAACATGCCACAGTTACACCCATTCTCAAGAAGCCCTCTTCTGACCCAGCTTCTGCCTCCAACTATCGCCCTATCTCACTACTTCCCCTTGCGTCTAAACTCCTTGAGCGGCTTGTTTACAATCGCCTCACTCAATTTATTTCCTCCAATTCCCTACTTGACCCCTTCCAATCTGGCTTCCGGTCCCAACACTCTACAGAAACAGCCCTTACAAAAGTCACTAATGACTTGCTAACCGCCAAATCAAAGGGTCACTACTCTATTCTAATTCTCCTGGATCTCTCTGCTGCCTTCGATACAGTTGACCACCCTCTTCTAATCCAAACGCTCCGCTCTTTTGGCATCCAGGACACAGCTCTTTCATGGTTCACATCCTATCTTAAAGATCGTACATTTAGTGTCTCCTTCTCTGGCACCTCTTCTTCACCTCTCCCTCTGTCTGTTGGCGTTCCCCAAGGTTCTGTCCTAGGCCCCCTCCTCTTCTCCATCTACACCTCCTCCCTTGGCACCCTTATAAAATCCTTTGGATTTCAGTATCATCTCTATGCAGATGATACTCAAATCTACCTCTCTGCACCCGATCTATCCCCCTCTCTTTTAGCTCAAGTTTCCAACTGCCTCTCTAGCATATCCTCCTGGATGTCCACCCGTCAACTCAAACTCAACATGTCTAAAACTGAACTTCTAATCTTTCCACCCTCTACTACAGCTTCCACACCTCAAATATCTCTAACTGTTGACAACACCATTATCGCCCCTACCTCCCAGGCCCGTTGTCTTGGGGTTCTACTGGATCCCGCCCTCTCTTTTATTCCTCACATCCAAGCAATAACAAAATCATGTCAGTTTCACCTAAAAAACATCTCCAAAATTCGTCATTATCTTACAGAAGACACAGCTAAAATTCTAATTCACTCTCTCATCATCTCTCGACTCGACTACTGCAATTCCCTCCTTGCTGGCCTCCCCATCTCTCGTCTGTCTCCCCTCCAATCCATAATGAACGCCTCCGCTAGACTCATCTTCAATACCAAACGATCAGTGTCTGCAGCCCCTCTCTGTCAATCACTCCACTGGCTTCCCATAGCTTCCCGAATCAAATTTAAAATCATGACCCTAACACATAAAGCCCTCAACAACAGTGCACCCCCTTATATCTCTGCTCTTGTTTCAAAATACTCTCCCAACCGGCCCCTTCGTTCTGCTAACGACCTTCTTCTTTCCTCCTCTCTCATCACCTCCTCTCACTCCCGTCTTCAAGACTTTTCTCGTGCTTCCCCATCCATTTGGAACTCCTTGCCCCGCTCCATTAGATTATCTTCCTGCCTCAAAACCTTTAAGAAATTATTAAAAACACACCTGTTTAAAAAATCTTATCATCTTCAGCCTTAACATGAACAACTGAACATTCCACAGCTTAATAACACTCACAACCACAATCTACAGTACAACACACAGACCCCTCCACTTTACTGAACCAATTGCTTTCAATTGTATTTGTCACCCTCTTGTATCACACCTAAACCCTTAGATTGTAAGTTTGCGAGTTTTCAATCTTGTGTCAGGCCTTGGAAACAAGCTCTATGTACATTTGATTTTATGCTCAAAAACAGGGCCCTCCATTCTTTACAAGGTGTTTAATTTGTTTTCTGCTATGTACTCAACCCCTGTACAGCGCTACGGAATATGTTGGCGCGATATAAATAAAGATAATAATAATAATAATAATAATAGTGACCACATACCATCCAATTTTAGAGAAAATTCGGAAAATAATTAAAGATTTACAACCGTTACTAATTGAAGATACTGAATTAAAAAATATATTCCCAAAACCTCCCATCCTTGCATTTAAACAACCACCAAACCTGAAACAAAAACTTGTCAGCAGAAAATTGGCCAATGAACAACTGAATACAAAAAATGGAACTAAACCTTGTAACAAACGTGCCTGTAAATTATGCCAACACATTTGTAATGATGATACAGCCACACATAACAACAAAACCTATAACATCAAAGGATCATATTCATGTACATCGTCAAATGTGGTTTATATGATACAATGCACTTTATGTGACACAGGCTGTTACATTGGAGAAACTGGCCAAAAAATGCATTTAAGGATGAATTTACACAGGCATTCAATAAGAAAACATAATGAAGACAGTTATTGTAGCCCAGTAGGACACCATTTTAGCCAGAATGATCACTCCATCCAAAACTTAAAAGTCAAAATACTCAGAGGAAAATTTAAAAGCATCCAAGAGAGAAAAGCATTTGAAATAAAGATGATTACATTCTTCAACTCTAAAAACACAGGACTTAATATAGATTTGGGCTTTCTAACACATTATCAGAATTTCATGTGATTTTTTTTATTTTTCTACAATAACAGACTTAGCACTCTTAGTGAGGTGTTTGTCCAACAGGAAAGATATCACCGTGGACTACAGTGCTCTGCTTTTTCATGTATATATTGATGTATATGTGTATTTAATATGTGTATATATGTTTCCTTTGCTATGTTGTGTTTATTCCCCATATTTGAATTTACCTGATGATGTCAGATGCTGTTTCCACTCTCTCTGCATCTGCTGTTATTATTCAAACTGAGGGTTCCATCTCATGTAGTATTGCTTGAGACTTGATAAAGGGAGGTTAAGCCTCTCGAAAGCTCGCCATTATAAATATAACGTTTGTCCAATACAAAAGGTATCAAATTATATTGCAATACTCATTATTAATCTATATTTATATGGATTAATAATTACTAAATTACTAGATTACTGGACATTCACGGCTGCTTCACTCTTCAATTACTATGGAAGATACCGCATTTAGCCGAATCAAGAAGCTACTATTTAAAATAACAACAAAAATAACACAACTCAACAGTGACATTTATTTTTTGTCACAATGCAAGAAAAGGAATATTATACCAAATGGACTTAAAATCAAAAATCCACTAAGATCTACACATAACTCAATATATGCTGAAAATGTATGCAGACGCACAAGTGAAAAACTAAGAAACCACCTAATACATCAACTTTATACAAAGAAACATCATCTAAATCACCAAAGAGTAAGCCTCTTTCAACAACTAAAGGAGAGCAACATATATGAAGCTGAACATGTAGAAAAAGAAATACAACATCTTCACAAGAAACAACAACATGAATTTATAAAAAATAAAAATAAAAAACTCAGCTGCCTCTTCCAGCAAAACAACATACAACAGCGAATGGAAGAGAGAAGAAATGACCCAAATTTAGTCCTAAATTCTACTAACACCACATCTAAAAACCTACCAACTCAAACAAATAGTTTTTCTGAAAAATATACAGAACAAACAGGAATTGTAAATCTCTCAGACCATCAACTATCACAAGCAGAGACCTCTGTTCTCTCCAAAGGATTGTCTTTCTGTCCAGACATAAAACTAGATAAAATACAACTATACTCGGACATAGAAGAATTCTTCAGGAGATTAAGACTGGCAGAATTTTTCTACAACAAGGGACATACCACAACATCATTAGACTGCAGTAACAAGAAAAAAAATACATATTTCAACCCACAACCTGGTCGTAACATCAGACTGGACAGTTATATAGAAAGCTTTCGCCTGAGAACTGCATCCATTATAACAACACAATATAAAAGAGACTTGCACAATCTTACTCCATCAGAAAGAACTGCCATAAAGTTTTTAAAAAACAATCCCAACATCACCATCAAACCGGCAGACAAAGGAGGTGCAGTTGTTATCATGAATACTCAGGACTACATAAATGAAGCCAACAGACAACTGTCAGACAACACCTACTACAAGAAACTGAACCAGGACCCTACAGAAATATATACTCTTCAACTTAAAAAACTCCTCAAAACATTCCCTAAAAATATACATCAGGAATTAGAACAACTAATCCCCGACAATCCTACAACTGGGACTTTCTACTTACTGCCAAAAATCCATAAACCAGGCAACCCAGGGAGACCAATTGTTACAGGTATGGACACACTGACTGAACAGATATCTGGATTTGTTGAAAACATCCTTAAACCATTAGTTAGTAACACCAGTAGCTATATACAGGACACCACTGACTTTCTCAACAAACTCAGTCAGATTAAAGGCCTACCTGCTAACACACTACTTGTTACCATGGACGTAGAGTCTCTTTACAGTAATATCCCACACAAAGATGGCACTGAGGCATGCTTTAGGTTTCTTTCAACAAACAAGCAAAACAATAAATATGGCCCTGATGTTATTGTTAAACTAATAGAATATATCCTTACCCACAACTATTTTACTTTTAACCAAGATACCTACCTACAGATGATGGGGACTGCCATGGGTACCAAAATGGCTCCACAATATGCAAATCTATTTATGGCCAATCTAGAAGAAACATTCTTATCTGTATCCATTTACAAACCATACAAATACTACCGTTACATAGATGATCTGTTCATCATATGGACAGAAGGAGAAAGCAAACTCAGAGACTTTCATAATTCATTCAACGCCTTCCATTCATCTATAAAACTTAAAATGGATTTCTCCACAGAACAGGTAAACTTTCTAGACACTACTATATCCATCACCAATGGCACTCTCCACTCATCTATATATAGGAAACCTACAGACAGATGTAATTACCTACACAGCTCCAGTTTCCATCCCTCCCACACCAAACAAGCCATCATCCATAGTCAAGCTATTAGACACCATCGGATTTGCTCAAACACTGGAGACCGTGATAAAAATTTAAAAACTCTGTCTGAATCTTTCAAACAAAAGGGTTACAAACCCTGTATTATTACCCAAAAAATATCAACTGCCATCAAAATACCCCGAGAACAACTATTAAACTACAAAACAAAAGAAACTACTTCACGTATACCTCTAGTGACCACATACCATCCAATTTTAGAGAAAATTCGGAAAATAATTAAAGATTTACAACCGTTACTAATTGAAGATACTGAATTAAAAAATATATTCCCAAAACCTCCCATCCTTGCATTTAAACAACCACCAAACCTGAAACAAAAACTTGTCAGCAGAAAATTGGCCAATGAACAACTGAATACAAAAAATGGAACTAAACCTTGTAACAAACGTGCCTGTAAATTATGCCAACACATTTGTAATGATGATACAGCCACACATAACAACAAAACCTATAACATCAAAGGATCATATTCATGTACATCGTCAAATGTGGTTTATATGATACAATGCACTTTATGTGACACAGGCTGTTACATTGGAGAAACTGGCCAAAAAATGCATTTAAGGATGAATTTACACAGGCATTCAATAAGAAAACATAATGAAGACAGTTATTGTAGCCCAGTAGGACACCATTTTAGCCAGAATGATCACTCCATCCAAAACTTAAAAGTCAAAATACTCAGAGGAAAATTTAAAAGCATCCAAGAGAGAAAAGCATTTGAAATAAAGATGATTACATTCTTCAACTCTAAAAACACAGGACTTAATATAGATTTGGGCTTTCTAACACATTATCAGAATTTCATGTGATTTTTTTTATTTTTCTACAATAACAGACTTAGCACTCTTAGTGAGGTGTTTGTCCAACAGGAAAGATATCACCGTGGACTACAGTGCTCTGCTTTTTCATGTATATATTGATGTATATGTGTATGTAATATGTGTATATATGTTTCCTTTGCTATGTTGTGTGTATTCCCCATATTTGAATTTACCTGATGATGTCAGATGCTGTTTCCACTCTCTCTACATCTGCTGTTATTATTCAAACTGAGGGTTCCATCTCATGTAGTATTGCTTGAGACTTGATAAAGGGAGGTTAAGCCTCTCGAAAGCTCGCCATTATAAATATAACGTTTGTCCAATACAAAAGGTATCAAATTATATTGCAATACTCATTATTAATCTATATTTATATGGATTAATAATTACTAAATTACTATATATATATATATATATATATATATATATATATATATATATATATATATTTATATTTATTTATATTTATACACACTGCTAACTTTACCCAGTTGTGAGATTTGTCATTCGAGGTCTCGGAAGACTGCAGCCTCCAAGCTACCTGTATGCCAAGTAAATAGCATTTGCTTTTTGCTTCTCTTCCAATCAGTATCTTCATAGAAGCAGCTTTCCTACCATCCTCAACAATGATCTCTCAAATATACTGGGGAAAAACATATTTTAAGCATTTAACTTACATGTCGGAGGTAAAAAAATGTCCTATTTTTGAAATTCCATTTATTTCTTGTTTCTTTTCTGAAAGATATTGCAATTTTGTACAACAGGTGTAGTTATTTTATTGCTTGATAGAAAAGACACCATTATACTAGCACAACTAAAAGATGGTAATCGAATGTGAGGCCCTTTAGACAACCAACTGTAAACTATTCATTATCTTCTTCATATTATCAAATAACATCTGCAATCAAAATAGATAGTTTTTTATTTGCAATGTTGCTTTGAAATGGGTTAGATTCACCAAAAATCTGTGTACATTTTTTGTTTATTAAAAATACCCGGCTGCTTTCATTGCAGAATACAAAAGTTGACACATCACGTTCAACCACTTTAGACACAAGTTTCAATAAAATCTGCTAGACTGGAGAAAAATAAATAAATATATATATATATAAATTATCAAGAATGACCTGAAAGAACTATATCTAGAATTATATTAGCCTGTTATTGGAAATGTTATGAGACAAAACTCAATGGACCAGGTTATGGAGAAAGAGAGAGGAATTTGCATCATGTTAAGTAAGACGGATACATTCAAAAACATGCAGGGTTCACATGTATACAATCAGAAATATAGATATTTAATCCTGAGTGGTTCACGTCATGTTCTCCAACTGTAAGATTTACAATATTACATTGTTATCTACCTCCTTAAGTTATAAGACTAACAGAAATTATTTTACTTGTTTTTTTTACTGATTTTTAAGGTATTGATATGGCTAAATTAAAGTATGTTAAGAATAAATGGTTCTCTTATTAACCTTAATCTGCAAATGCTTTTTTATGGATTAAATTAATAATAGTGTTTTCCCCTTCCTATTAATGTTTTATTGTAATGTAAATGTGATATATTAACTCCTGAAACTGTGAGTGGGGTTTGTTATATGTGAATAATTGTGTTTTTGGAATGATGTTTGCATGTATTTTTATCCTCTATTAAATAAAAAAGGAGTGCCTTGGAAGGCAGAAACATTAATTGAAGAACTCTAATATTGATACATTTTAAAGGCATATAATTTATGGAATATAAGTCTCTGGACCATGTCTCAGCAGCATGTTGCAGCATGCTTTCTGAGATGTGGTCCTGATAGGCTAGGACACTACAATGAGCCTCATTCAATTGAGGCTTTGGGAGATCCAGTCTTTGAAAATGGAGCCCGTAACTTATTTTGCTATTCAATTGGCGTCTTTTTGCAGGCTCTGATCGGGTTACAGGCTTTGGGCTGCAATTCATTGCTATGGTGAAAATCGCACGTTAATGCCCCTCCAAGCCTTTGATCTTTCACGGCCGCAAGAGTTCCGGACGCTAAAATCACAAATCGCTGTTCAATTGCTCTGATTCCCCCTCGCTAACCACCCCACCAAGGCCGCAAATGGCAAAAGTTGCTCCACAAGTTAGGGGTTGCAAGGAGGACTCGCAAAGGGCTTAATGACATGTCCAGAGCACTTTAAATGCACATATACACACACAGTACTACTGTACTCTTATTTAAAGGGAAAATTATATTAGGTCTTAGAATTAATAACACAATATCCTCAAGCTCACAAATCGGCTCAGAAAAATACTTAATTTCCTGTTTGATTTCCGAGTTATGTTGATCACGGCAATCAATGTATTAATACATAAAAGGGAACTTGCATGTAATAGAATATCATATTTATGGCTTTAGTGATATTGCAATATTTCAGGAGTGTGGGTCAGATCGTAACTCGTAATTGAAGCACGTAGGACTTTGAAATCCAAACTCCATTTTTCATTGATGTAATGATGCCAATCTCTGTTTCCATTCGCTGTTTCTAAATTAGGAGTTACAGCCTTGGTTAAGTAATCTGTTCAAGCTCGCAAATGCTACAGATGATGGCATGGTTTACGAATTTCGCTATAGGCCCATAACTTGTGGTCTTCCCGGATTGAATAGCACCATAACTTGAGTGCCCTGTGGGCCTGGAGGAGGCACGCGGATATACGGATTACATTCCATAAGTTATGGCCTCCGAATTGCATGAGGCTCAATGTAAATAAAGTCTACGGACCCTATTAAATTGCAAAGCCAAAAATTGCGTCATACAAGCCGTAAGCCTGTGGGCGATTCAATTGAACAAGGCCACAAGTTAAGGGCCAAAGCCTCAAGACCGTTAACCCTTCCCACGCCTGCAAGCTGTTAGGAGGCTGGAATAAAAGCAGTCCGCCCATGCATTGAATGTGTTGTAGATTCTCACGAAGTAGCAAAAAGGCCCTGGAGTTGGTGGTTGGTGATAGAGAGAGAGAGAGAGAGAGGGAGAGAGAGAGAGACAAAATACTCCAATAAGGTGCTCAATGCATGCGAGTTGGTTAAACTAATACTTCAATATAATAAAGGTACACAATTCCACCCAAAAAGAAAGTCTATGAAATAAAGTCCCTACAGTGGGGGGGGGGGGGGGGGGGGGGGGGGGGGGGGGGAGTATTTGAACCCCTGCAGATTTTGAACATTTGTCCACTGACAAAGAAATGATCAGTCTATAATTTTTATGGTAGGTGTATTTTAACACTGAGAGATAGATGAACAAAAAAAAAAAACACAAGAAAAACGCATGTCAAAAAAGTTATAAATTGATTTGCAGGTCAATGAGGGAAATAAGAATGTGATCCCTTCGTCTTAGTACTTGGTGGCAAAACCCTTGTTGGCAATCACAGATGTTAGACGTTTCTTGTAGTTGGCCACCAGGTTTGCACACATCTCAGGAGGGATTTTGCCCCACTCCTCTTTGTAGATCCTCTCCAAGTCATTAAGGTTTTGAGGCTGATGTTTGACAACTCGAACCTTCAGCTCCCTCCACAGCTTTCTATGGAATTAAGGTCTGGAGACTGGCTAGGCCACTCCAGGACCTTAATGTGCTTCATCTTGAGCCTTTGTTGGCATTGTGTTTTGGGTCATTGTCATGCTGGAATACCCATCCACGACCCATTTTCAATGCCCTGGCTGAGGGAAGGAAGTTTTCACCCAAGATTTGACGGTACATGGTTCCGTTCATGGTCCCTTTGATGCAGTGCAGTTGTCCTGTCCCCTTAGCAGAAAAACACCCCCAAAGCATAATGTTTCCACCTTAATGTTTGGTGGTGGGGATGGTGTTCTTGGGGTTATAGGCAGCATTCCTCCTCCTCCAAACACAGCGAGTTGAGTTGATGTCAAAGAGCTTGATTTTGGTCTCATTTGACTACAACACATTCACCCAGTTCTCCTCTGAATCATTCAGATGTTCATTGGCAAACTTCAGACGGGCCTGTACTTGTGCTTTCTTGAGCAGGGGGACCTTGCGGGCCTGCAGGATTTCAGTCCTTCACAGCGCAGTGTGTTACCAATTGTTTTCTTGGTGACTATGGTCCCAGCTGCCTTGAGATCATTAACAAGATCCTCCAGTGTAGTTCTGGGCTGATTCCTCACTATTCTCATGATCATTGAAGCTCCACGAGGTGAGATCTTGCATGGAGCACCAGACTGAGGGAGACCGGCAGTTATTTTGTGTTTCTTCAATTTGTGAATAATCGCACCAACTGTTGTCACCTTCTCACCAAGCTGCTTGGCGATGGTCTTATAGCCCATTCCAGCCTTGTGTAGGTGTACAATCTTGTCCCTGACATCCTTGGACAGCTCTTTGGTCTTGGCCATGGGGGAGAGTTTGGAATCTGATTGATTGCATTTGTGGACAGGTGTCTTTTATACAGGTAATGAGTTGAGATTAGGAGCACTCCCTTTAAGAGAGTGCTCCTAATCTCAGCTCGTTACCTGTATAAAAGCCACCCGAGAGCCAGAAATCTTGCTGTTTGATAGGGGGTCATATACGTATTTCCCTCACTGACCTGCAAATCAATGTATAACTTTATTGACATGAGTTTTTCTTTTTTTTCTTTTTTTTTTTGTTATTCTGTCTCTCACTGTTAAAATAAACCTAGCATTAACATGATAGACTGATAATTTATTTGTCAGTGGACGTTCAAAATCAGCAGGGGATCAAATACTTTTTCCCCACACTGTATGTCTAATTTCAGAGACCTCCTTACTTAAGAGCTATGGTGTGCCCCACAAACTGTCTAAATGCCATATAATACAATGAATCAATGTTCAAGAAAGCGTAGACTAATCAGATATATATAACCAAACCAAAACATGCAATGATTAATTTTAAAACAAAATATTAATTCACACAGTTACAAACTTTAGACTTGTATATTCCCCATTGGGGCAAAAATAGAAGAATCTACCAGTGAGGTGTGAGTATTGCACTAACACCAATAGTATAGAGTAAAAGGTATAGCTGAAGGATTATCTCATAACCAGTAGCATATGACAGCAGCCTTAGAGGTTTAAATACCTTAGAAAGACTTTAATTGTAAATCCGCGCGCAACTGCACGCGTACGCAATGACTCCAGACGCATGCTTAAGTCATGACGTCATTTGACGTTTGCGGCAACTATCTTTATTGAAAATGAACAAAAACGGACATCACAATCAAAAAACATGTTGAAAAGGCATAAAGACAGTATCACTGAGAGATTGCAGATATGGCAGTATAGATCCCACAACAAATAATAAATACACATAAAACTCACAGTTTGTTTTCCTCACATATATACAGTAATACTTATTTTGAGATGGAGTAGGAGAGTGAAGAGGAAGAGGCAAGTGGAGAGGTGAGGGAGAAGAGTGGAAGAGAGGAGGTGGGTGGTGGCGGGGTGCCCATAGAGATAGGCACCCAAAGTTCAGGGTCAGAGGGGAGGTACTTGATCCTAGGGGGAGTGGTAGTTCAGGGGAGGGACAGGCCTCAAAGACAGATAAGTGAGCAAAGGATCCTGGTCCCCAGTCGAAGGGCAAGAGGCTGGGGGCAGGCCCTGGGCACCGAACTACAGCTGCTGTAACAGCAGTGGGCACAGCGGAAAGGGATGTGAGGTCTACAAAGCACCGCTTTGATGACGTCCAGGCCAGGGTGAGGAGGATGATGGCCAAGGAGGCCATCATCAAAACCCTGTTGCCTAAAAACAAATGCTCTGATACATTGTCTATAAATACAACACAAAATAAAAACAAGTGGTGTTACAGTCAGTTACAACGAGAGAGGGTTGTGAAGGATCTATTGAGCCAGTTGCCCGATGCTGGAGCTTCAGGCCTGGTGGACCAGCAGGATCCAGCCTCCATGTCAGGTGAATATCACATACACCAACATGCCACCATATGTACAGCACACACACTACACATGTTCATGATTACCAACAAGGACACTGACATTTCAAATTTTGGAATTAACAAGGGATAGATGGATCAGTCATGCGTCATTAAATCCATGAAGCTGACAAATCACTGTCATTCGTGGGCATAAAAACAGTAATCAACCAATAGAGAGTCCATGTATTGGTGTGCCCACTGAAGCGTATGCAGTTACAGACAGCTGCCGGAATCAAGCTAGCGCTAGGAGCCAAGCACAATCAAGATCAAGAACCAAAGAATAGATCACATCTAGAAAATTATAGCTACTCATAGTGCAATTAAGGGAATCATCCAGATTCGAGGAATGAACACAAAACATTGTATTATGCATCATACTTAACACATATACCTTTCTTTTCACTTTTTCAGCTTCAAGGAGGTCTGGGTCCAGTGTTGAGCCAGAGGTGGGGGCTTCGGCTCTATCCGAGCAGAACGTCGGGGACCGAGCCTCCGCCCAGCAGGAACCGGTGCAGGGGGAGGAGGAAAGAAGATGAGCGAGGGCCCTGGTTTTGAGGAGGACTGTCCCCTCCTCCAGAGAGTGAGCATATCCCCTGGGCCCTCCTACTGGAGGAACAAGCCAGGCTTGCCCCTACCTCCTCCTCTCCCCAGCAGTGTGTCTGACTGGCCTCCACCACCACCAGGCACCCCACCACCTACTGACTTATGGAGCAAGGCTCCAGCCGGGCCACCACCACCCCCACCTCCTCACCCAGCAACGGCCCCCGCCCCCCACGGACCTCCATCCCCACCACCACCAAGCCAGGCTGCTCAGGCGGAGATGCTGGCCATCATACGTCAGCAACTGGAGTATCTGCAGGGGATCCAGGCCAGCATCTCCACCAATCACAAGGTGGTTATGCGCGACTTGGCCAGGCGCAATAGGGAGGAGAGGAGGCACTATAAGATGACAGTGAATCTTACCTTGCCGGGTTGCTCAGGATGGGAATGGACCAGAGCGCAATCCAGCTAGTCACCGCAGATGCCATGTGTAGCCCTCTGGTCCCCAGCCCCGCCTCCTCCACCACGGAGGCATCCACCGCACACCCACAGCCAGGCCGCTCCTGCTTTATCTGCTGCCGCCTGCCCCCACCACCAAGGAGACTGTGGCCAGCCACGGGGTATTGGGGCATTGATGCAAGTTGGAGGAGGATGGTGGGGCTGCACATATTTGTTTGCCTTCTCAACAGCACTCCTCAGTGTGAATCTATTGGTCCAAATGCTAACGTAATCTAGCCTAGCTACAGAGTATAGGATGTGATTATAATGTTTTGTATGCAGATGGCTACCTCCCATCACATGGTCCTTGATCCTCTTCTCTATGGACACATAGGGTTCTGTTTAGGGTTTTGTAGGGATGGTTCTGTATAGATGGTCGCTGAAGAATACTGTTTAGAAGAGATGCTGCAGTCCCTTTACTTTTTAGGGCCTTATTTTGCAGGAGTTTGTTTTATTTTATTTTTTTAGGCACAAGTCAGGTCCATGAAGGCATCTTCTGCATCTGCAGGTATTGTCATAAATTACCGTATTTATCGGCGTATAACACGCACTTTTTCTCCCTGAAAATAGGGAGCAAATTATAGGTGCGTGTTATACGCCGATATTCCCTCCCCCTCCTCATCCTCAACCTCCCTCCTCATTCTAACCCCCCCTCCTCAACCTAAACCCCCCCTCCTCAACCTAAACCCCCCTCCTCAACCTAAACCCCCCTAAATAACTCCCCCTCACTTACCTGCTTCTGTTCCAACCTCCGGCGGGTCAAGGAGCGGAGCGGAGGCCGGAACAGAAGCAGGTAAGTGAGGGGGAGGTGAGGAGGGAAGGGTTTAGAATGAGGAGGTGGGTTGAGGAGGGTGGTTGAGGAGGGGGTTGAGGAGGAAGTAGGATGGGGGGGTTGAGGGGGTTTGAGGATGGGGGGTTGAGGAGGGGGTTTGAGGAGGGGGGTTGAGGAGGGAGGTTGAGGAGGGGGTTGAGGATGAGGGGGTTGAGGAAGGAGGATGAGGGGGGTTGAGGAGGGGGGTTTGAGGAGGGGGTTTGAGGAGGGAGGTTGAGGAGTGGGTTTGAGGATGGGGGGTTAAGTAGGGGATTTGAGGAGGGAGGTTGAGGAGGGGGTTGAGGATGGGGGGATTGAGGAGGGAGGATGAGGAGGGAGGTTGAGGAGGGGGTTGAGGAGGGGGTTGAGGATGAGGAGGGAGGTTGAGGATGAGGAGGGGGGTTGAGGATGAGGAGGGGGGTTGAGGATGAGGAGGGGGGTTGAGGAGGGGGGTTGAGGAAGGAGGATGAGGGTGGAGGAGGGGGTTGAAGATGGGGGGTTTGAGGAGGGGGTTGAGGAGGGAGGATGAGGAGGGAGGTTGAGGTTGAGGATTTTGCTTCAAAGTTCTTTATTTGAATTTTTTTTTTTCTGAAATTCCCTTCTTAAAATGAGGTGCTTGTTATACGCCGGTGCGTGTTATATGCCGATAAATACGGTAAGTAATTGTAAGATATTCCCAGTGCCTCTCAGATAGACATTAATTCAATGACAGCCCTCCTAACATATAGCTTCCACAATATTAAAGCTATCATATATCCAGATATCTAAGACATGATTGTTGTTTGCTTAAATGTAGACTAATATCGCTATGGTGGTGGACTTGCAAAGTCTTACAATGGCATGAAAGCCGGCATTAATACATGCACTAGTGAAGCATGTTATCCTCTCCTCAATATCAGTATGAAGACAGATCTTTGTGTCTGATATACAGTAAGTAACAGTGAATCTGGCTGCTGACCTTTGTGTCTTCTCCGTATTAATGGGTATTTTCCTGTATTGCTGATATTATGTGTATCCTTTAACATGTGCTAACACCTGTATAGCTAATTGATGTGATATCAGTTTGATGAATAATATCATATGGAGAAGATGACAGTACACCTCGACCACTGACTTTGGTCACAGCTAAGCATTTATTGTGAATTGACACATCATTATTAATGGTCATGACCAGTGAGTTATCCTGAAAACTAGCTAATGGTTAATAATGCTTGCAGATGAAAACCAGGTGAGTTGATATATTGTTACAGTTTTTTGTTTTAGGAATACACTGTATGTGTGAAACTGTTTTGGATGTGATAGTCCAGATGTTTAATTGAGCAGATGCTAACCAAAATGAAGTGCTATGCGCATTACTGGTTTATTCTATTAAATGGAGTGATTTCTGATGATCCTTTTTTTTCATCAGATTCTGGTTGCAGTGGTGTAGTGACCACATGTGACCCTGGTAGGTGCTATGCATCATGCTTATTCTAAACTATGACATTACCCCCTTTTTTCCCCCTATCCCCTTTTTTCCCTAAAAGCCATTTGCCCTTCCAGGATCCGCCCACACCAAACCCATGATATTAATGCACAGTCTTGTACATTTCTGATTGTGCTCTGTGTATAAAATAAAGCTTTGTTATACCATTCTCACCATGTCAGTGTGTTTTCAATGGTTAGGGGTTTGGGACATCCACATACATCACATTTGTGTCACATTCCTATATCTATAAACTAATAAACCCTAGTTACTATGCAATAGATTAATACATATAACAATATTACTAATATAATAGTATATCATATGATGGAGGTGAGTTGGCTGTCGCTCCAAGTGCCTCTGTACAGTCTCCATGTGTGTTTAACTGATGAGTTAGAGTAGATTAGTGTGGTGTATGTTACCCTGGTCCCCTTCGGGATCGCTACCTTGTGGTGGTGAAGGGGCTTATGTACTTCAATGAAGCTGTGAGCTACACCATGTAGGGTCACTCTAGGTGGGCAGGTCATATTAGAGAGGTCAGACAAATCGCAGTCCGCTGGAGAAGGAACTGGTTACCGACTCCAGTATCTTTGGCATGCAAACCTTGTGGAAAAGCACAGACAGAGACATAGTCCATAGGGCTGCAGTCCATAGGGTCATAGAGAGTCTGACACGACTGAAGGACTGAATAACCAGATATAAAATGTTACCAATGTCCTTGATATATGTCATGTGGCGCTGTAATTTGGCCTCTATTTATTTTGCCAATGTAGATCTGATGAGTAAGATGTATATAAGAATGTCTTTGTATTTTTAGGGTCCACATTAGAGTCTCTTTGAGTGAGAAAGGGATAATATGGCAGGCAGTTTCAAGTTTTTGTGTTGAAATTTAATCAGGCAGTGTCTCTTTATTTGCTTTCGGTATCTTGCCGCCACACTTTTCAGAATGATATATGCATGGCTGTGTGCGCGAGGCCAAAACGTTTGTTTAGACGGGTAAAGCGCCATGTTAGAATCGTAATGCTATTATTTGCAAGTTAATGTTGTAAAATTGTGTTTTTTTTCTATGTGTTACTTGGCTCACGAGCATTTCCCATCCGTTGTAATGGTATATTTTGTTTCTCCTACGCTCCTGGCTAACTCGTACATGCCTGGCGGTGATTTGCACGCCTCAGTCTCCTTTAGCCTCGTTTTCATTTTTTTCATCCGCCATGCTGTGTGTGAGTGTGTTTTTATTTAATTTTATATTTTTGGGGGTGTTTTTCGATTTCCGCGGTTCGGACGTTAAAATTGTATTTTTGCAAGGTCGTTCCCCGCCCCCCCAAAATTCAGAGGTCGGAATAAAAAAAAAAAATTGGAAAAACAAGAAAAGACAAAATTAATTGGGCAGAGTTAAGTGGGAAACAGACTAGCATTGCGAATAATTTCCTGATAGGTCAGTAAGTAAGTCTATAGATCAGGTTGTAGATAAGAACACAGCAGAGTAAAATAAAGAGCTGGTCTGTTTCCCACTGAGCTCTGCCCAATGTATTTTGTCTTTCTTGTTTTTGCCAAAAAAATTCCCATCTCTTTCTGTTTGCTGTTTGCTGTTTTTAGTTCATACTTCAGTATCAGTATCGCTTTTTGACTTGATAAAGAGAGGCATTATCTCTCGAAAGCTCGTCGCTTTATTATGAATACGTTTGTCCAATAAAAAGGTATCACTATTCACTGCAATACTCTGATTATTCAACTGGATTACTGGACATTCACGGCTACCTCACTCTTCATAACTATATATATAAATATTTATTTATAATTAACTGATTTTTCCTATAGGACAGTTGCTCTGTCTACTGTTTGATGTAGCTTCCTCACTTGATATTGAAGGCCACAGAATTGTTACCAGTCATTTTCAATTTAATCCTCAACTATTCTACCTAATGCTTTTAAACCCAACCTCTACACCATATTTTGTTTTCTTGCATTACCCCCCCCCCCACACACACACACACACCCTAGAAACACCACCATGTGCCATTATATAGGTTAAGCTTGAGTTAGGCTATTGTGCTATAGAAATAATCAATAGTTCCAGCAAGTTTTACCATTTTAGATTATTATGCACTTTTTCTCTGTTTGCTTGCCTGTATATGTATCCTCAGGTATTTTCCCTGTGTTTCCGGCATTTTGTTGAAGGAACACAATCATTTTCAACGTTTTACTAAAAATATATCCAGAGATACAAAAATAACAAACAAAACAAATCAATGAAAATAATATGCCTAGGTTCCACTGAAGTGTTACCTTAACTAGCATACAGTTTCCCTGACTAAACGGCTCTCATCCAGCAAAGCCTGGGTGGAGAATAACAGTCTAATAGTTTGTAAAACATTGACCTGCATATTTCTTAAGACTTTTGTTTTTCAAAGAAATGTGATGTGTGTCTTTCTCCAGGTCAGGTAAAATGCAAACAATCAGTCCACAAACATCCCCTAATATACTCTAGGAGCAGTCTTAAATAAGGGCTACCCAAGTGCAGCTAATTACCTGAGCAGGCTCGTTTAACCCTGCATTTATAAGCAAGTCTAACTGGGGAAGAGAGCTCTGCATCATTTGTGGCCCACATAATCACATTTAATAAATTGCTTCATCAATAAAAAAATATTTAAATGACAGGATTTGTGGGGATTGCAAGTACTTTTTGCTAAGTACAACAAACTGCAGACTTGCTTAATTAGTCTTCTGGTTTACAGCACCACAAAGAGAACATTTTCTGTGTCACATTAAAATAAATGTGATACTGTGTGATATGTATAATTTTAATGATGTATGATGTATTTTCATGATTCTATTGAGTGGAAACAACTTACAGCTTTTTTTTTTATCTTGCATTTAAAATAACTTTAATAATGCATTAAACGTGAATGACGCAGATCTGAAGTTAAGAAAACACACATTAAATGGACACAAAAAACTGCCTCATCTCTACCCACATTTTACCCATCTCTCGTTTTCTCAGTGCTCTCTACCCTTCAACCCATCTCACCTTCCTCAGCTCTCCCCCCTTCCTCATTCCATCTCTTTCAACTCTCCCCCGTCATTCTTCATATCTCCTCCTGTATCATTTCTCCTCCCCAAGCTCCCCCTCCCTCATCTTCCCCTACACTGATCTCCTTCCTTATCTCCCACATTACATCTTGTCCACATCATCTCTCTTAGGCAGGGATGTACCATCATTGAACATTAATATAAGCATTGGGGCAGAGGGGGTATCTGGTGGGTTTCTGTGAGGCTTTTTTAGGAAGGGATATATGTGATTAATTGGGGGGTACATTAAAAACACTAATTAAAGGGGATGGGTGTTCCCCCAGCCTCCAATGCATGCAGATGTGCCCCTATAATACTCCATGTGTAAAACCAAGCATGCAAATTTAATTTGCTTGGCACTCAAGCAATTATAAAAATCAGTTAAATGTATATCCAGTTGTATGCTCCAAAGGGTGACAATACAGAAGAATATGTTGCCCCTCCAAAGCCTTTCTCCCATTTTATATAATTTTAAGAGCAAATTAGCACTTTCTCCTCCAATTTCTGTGTCACCTTATTGTAAACTTCTAAACATAGATATTTCATGCCCATAATTGCAAAAAAGCATGACATTAAATTGGATGCTATCTCCTTTTAAAGGGACACAGAAAACTATATTAAATTAAATCACACTGGTGCCTGTGAGCATCTGGTTAAAGGTCAGTTCTATGATTCAGCCCAATCATATTATTAACTGGGCATTTCATATAAGATAAACATATCGGAACTGTTGAAGCTTCTTATTTTTTTTTTAAGAACAAAAATGTTTTAGAAATAAATAAATACAGCAGTATCTTTAGATTCTCTGCACAATTACAATTGTTCTTTATAAACAAATACATTATTGTGATAGTCTGTCTCTCCTCCCTCCTCTCTCCCTCTCTGTCCATATTTCTGTCTTTCTCACCTCTCCCCCTGTCCATCTTTCTCTCTCTATATCCCTCTCTGACCATACTTCTCTTTCCCCACTCCCTCCCTGTCCATCCTTCACTCCCCCCTCCCCCTGCCTGTCCATCTTTCTCTGTCTTATCTCTCTCCCTGTCCATCTTTCTCTCTCCCCTCATTGTGCATCTTTCTCTCTCTTCTCCTATCCCTCTCTGTCCATTTTTCTATCTCCCCTCTCTCTCCCTGTCCATCTTTCTCCTCTCTCTCCCTGTCCATCTTTCTCTCCCTCCCCTGTCCATCTTTCTCTCTCTCTCTATCCCTCCCTGTCCATCTTTCTCTCTCTCTTCCTGCTTTGTCCATCTTTTTCTCCCCCCTCGCCCTCCCTGTCCATCATTCTCTCATCATCTGTCCATCTTTCACTCTCCCCATCCATCTTTCTGTCTATCTTTCTCTCTCTCCCCCCTCCCTATCCATCTTTCTCGCTCTCTGTCCATCTGTCTCTCTTCTTGCTCTGTCCATCTTTCTCTCTTCCCGCTCTGCCCATCATTTTCTCTCCGCCATCTGTCCATCTTTCACTCTACCTTTGTCCATCTTTCTCTCTCCCTCCCTGTCCATCTCTCTCCTCTTCCTTCCTGTCCATCTTTCTCTTTTTCTAGTCATCTTTCTGTCTTTCTCTCTCTGTGCACATCTCTCCCTGCCCATCTTTCTCTCTCTCTCCCTGCCCATCTTTCTCTCTCTCTCCCTTCCCATCTTTCTCTCTCTCTCCCTTCCCATCTTTTTCTCTCTCCCTCCCTGCCCATCTTTCTCTCTCTCCCTCCCCATCCATCTTTCTCTCTCTCCTGTCCCCCTTTCTCTCTCTGTCCATCTTTCTCTCTTTCTCCCTGCCCATCTTTATCTCTCCCCTCTCCCTCCTTGTCCATCTTTCTCTCCCCTCTCCGTCCATCATTCTCTCACCATTTGTCCATCTTTCACTATCCCCCTCTCTCTCCATCTTTCTCTCTCCTTCCCTTTCATCTCTCTCTTCTCCCTTCCTGTCAATCTTTCTATTGTTCTGTTAATCTTTCTGTCCTTCTCCCCTCTCCCTCCCTGTCCATCTTTCTCTCTATCTATTCCTCCTTGCCCATCTTTCTCTCTCTCTCTCCCTGCCCATCTTTCTCTCTCTCCTGTCCCCCTTTCTCTCTGTCCATATTTCTGTCTCTCCCTGCCCATCTTTATCTCTCCCCTCTCCCTCTTTGTCCTTATTTCTCTCCCCTCTCCCTCCCTGTCCATTTTTTCTCTCCCAGTCCATTCTGTCTTTCTCCCCTCTCCCTCCCTACCCATATTTGTCTCTCCCCTATCCCTCCCTGTCCATCTTTCTCTCTCTCCCCTCTCACTCCCTATCCATCTTTCTCTCTCCCTCTTTCTTATCTCCCTCCCCTATCCATCTTTCTCTTTCCCTCTTTCTTATCTTCCTCTCCCCTTCTCTTTTTCTCCCCTTCTCTTTCTTATCTTTCTCTCCCCTTCTCTTTCTTATCTTCCTCTCCCCCTCTCTCTCTTCCTCTCTTCTCTTTTTCTCACTCTCTCATATCACAGCCTGAGCTGGAGGAGGGGCCAGGCCCATGTGATCAGGGAGAAGCCGGGGTCTCTTCCCTGTTTTCCGGAAATCCAAGATGGTGACTCGAGTGAAGTTTCTATGCTAAAGCTTCAACTTGAGAGAGACCCCTCCTGCCGGCTGTGACTGCTCCAGGCACTGCGAGAGGCGCAGGGACCCCAGGTGAGTGCCATGGGATGAGGGGGCTGCCAGGAAGCTCTGTAATAAAGAGAAGATCCTTTGATGCAAATGGGTTGAAGTTTGTGTGAAGTCCTGTGATAGAGAGCGGTAGAGCCCAGTACAGGGCCTCCCAGGGTGCACAGTACCAGGGAGCTCAGGACAGGGCCTCCCAGGGTGCACAGTACCAGGGAGCCCAGGACAGGGCCCCTCAGGGTGCACAGTACCAGGGAGCCCAGTACAGGGCCTCCCAGGGTGCACAGTACCAGGGAGCTCAGGACAGGGCCCCCCAGGGTGCACAGTGCCAGGGGGCCCATGACAGGGCCCCTCAGGGTGCACAGTGCCAGGGAGCCCATGACAGGGCCCCCCAGGGTGCACAGTGCCAGGGGGCCCATGACAGGGCCCCTCAGGGTGCACAGTGCCAGGGAGCCCAGGACAGGGCCCCCCAGGGTTCACAGTGCCAGGAAGCCCAGGGCAGGGCCCCCCAGGGTGCACAGTGCCAGGAAGCCCAGGACAGGCGCCCCCCACCCCCCCAGGGTGCACAGAGCAAGGAAGCCCAGGACAGGGCCCCCAGGGTGCACAGTGCCAGGAAGCCCAGGACAGCCCCCCCCCAGGGTGCACAGTGCCAGGGAGCCCAGGACAGGGCCCCCCATGGTGCACAGTGCCAGGGAGCCCAGGACAGGGTCCCACAGGGAATGCACAGTACCAGTGAGCCCAGGACAGGCCCCCCCCAGGGTGCACAGTGCCAGGGAGCCCAGGACAGTGTCCCCCAGGGAATGCACAGTACCAGTGAGCCCAGGACAGGGTCCCCCAGGGAATGCACAGTACCAGTGAGCCCAGGACAGGCCCCCCCAGGGTGCACAGTGCCAGGGAGCCCAGGACAGGGCCCCCCATGGTGCACAGTGCCAGGGAGCCCAGGACAGGGTCCCCCAGGGAATGCACAGTACCAGTGAGCCCAGGACAGGGTCCCCCAGGGAATGCACAGTACCAGTGAGCCCAGGACAGGCCCCCCCAGGGTGCACAGTGCCAGGGAGCCCAGGACAGTGTCCCCCAGGGAATGCACAGTACCAGTGAGCCCAGGACAGGGTCCCCCAGGGAATGCACAGTACCAGTGAGCCCAGGACAGGGTCCCCCAGGGAATGCACAGTACCAGTGAGCCCAGGACAGGCCCCCCCAGGGTGCACAGTGCCAGGGAGCCCAGGACAGTGTCCCCCAGGGAATGCACAGTACCAGTGAGCCCAGGACAGGGTCCCCCAGGGAATGCACAGTACCAGTGAGCCCAGGACAGTGTCCCCCAGGGTGCACAGTGCCAGGGAGCCCAGGACAGTGTCCCCCAGGGAATGCACAGTACCAGTGAGCCCAGGACAGCGTCCCCCAGGGAATGCACAGTACCAGTGAGCCCAGGACAGCGTCCCCCAGGGAATGCACAGTACCAGTGAGCCCAGGACAGCGTCCCCCAGGGAATGCACAGTACCAGTGAGCCCAGGACAGGGTCCCCCAGGGAATGCACAGTACCAGTGAGCCCAGGACAGGGTCCCCCAGGGAATGCACAGTACCAGTGAGCCCAGGACAGGGTCCCCCAGGGAATGCACAGTACCAGTGAGCCCAGGACAGGCCCCCCCAGGGTGCACAGTACCAGTGAGCCCAGGACAGCCCCCCCCCAGGGAATGCACAGTACCAGTGAGCCCAGGACAGACCCCCCCCAGGGTGCACAGTGCCAGGGAGCCCAGGACAGGCCCCCCCAGGGTGCACAGTGCCAGGGAGCCCAGGACAGGGCCCCCCAGGGTGCACAGTGCCAGGGAGCCCAGGACAGGGCCCCCCAGGGTGCACAGTGCCAGGGAGCCCAGGACAGGGCCCCCCAGGGTGCACAGTGCCAGGGAGCCCAGGACAGGGCCCCCCAGGGTGCACAGTGCCAGGGAGCCCAGGACAGGGCCCCCCAGGGTGCACAGTGCCAGGGAGCCCAGGACAGGGCCCCCCAGGGTGCACAGTGCCAGGGAGCCCAGGACAGGGCCCCCCAGGGTGCACAGTGCCAGGGAGCCCAGGACAGGGCCCCCCAGGGTGCACAGTGCCAGGGAGCCCAGGACAGGGCCCCCCAGGGTGCACAGTGCCAGGGAGCCCAGGACAGGGCCCCCCAGGATGCACAGTGCCAGGGAGCCCAGGACAGCCCACCCCCCAGGGGGTGCACAGTGCCAGGGAGCCCAGGACAGCCCACCCCCCAGGGGGTGCACAGTGCCAGGGAGCCCAGGACAGCCCACCCCCCAGGGGGTGCACAGTATCAGGGAGCCCAGGACAGCCCACCCCCCAGGGGGTGCACAGTATCAGGGAGCCCAGGACAGCCCACCCCCCAGGGGGTGCACAGTACCAGGGAGCCCAGAACAGCCCCCCCCCCCCCCCCCCAGGAAGTGCACAGTACCAGGACAGCCCCCCCCAGGGGGAGTACAGGGAGCTGTGTGTAATTGCTGGGCTTTTTGTGTAACAATGTGGTTAACTCCTCTGTGTCCTGATATGATACAGCAATGACATCACTAACTGTCCACTGCACATACTAATGGCACACAGTGTGTATACAGCTAAAGACACCAGCTGAATAGGTAGAACTATCCTTCTTAGATAGGGCTCACCGCTGCCTTACATATTTACTATCATATCACACTTATTTTATTTAATATATATATATATAATTGTATTTCTTTTAACATACTAAATAATGAGTCTTTGTTACTAACCCTGCTTTGGTTGTCCCAGGAATGAGGAGTACACCTCATGTACACAGTTTCTTTGTGGTCAATAATTGTTAACCCTCTTTTTTTTTCCATTTACATTATAATAATGTAAATATTGAAAATCAGTGTTAAATGTATCAATGTGTGATTCCTCTGCAAAAGGCAAGGGTTTTTGATGTGTTTGTATTTTAAGTAACTAGAACTGAGTAGATATTGCATAATACAATTATTATTATATTAACTTTTATTTGGAATGCGCCAACATATTCCATAGCGCTGTACAGGGGAAGGACCAGAGGGGAAAAAACAACAACAATTTTTTTTTAATAATCTGCAAAAAATTGAAGGCCCTGTTTTGAGCTCAGAATCGTTGTAGAAAGTGATTTTTTTGTCAAAGCACCCCGCACTATAAGAGCTCGCTACTTACAATCTAAAGGGAATGAAAGAGGCAGAAACCTGGGGAAGAAAGACCCATCCAATCTATTTATTCACATATATATTTTATACTTGATCAAACTTATGTTGTATTACAGATTAAATATTTGTGCAAGTAATCAAAATCCATATATAATGTAACTTGTATATATATTTCTGCTATATGTATATCTAGTAATCCGACTGCAGAGCCTAGGTGTGATGTGTAATACTAATTGGCATGGGATATTGTTCAGACAATAGACTTTGACCTGAGATCATGTAAATATTGTCACACAACTAAGTGAAAGGGATCCTCCCTAGTGTTATCAAAGCCTCATGGCAAGGGTTGGTTATACAGCATCACAAGCGGCCTATCCCAAGCCTACTTCCTTTCATGACTTGGAAATGATCCTCAAGAAAGAAACTGTTACAGGCAACACATCTTACTATAGTTTCCTGCAGAAAATACAAAGAACAAACGGACTGGGACCAAATGTGAGGGTTGTAATGCATTTATTAAATGGACACTATCATAAGTATACATTGAAGGTATTATTTTATTGTTGTTATCCTTTATTTGTAATGCGCCCACATATTCCGTAGCGCTGTTACGTACAAGGCGAAAACAAAATTAAGCAAAGGAATGGAGGGCCCTGTTATTGAGCTTCAAATCAAACATACATAGTGCGTGTTTCCAAGCACTTTGCAAACATGTTTATTACAGGATACTGTCACCAGGACTAATCACACAAATGGTTATTAGGTGGTCTCCCTTTGTAGAACTCTTCCCTACCTAGTATAGGGTACAAAGTCAGGCAATATTATTTATTACTATTATTATCTTTTATTTGTATCATGCCAACATATTCCTTGGCATTGCTTCAATCGGCAACATATGATGAAGCAGATATTCTGCCATAAATATCCATAGGCTTAGGCTAACACATCCATTTAGTATCTCAAGGTAAATACTTAGGTAAAATGTGAAATGGTTTTAGAAAAACAGAAAATTGTATAAGAAATATGTATTTGGACTAAAATCCAGACATATCAAAAGTCTTATATCTAATAATATGGAAATTACTTATGTCAATGCTATATGTTTCATTAAATTGCATTGATTTAGGGATTGTTTTTGTTAGATTAGTGATCTGACAGAAACAAACAGCATTGGAAAGAAATGTTGAGTAGTGCAACTTCAAACCTCCAGATTTTCGAGATATATTTTAAATAACTAACTTTTTAACGTGTGTAATAAAATGTGCCATTTGTATATATATATTTTGGAACACAAGTCCAGTTTTGGCTTATCTAGCCAATAATGGCTTGTACTTAACTATTATGAGCAAAGTGTCAGTGTAAGCACTTTAAGTTAAATATATATTTTAGTTCCTCTTTAATTAACATTAAAAATACATGTTCTAAAAATATAATGTAAAAACACATTTCCCCTTGATAATGACCGCTATGTTACTCCTCCCCTACTTTTCCGGAAGCCACCATAGATAACATTAATAATGCAGGGAAGATAACCTGGTGCATGCTAAGTTGGAGTTGGGGGTATGAAGGTATGGGATTGCAGCTATAAGCCCCCTTATGCTGCACCTAGAACAAGGATAGATATCATTTAAGGAGTGTATTATAATAATAATAATAATAATAATAATAATAATAATGCAGAGGCAGTAATTACCTCACCTTGCACAGCAGGGGAAAAGTGCTGAGCTTGGCACTCTAGGACCAATGTTGTCTATCTCTGGCCTAGGCTGTCAGTTTAACCAAAGGATCTCTAGGCCACTTTAGTTGCTGTATGTCAGAGAGCTACTGTTACTCAACAAGCTGTGGTTTCCTTGAAGGAGGTAGACTCCCAACATGTTCAGAAACATTGCGGGTTCACTAAGAAGCCACAGGGAATCTTAACATCAAGTTTAACACTTCAGTTTATTTTAATTTAAAAAACGGAGAACTTTCCATTCCTTTATTAAGCCTTTGCTGTGTAAGCCTAGTAAGACAATATAGGACTGGTCCACAGCTCAGATCTGCTGCACAATAAAGGATTTATTGCATAGTGTAGAAGCCAGTGTGCCAGTTGTTGGAGACAATTTTTCTTAGGAACAAAGGACCCAAAACAATTTAAATCTTCCCTAGAGTAACATTAATATTACATCAATATACATCAGTGCAAAGTACGCTTAATTTAATGGGATATAGGAGGTTTCTGGATTTTACTAGGTATGGAATACACCTATGTATTTGTATGTATTTTTCTATATTAAGAACCCAATAAAAGCTCTGTTTTTACTGCCTAAAATCATACAAATCGTCCCTGCATTGGTCGGCCCACTGCAGTATATGCAACAATCTGCTGAGAATGGATCACTGATAGGCTAGGGCATTACACTGCACTTGAGGTTCAAGCCCAAGCCTGTCATATTTGACAGTACAAACAGAGCTTTTAATTGCTTTATAATAACATACAGTACATATAATTAAATATAGATATATTGCATTAAAATCCAGAAACCTTCCATATCCCTTTAACATGCTCAAGTAGTTGAGAAAGAAGCAGGTGGAAGTTGGAGACAGAGATAAAAGGGATGAGTGAGGCGGTGAGAGATATGAAAGATATGGAAAAAGGTAGTAGAGAAATGGCAGGGGGAGAGAGGAGGATAAGTTGGTAGAGAGAGGAAGAGAGTGAAGGAAAATAGGATGGGAGATATAGATAGGGCAATAGGATGACATTTTTTTGGGGGGTGGGGAGTTTTAAAACATCTTGGCCTCTAGCAGCAACTAGTGATTGGCTGTTGGATATTTTGAACTGTAATGTCAGACAACATATACTTTTATAGGATTATGTTGATATACAGCGATAGTTGAGCTTTTCTGTACACAGGTATACATACGGTACTGTGCTTGTGAAAACATGGCGTCTGTGCTCTTGTCATTTAATAACCTGCCTTAGGCAGATAAACATGTAACTTTACCAAAATGTATAATTAGTGTACTCTGGAGAATACAGGGATTTGGTTTTAGAAATGTAGTACCAAGCAAAAGAAAACCCTTTTCCCCCCAATTAATTACTGGATATTTTTTTTGTTTCTTTTTACAAATATAGCAGTAGAATGAGCACTTCTACAAAAAATCCATACTTTTTCATATGCGTATCTTAATAAGCGGACAGGAACCATGTGTAAACAAATGTTGCAAATGTGCCTGTCCTCCTAAGTCAGGGAAATGTCCTAAACCCCCGGCACTGAAAGGGTTAAGGCTGATCACAAAAAGAAAAGCTGCACTGATAAAGATAAAGCAAACAAAAAATAAAATGTGTTGGTCGTGGAAAAGTTAAGCCATGAATAGAGGGTAGACCTGACCCCCTCATGCTTCCTAAGTCTTGCTTGGGCATATTTGCCTTTTTGCTAGTGACATTTGCAAGATTTTACTGCTTATATACCAATGCCTGAGTTCCCTAGATAAGCTCTTTTAAGTTTATTTTTTATTATTATTTTACAAATAACTAAACTATATGGGGGTTTGGGCAATATTCCTGTGAAAGTATCCTTTTTATTACTTCAGAAGCCGGGCACAAGTGGTTATAATGGAGAGCACTTTAAGTGAGACAAAGTGACAATATCTGCAGTGTATGGAGATGTCCTTCACTTCTGTATCCGTTGTTCTTGTCTCTAGACATGCTTTTGAGAAGTGCCTGAAATCCTTAGTGAGTGTCTCCGTACACTTCATGACACACTTATCCTCGTCAACCTCTTTGTGACACGGACATATCGCTGGTCAGACCCCTGTGGGTTACATATCTTCTAATCTTTTATCTTCTCACTTATTCACATACATTACCTTTGTTGCATATATTTTTATTTACCTGTCTATATTATGGAGAAATCCCTACTGTTAAAGTTACTTTCAAATAGCTCTCTTCGGCTTATTTAGGCTTTTTTTTTTTTTGATATATAAAAAAAATTGTGCTCACATAATTTGCTTGCTTCTTCCCCTACAAGTGGTCAGCAGCCTATGCAGTTGGATCAGCCCATACCAATGTATGGTTCTTTCTTCATAGCAATCAGTGGAGCCTCATAGACAACATCCGGCCCATATTTCTGCCCATTAGTAGATTTCTGCAGTGAATTCAAATCATCTGTTTGCTTCTTTTATATTCACTCTGCATTTTAGTTTCCTTCACCAAATTCTGGGGCAATAAAGGCTAGTTTCATAATGTATATGAATAGTGGAGGGTACCAGTGCAAAATACAAGGTAGGTAGGTTCTATAGAGGTCAATAGAAAAGCCAAAAGTATATGTTAATGTTCATATTACTGGGTGATCAGATCATATATCTATGAAAGTAACTGTCTGTCCCTCTGCCCTAATAAATGGTCATCCTTTACTTCAGGCTTCTGCTGGTAGCACAGGGCACATACCCTGTTGTGGGGCCCCAGTGCTTTGCACTGCAGTAAGTCCATAGCTGTACATGCTGTGGACTTAATGCCAGTGCAGAGCACTGGGCCCCATATATTGCTGTTTCAGCATTACTGCCCTTTAAGCAAAACATAACATATGACAGGCTTTAATGATAAAAAAAGAGTAGAGGTGCTCACCTGAGAATGAGCAATACCGGAGTAGGTCTGGTTACCTACTCAGAGAGCAACCTCTTTTAGCTCACTTGTGCCCTTCACAGGGATAAATATATTGTAGTATATCAGTATGGTCTCACTCACTAGAGTGACCCAGCCCCGAAATACCAGGCAATTCTACCCTGAACAGGAGAAACAGCAAACCCCAGACGTACATTTCGGCCTCTGTGGGCCTCGTCAGACCTATAGAACAACCCTACTTGGGTATTGTTCATTCTCCGATGAGCATATGCCTCTCTTTATCAATAAAAAAAGTTATCACTATTCACTCCAATACTCTGATTTTATATAGATAGATAGATAATCTCCTTCTGGATCCTCACCTTGTCGTGGTGAAAGGGCTTGTATATCTCAGTGAATCTGTGAGCTATACCATATATGGTCACCCAAGATGGGCAGTTCATAGCAGAGAGGTCAGACAAATCGTGGTCCACTGGTGAACGCAATGCAATGTACCCCAGTATCTTTGCCATAAAAATCTTATGGATATCCATGATCAGAGACTCCATGATAGATGTGCCTGGCGTACTGTGGTGTGTAGGGTCACAGGCTTGTACCTAATATCTTATCCTTACTGATTGTGAACGAATGCACAGACTGCAGTCTGAAGTGTTGATGTGACTGAATTCAGCTACTGTCTAAGTAGACCTTCTGCAGGTATTGGTACGTCTCAGTGTTGCTGCTTGGTACTTGTGAATGATTTCCAGTTATTCTGGAACGGAGTGAGTCTGCATCTCATCCACCAAATCACTAATCATGATATCCTCTCTATCTCCTGACTTCCCACTCTTTTTCCTTACACCAGTCTATTACTTTCTCCTATCTGTAAAATATCATTGAACAATAAGGTACATGTTTTATCTAAATGAACAAACTTGTCCGCATCCAGCTATGACTGTGATTCTCAGGCGGGGCTAAGAGAAAGCTGATAAAATAGTTCTAACTTATCACAATCCCGTGTTGTCCCAGCAGAACATTAGGACATCACCAAGGAGTCTGTACAGTCTTATCAGAATGTAATCTACTAACATAATGTTCTATATGAATACAGAGAGGAGAAACCTAGCCTAACTCCTTCACTGCCAAAAACACTTGGAATGTTTCTCTAATTGTTTATAGACTAGAACAGAGGCCTGCAGACTTCTAGACTTAAAGAACCATTGTGGTCAAATATTCTCTTTATTGTCTTTTTAATATCTAAACATGATGATGTGCAAAATCTTTGTTAGAAAGCAAAAAATTAATTTAAGATAGCAAAAAAGCAACTTTTTGTATGTAGTTATAGTGCTGCTGTCTTACTTTGTCAGGAGTGTCTGTCCTTGTAAACAAATGGTGTTTTGTAGTCCAGCTGAGAGCACTGGCATTTGTAGATGCCACATTTCCATTGTGCATTTCGAAGGAAATTGATCTACTGAAACTAAAATGTCATATTCCACAGCAGCAAAGTTGTATGTAAAAGGTAATAAATATCAATTATAAAGACAACATAGCAATATTATCAGAACTGTTATCACTGTACAATATTCTTTCTTGTCACAATAAACAAGTGCCAGATGTCTATTTTAATGAACTAATATTTTTCCTTGTTATACATTCCTTTGTTCTTCTTCTAATAAAGTCTGAAACAAAACCGTAAAGTACAATAAAGTAGAAGCTGTATTTTTTCTTATATGCTAAAAATATATTGCCTATTTTTTAATGTATTGCTTCAAAAGGAGTAAATATTAAACTGTGACCATAGTGCTCCTTTTGTAGATAGTGAGTATAAAGAATATGGTTGGGTAGAACATTAGGCTTGTAAGTTATTCACTATAGACAAGAATAGATTAAGTAAATCTAAATTAAACTGGAAAAGATTGTATTTTTGGGATAACCACAGCCCCACATATTAGTGATTTGTTAGTGTGGCAGTGCCCTTGTTGAGTCCATATTTCCCAAGTCAGAGCATTCTAGTGGTATGGTCTGTTCTGGGAGCGTCTTCAGTTGAAGAAGGTTCAAGGTATGTTGCTGTCTCTTGTGTTATAAGGGAGATGTCAAATGTTTATCTTGTGTTATCCTGAAGTGCTTCAGAAATATTGTCAAAAATAAGTAGCTTGTGAGTTATAGCATTTTGCATCTGCCATGTACTGCAAAGGATGTTCTGGAATTCCTTCTGCAGCAGGACATTATTATTATTATTATTATTATTATTATTATTATTATTATTATTATTATTTGTAACATGCCTACATATTCCGTAGCGCTATACATACGCTGTGATCAAGGCAAAACAATAGTAACACATTAGAAAAATTGAGGGCCCGGTCCTTGAGCTTAGAATCCAGCATCCATAGAGCTTTCCCCAAAGCACATTGCAAGACATGGTGCTAAGAGGTCCAGTAGAAGGTATGTATATAGTTGTGCAGTCAGGGCTTGCAGCAACTGCCATTCATTAGTTTAACTTGGGTAGTCCAGAACTATGAAGTGGTAACAATAAACATAATACAAATGACTGAACTACACAAAACTATATAGCTACAGTGTGTGTGTGTGGGGGGGGGGGGGTATTTGATCCCCTGCTGATTTTTGAATGTTTGTCTACTGACAAAGAAATGATCAGTCTATAATTTTAATTGTAGGTGTATTTTAACCGTCAGGGACAGAATAACAAAAACAAAACAAGAAAAACGCATTTCAAAAAAGTTAGAAATTCATTTGCAGGTCAATCACATATATAGTTGTGAGCGTACGGGTCGTTGCTCACGCTTGCGGGCTCGCGCAGCGAGCCGCGGCCCTCGCGTAGCGAGGTCACTGGGCAAGGGCCTCAGTTGCTGGCATGGAGCGCCGAAGGCGCTCCATGTCAGCAACTGAGGCCCCTCGCGAAGCGAGGGCCTCAGTTGCTGGCGAGGTCACTGGGCACGGGCCTCAGTTGCTGGCATGGAGCGCCAAAGGCGCTCCATGTCAGCAACTGAGGCCCCTCGCGAAGCGAGGGCCTCAGTTGCTGGCGAGGTCACTGGGCAAGGGCCTCAGTTGCTGTCATGGAGCGCCGAAGGCGCTCCATGCCAGCAACTGAGGCCCCTCGCGAAGCGAGGGACTCAGTTGCTGGCGTGGTCACTGGGCAAGGGCCTCAAACCCTCGCAAACTTCACGTCGCTACTCAAAAAACACGACACATAACGCAACACGCCGACATACAAACATTTAAAACACAATACATACACACAGCACATACATAAAAACCTTACCTACACCAAGAGGGAGCACCCAGGACCTCAAAAATGCAACTTACACCTCGATTTTACTCGAAATAAAAGACTTTTGAGACTAAAAAAAAATCTAAGCGACAGAAAAAATGGCTGCCGAACAAAACGAAAACGAGGCTACAGCACTCTAAACTCGCAAAACACCACAACAAACTCGCAAAACACCACAACAAACTCGCAAAACACCACAACAAACTCGCAAAACACCACAAGAAACTCGCAAAACGCCACAAACCACCTACGGATATTCATACCACACAGTGCACACATTCAGCATGCTTACACAGCAGCTCCACACCACTAATGCTGCAGCAACATCAACACAGATTGCCAGCTCTTCATCACAATGCTTCAAAATAGGTACACTATATTCATTTACTAATTTAGCTACCTTACAATTTCATTGCCGTCATTTTTTGACGGGCAATTCGCTAGTGAGTTAAATAAGTATTTGACCCCTTCCACTTGGTACTTGATGGCAAAACCCTTGTTGGCAATCACAGAGGTCAGACGTTTCTTGTAGTTGGCCACCAGGTTTGCACACATCTCAGGAGGGATCTTGATCCTCTCCAAGTCATTAAGGTTTTATGGCTGATGTTTGGCAACTCGAACCTTCAGCTCCCTCCACAGATTTTCTATGGGATTAAGGTCTGTCTAGGCCACACCAGGACCATAATGTGCTTCTTCTTCTTGAGGCACTCCTTTGTTTCCTAGGCTGTGTGTTTTGGGTCATTGTCATGCTGGAATATACATCCACGACCCATTTGGAATCTGATTGCTTCTTTGGACAGGTATGTCTTATACAGGTAACAAGCCTAGATTAGGAGCACTTCCTTTAAGAGAGTGCTCCTAATCTCAGCTCGTTACCTGCATAAAAGACACCTGGGAGCCAGAAATCTTGCTGATTGATAGGCGATCAAATACTTATTTCACTCATTGACCTGCAAATCAATTTATAACTTTTTTGACACGCATTTTTCTTGTATTTTTTTTTGTTCTGTCTCACTGTTAAAATGCACTATATTCCCTCACTGTATCTGTGGTCATACCAATGGGGACTGATCTAGGCCCAAGCCCGATCAATGGCTTTCAGGGATAGGAGCAGGTTGGATTTTATTTTAGTTTAATCGATTTTGTGTCTACTATTGCTGTATGGTCTATGATTGTTTTTGAGAGATCAGTACTTTGTGACGGACCGTGGCACCATCCCCAATATGGCCATTGACACAAATTTGTGTTTTATAATTGTGAAGCGATAGACATTCTTAAAGGATGTTTGTTGAATTATCCAAAATTTTCCTTAAATTTCTTCAATCCTATAATTTTAAAATGTTCCTTTTGAATAACTACCTGATAAAGGCTAACAATTTTTTAAATAAAATTACAAAAAAATAACGTTAAACATTTTTACTATTGAATGCCATTGTGCTGTAATGAGGATTGCATTTTTTCATCTTCTTTATCAGCTGAAAGAAGAGCAGTTCCAAGTAAGATAACCCAATCAGTGTACAGACAGACTTGTAGATCAAAGTGGAAGCTCCCAAGACGCAAGGAGAGTTAGCTACATTTTATAAGTTTCCTTAAAATGCTTTTATACTCATGCCATGCAAAGATGCTAATGTTGTTACTTCACAAGAGTTACATTTTTCTCTAACTGTAGTGGTCCTTTAATATGACAAAATAAAAATAAAGATGATGCCCTTTGGGCAACATATAAGAAGATCCTGGCTAGTCATCCCTTTTATAACTGGCCTGTCCTTAATCTCTCTGCACATTATTAGTACGTAGTTAGCAATATATAAAACCAAACATTATTATAAAGTTGCAGAGTTGGTGACCTGTTTTGCAAAACAGCCTGTTCATGGGAGACTTATTACCTTCAGTTAACTCCCTGGATGCTAATAAGTTGCATACATACAATATGTGTCTTGAGAAATGTTAATCGCTCTGCACCTATGAGACAAGACTGTGGATATTTCCATGACACGTTTGAAAAAAGAGGGTATAAATAGATTTCTTTTTTGTGTATGGTCACCCAAAGAGAATTAGCATTAAATTCCCTCTGGAATGTTGAGGACATTGTGGGTTGATGACCTTAGATAAACCTCCATGTTCTGCTCTGAATGTATGTATGGGATAATATCCACAGAGAACTTTGTTTGTATCTTTGGATAATCTTATTGTACAATAATAACCTTGAGATCATTACTTAGGGTAGATCAGCTTATAAGAAGAATCCACATGGGGAAAATTAAATATATTTCATTACATTATGCTTGTGCTTAATATTAGTAATTTGTGGAACTGGCCATTTTTGTCTTAGGGACATTATCACACCCACAAGATGTACATTTGGTGGAATCTGTCCTTTAGCACCATTTAGATCTCATTAAAGCTTGTGGAAATAGATTTAGAATTTTTCATTTTTAGTAGTGTTATCTTGTATTGAAGATGCCATGTTTCCATTGCTTTTTGTCCTCCCTCTTACTTCACTACTAATGTTATGGGGGTGCATCTCTTTCTCCAGTCAGAATCGAGATGTCTTTTTCTATTGTATGAATGAGGTCAGTGTGTGTAAAACATATATATTTGTGTGTGCACTCCCTGATTCATCAGAAATTAAAAATCCACCCATGCTGGACTTTCTGGCATGGATAATTGCCCCCTCTCCTTGCCTATATTGTACCTCCTTTTCTCTTCTTCTTCTAGATCTGTCTGGTGTGTCCTTCACAACTTAATCTGAATCTTTGAGTACAGTCTCACCATCCTTGATCTGTTAAGGTCCTTACCTGGCTCTAAATACATAGTGCTGTGTAAATGCACATACAAACATTAACATTATTCTGGTTAATAAACTTCACTTATGTTTCATCGTTATCTGCAGCAAATGTTGGTGAGTAGGACACAGAAATAAAGATATACAGCAAGGTGAGTCTGTGGGTCTCTAAACAGGGTACTGAAGTTGAAGCATTGACTCATCCAATCAATTTCTATGGGAAATTACAATATAGCACAAAACTAAAAATGAGAAAAAGGAGAGCTCATGGTGCTGCACATCCACACATAAAGTAAATCTAAATAAATGAATAGTTGATTGTTGATAAAATCAGGGTAATATCACCAAAAGGTTTTAGTGCTCCAAATAATAATAAATAAAAAAATACTAACTTTCATGCTGGTTAATATCTGCAGTTATCATGTGCCCTATAGTTATAATGTGGTCAGTTGTGCATCAGTTATTATATTAATAATTTATGGCAGTGTTAATTTACAACATCTTTCCAACACTCCCCCCTATTTAACTGGGCACTGTCACCACTATTGCAAGTGAAGTATCACATATAATAGTTGTCAAACTGCAAGACGTTGTCACGCTTTGCGTGGTGCGTACGAGTTAGGCGATGATCGATGTAGGGTCTCATCGCTTGCGAGCCTCGTGTAGCGAGGCGAGCTGTTAAGGCAATAAAACTCGCAGCACAAAGGCAATGAGTGCCGAAGGCGCTCATTGCCTGCTCGCCTTGCGAGATAGCAAAAATACAAAGTTAACTGCCGAACTGCAAAAATCCACAAAGAAAATAAAATATACAACAAAAACATCACCCACAGCACAGGGAAACAGCCAGTATGTCTGGGAGTGAGGTGGAATGCGAATTTATGGTAATTTCGACGACTATCGCCACTCGAAAAACTCCTAGGCAAGAAAAAAAATGGCCGCCAAAATGAAAACGAGGCTACACAACCCCGGACCCTGCAAAACACTGCCAAACGCATAGCTTTCAGACAGGAACGAGCAAACTACAAAATACACTTACATATGACGGAAAATGCTTGCGCGCCGCGTAACACATTAATAACATTACAAATCTATAATGGCGCTTTACACAACTAAACCAAGGGATTTCCCTCGCGCTCACAGCCTAATTCTAATGCACAGTTGGGACATTCATTACACTTTATCATCAGGGCAAAATATAAACAGATTGTTAGCTCTTCAGGCTATTGATTGCTGGATATATTAATTACAAATAGGTAAAGTATATTAATTTATTCAAGAACTAATTAATTCATTATTGCTTAACTATATATAGATAAATATATATATCTTTCCTTATAATGAGTGACGAAGGTGCTCAGAGGAGCAAAAGTAGACGAGAGGAGAGGCTCGCCATGAGCGCCGAAGGTCCTCAGAGTACAAAAAGGTTTACATTGTGTGTCAAACAGAATTCCCATGGCATCAAATTATATTGCCCCGTCATTTTTGACGGGCGAGTCGCTAGTTTTATATAACTCTGTAGATCGGTTTCAGTGACGCCAGTGTGAACGATTTTCTTTTAGATCTGTGCCCGGGTTGTCTTTTTCCTTATAAAACTGCTGCATTGGGTATAAATCATATAAAGGAATACAATGGAATACAATGGTGAGCACATTTTCCCCCATGGAATACAGTTCAGGTTATGTGATGTGTAATCTGACACAAACCTTGTGGGACACTAAATTAGAAGTTAAAAGCTACTTTGTGTTTATTTGCATGTCTAAACATTATTGTATTGACAATCTCTCTCTGTACTCAAGTGAACCTTCAAAACAGTCCCTGCTAAGGTCTGGCTCCTGTGATTTACAGTATTTCTATGGGTATTAGATGTACTAGCCAATCAGACTGTTTCAACAGCACTTCAATCTGTGATTAGCTAATACATCCAGTACTTTTTAATATAATATAATATGTAAATAAATGCTTATCAGTAGATTATCATATTACTAATAACATGGAGCCTTTCATGTCCCTTGAGGTTGACAAGCTTTATATAACCACAGTTTGTTTAAAGGGATATCTACGTTTGCTGGATTAATACATTTCTGCACTCTATAGGCAAAAAGCAGCCTATGTGTATGCAGCACATCTCCTAGACAGGGGGTGTCTACACAACTTCCTGATCCCCCACCCAATCAGCATGCAATATTAACTTACTATTTACCTGCTCTCGCTTGCTCAGCCAATAGTAGAGCAGTGTTGTCAGCCTCCCAGTCACTGCTGGGATATGACTCATCCCTGCTTCCTGATTATGCTGTGTGGTATTGCCATAAAAACTAACATAGTGCTATGTCTCAAATCTTTCGTCTAACCTGATTAGCCAAAACAAATTTGAATAGGTTTTAACCTTAATTTTATACTGCCTGAAATTACAATAGGTTTTGCTAACTTCAAGGTAAGTGTTTAAATGTTTGTTTTGGTATTTTTTCATGCAAATATATTTTTTTCATATACAATTGATTCTCCTCTATCAGATGCATTCATAATCCAGGAAACGTACATATCCCTTTAAGGAGCTCCTTTAATACATATGAATAGGCGAGAGACGCATACGATATTTATTAACATCTCCAGATCCCAGTCATATCTATGTGGCAGTGATTTAATACATCTGCTTTGGGTTGCTTGGCTAATCCGTTTGGTTCTCCGTTGCCATAGTGTTTTCATTTACACCATATGCAATTCTGAGTTCTCTGAAAACATGAACAACTTCTTTTTAACTCCACAAGGAGCTCATCTGTCTCATGAAAGAGGTCCTTGCAAATGGTTAGATGTTTCCTAACCAAGCGTCCTTTTGCTGATGGCTGTTCCTCTTCACATCTGGGCAGCATGCCTTTCCCTCAATGAGTGTCCGTGTTGTTTTGCTACATTTGCAAAGCCCGAGTGCTAATTTTAGCCACCAAAGTTTGCTGGGCATGCACATTTTCTTTTTACTTTGTCTTATAATGAGCCATATCCTGAGATGAAATAATCTTCGGTGTGACCTTGTTCTGTTATTTGTAAAATGTGAGTGTGTACTATGAGCTGATGCTAACATTTAATTATGTGCAAAACCACTGAAAAAAATATGTGCAGTATGGACAATACATGACAAAGTATTAATAGAATAATTATATTTGTCTGTGTTAGATCTTTTTATTCTACTGACAGCAAGTCCGGTAATGTTTTTTATGGAGAGTACTACAGCCAAAACAGTGTAATTTGAGAATGTGTTCCTCGGAAGCTCAGGAATTAATGTGATGATTTACTATGCATTGAAATGCCAACTATAAAGATGTAGTGTTAGATCACGTCTAGATATAAAACATACCTTGGTCCCTGTACAGCAAACTGACTATTTCAGTGACTGTGAATTTGCCATTACCTAAAACTGTGCCCCCCCCTTCTTAATCGCTATCTTGTTGGAGTGAAGGGGCTTGCGTACTTCATTGAAGTTGTAGGGTTACCCAAGAAGGGCAGGTCTGAGCAGAGATATCAGACTAATCGCGGTCCACTGGAGAAGGAACTAGCAACCTGCTCCAATATTTCTGCCATGGAAACCGTATGGATGAGCACAACCAAACTCAGCATGTGCCTGGCATGCTGCTGTTCATAGGGTCACGGAGAGTCGGACACAACTGAAGACTAAATAACAAAACTGTGCCTAAAAAAAGCTTATATAAATGTGCATGAATCTCCGTCTAACCTAATGAGTAGATCTACCACAGGGGAAAGCAGTGTTTGTGATTTGTTTACTGGCCTCTGTTAAGGGCAGTCCTGAAATCCTGGCCTGTGCTCTTCCCTTGAAGACTGATGTTGTCTGATTGTCGGAGTGGGACAACCTTGAAGCAAAGGCTCCTAATATCTTACTTCTTGCACCTAGCTTTTCTTTGTAATTACCTCTCCCCAGGAAGCCAGGGCTTGTAAAATGTATTCTGCTGGCTCCTAAATCTTGTAATGCATCTGTATGTAGTGCTTCCTTCCAGGCTCCTAGAAATACAGTATGCCTGTATGGTTGGTACAAAATCTCCTTTTTAAGTTTTTCGTATATTACTTCTAAATTGTGCCCAGTATGAGCTCTGAAACTCATCTTAAAGTGTCAAATCTGCTACATGCCATAGGCCTGGCCTGGCAGAGAAGAGGTTAACGAGTGCGCAGGCAGCAAGAATGAAACCAACAGTGTGTAAGTTTCATAAAATTATATGTGAGAGGGAAAAAGCACAGAGTCTCCACGGGATGCAAAGTGAAATCCCACGCAGCAGCCGGCGATCACTGTCCAAACAAGCAATTTGCAACCCAATTTCCATGAAGCAATAATCACAACAGTGCAACTTTGTCAGCAAATTACCGGTTTGGTTGGCAATTTTTAATAAACCCTACTAGCAGGCGTATTAATAAATATTGAAAGGTGATTTCTAGATGACCTGCTGGTTATTTGCCTCATTCTGGAGAGACGCAGCGCTGCTGTAAATAACCATCAAGGAAAATACTTGCACTGTTTATTAAGGACTGTAATTACAAGGGCTGTCAGTATAGAGTTACTGTAGTACATGTCCAAAATCGCACCAAACATCTGTTCTTATTGTGTTTGACAGATCCCACCCTATATATGAGTGTGCGTGCGCAGAAGGAAGAAAACTTATAGGATCCATTAGCTGAAGAATTTCTGGGTGTGTCAGGCCCACATTTTCATCTCCTAATACTTATGGCTGCTAAATGTTGGCGATTTTTGTCAGACACTATTATAGGAGATATATCATTATCTTTCTTGTCAAATAAGAAGGAACTTTAGACACTCTATAAGACAGGGGTGGATATTAATGGTATGTGTACATTTCATGAAATATGCATTTGCTAGAGGGCAATCGGTAATCTATGCAAACATTTTTTTTGCATGAAAAAAATCGCAAAATTAAACTTACTTTAACGTTTGCAAAATGTCTTCAGTTTTCTGGTAGTTGATTTTGAGAAGGAATACCCCTGAAAATCCAAGCTAAATCAGCATAAAATTCATATTTAGTTGTGGCCAATCAGAGACAGCTACAACAATGTAGCAATGTATGGGGATTCAGTTGCTGCAACAAAGCATTATGGGGTTTGTAGTCTTTTGTTTCCGCCGCACCCATCTTTCTCCTCTCTTGAATGGATCTCTGCTGTGTGGATCTGTGCTGCTACTGGCTGGAAGTTTAATAAATGTAGTTGAATTTGTGCAGGGATAGTAAAAAGCCTCTAGTGCTCCCCACAAACTGTAATTCTACAATACATGTTGGTGTTGTCCTATTTTATTTTGTTAGTGGCTTTGTGCATTGGTCCAGCCTAATATAACCCATACTTTAAGGACCACTGAAGAGTTGTTTTTATATGTATTTGTGGTTTGAATAATTGATAATGCAAAACACAACTTTCAATTTTTACTATAATATTTCAGGGACTACTATGGTCATTTTTCTTACTGTATGGTATTTTAAATAATGGGCAAAATATTTCTAGAAAGTAAATAAAAATAACCACAGGCTTTATCTTTTTCATTTTTATATGCAGGGTTCTTTTTTTTTTTTTTACTGAGTTTGCAGCTTCTGATTAATTTGGTGTGTCATAGTAAACTAATCGGCATACCATTAGACTTGATGAGTGCACTGGCAGCTTCCGATGCTATACTCCCATTTGTGTAAATATAAACTTCCGGTGTATTAAATCTCTCCAGGCACCTCAGGAAGTAGATCCCTGGAAACTAAAATTGGAGGTGGAAATTCTCAGTTGAATATTATAACTGCAATTCAGTTTTCTTATAAAAACTGGAGGTGGTTACGTGTGTTTGCTTCATTTAGTTGTGTCTGACTCTCCGTGACCTCTTGGACCGTAACATCCATGCCGATCCACTTGGTATTCATGGCAGAGAGTGGGTTGCCCGTTCCTTCCCCATTGGGCCACAGCATTCCGCTCCTGGTATTCTTTAGTGGTCTCCCATCCAAGTGCTGACCTGGCCCAACCCTGCTGCTGTGGGGTTTCTTATTATAGCTTCCTGAGGAGTGAGTACAATGGTAATGTGTAGATAGCACTATCATACGTTGTAATGAGCAGATCATTAGGCACACCTGAGAAAGTAACACCAAGCCAACTGTCAAAATAAATTGGAGGACCATGTATCCACAGCATATTGCTGAGATTTTTCCCTTGATTGGTTGGTATGAGACAATACAGAGCCTACAGAATCTGTGTCTTCATGAGCTGCAAAGGGCAGACTCAAACAGGTACTATCTGTATGATTTTCAGTAGTAAAAACATAGCTTGTAAGCATATCTTAATACAATACAGTACATACAAGTAAGTAGATGTATATTATATACCAAGAAAGTCCAGAATCCCCCAAATGTCACTTTAAGAATCTATCTTTTTGTTGCTGTCTATCCTACTTCTTGCTCAGCTGTAGTGTCTTGATGGACATATTTCTCAGAGCAGCACCACTTTCCCACTGATTTACTTGGAAACCCTGGGAAAGAGTACAACTTAAGTAGGGCAACCAATCACAGGGAGTGGGACCCGTCGGCCTATTTCTGGTTTGTGGTGCATTTTTTGCATGAAGATCTGGTCCACATTACTTTGCTGGTGTGACTGCGTTCTTGGAATTCCTGTCGTGCTTGTGAGTGTGTTGTGTACAAAGCGCGGCAGACGTCTCCTGAGGTAACTTGCTATAAACCTTTTGTGTGTTATTATATGTCGCCTTCAGCAGGGTATGCTTTTATCCCACAGCTCTGATCCAGATCTTTACAAGGCAAATGATGCACCCACGTTAGCCTCAAAATGGATGTCACTGAAAATCGTACATGAATTCTTTGAAATTTACATTACATTTTATTGAATTGGATCAAACAAAAAGCAATACAATGTGAAAAATTGCTCATAAAAGACTGTCCAGGGGCCTGCATTCTTCATATGTTGTAGCAATGTATAACTAATCTTTTGGTGATTGTAAAATACACCCCTCCTTTATCAGCAAATTGGGAGCCGTGGCTTTTTTATTGTGTGCATACATTAATTTTGTTCTGAATAAAGTTAAATGGCCTCTGGAGTCTTATATTTAAAGAATACTCTACTTTAGCCTCTCCAAATTGCTTTTAGTAATGAAAATAAAGATAAACAAAGCCTTTAAAAATAATCAACTAGGCCATTTTATAGTTTTGAGGTAGCCATTGTTTTATTTCCTAACCTGGGGCCCTATTCTATTGCCCAATTTGTAAATTTATACACCCTTAAAATCACTCTTAATATTGCTACATATTTGGCAAATATTACTTATTGGGACTAATGAATTCTTAAGTCAATAGAATGCATATAAACAAAACACCCAAAGCCAAATGTATGAGTTGGCATTTGCAAGTAGCTAATTGAATGAGGCTGCTGGTTTCCTACCCGGGAAAGTGATCCTATTGTAGTTTGTGTCTTTGGGGTAAGATGCATTTTTGGGGAACCATAGGAATTGTATCAGTACCCAAGGCCCTCTCCTAGCCGACCAATCAGTTTACAAAACTCAATAGCTGCTCACAGTGAAGCATAATTGTATAGAATAGTTAATTCCCCTAAGATGTTCTTTTTAATTGTCTCCTACACACTCACACTCAGGTTTGGGGCCACTCTTAAACTTTTATAAGCCTGGGCCCATGGAATTTGCCAAGCACGAACTTAAAGGGAATATCTCACCCCAAGTTTTACATGTTAAAGAACATAAACATTAGCTTTACATTGTACTATCCTTTTTCTTATCTTTAGTAAATTGATTCTGATGTAGCTTGTAACTGAGAGTATTTGATAAGGTTGGGGTGAGGGGTTCTATCTGACAACATTGGGGCTAATTGTTTTGACCTCCATAGTGACAGACAAGTATTTGCTAGTTTTTCATGGCCGAGTCCCTTTAAGTCCCATTAGATATCTTGCTGCTTCTTTGTACATTGTTGTTAGAATTTATAATAACTGGCATATATAAAACCTCTTGGATGTGCAGATTGGAACTAAAATGTTAATTACACAGTTGTACTAACAATAACTTGACCTTCCATTTGTGCGTATTTCCTAGGCAGCATTGTGACAGATTGTGTGATGATGTCTATGAAACTGATGAGAAATAACCGTTTAACCTCATATGTCTAAAAATAAAGTGATGTGATGATCCAGGCATCCTAATACTTATGCATATTACTTATTTGTGCTGTTTCTTTGCTATCCTTCCTGGCAAGATCTGAGTCTAGACGGCGTCTTTTCAAGAGATACGTATGTTGCATTTAACCTCTTCAATAGCAGTGGAGGGATGATTTTGTATGCTTTGATAGTGAAGTATCCAGAGAGAGCGCAGATGACGGGTCCTTAGTACCAGGTCCTAGTAGATATTGCATGCTGTTCTGTTAGCCTCCAGCTGTTGGATACCTGCTAAACTGTCTGACCTGACGTGCTCCTTTACAAGTTACAGGACACAAGGGAATGATCCTCTCACTGTAAGCAGAGCCTCCTCGGGAGCTCACTGTAACACTTTGTATGCCAGAGCAGGCACTAAATATCTTATTGTAGGGAGAAAGGATGCAACATGTTGTCTATCTACTTCCACACTAAACCATGTGATAAAGGTCTTTATTATATGCTGTGATATTATCCATGTGCTTTTAGGAGCTGGACAATGTTTGCATTGCATCCAAGGAATTAGTGATTTTGAATTCCCTTAGGTGTGCAGTTAATTACTTGTATGTGCTTATTGTATTTAATGATTTTATTAATCATCCAGGATATTATTGAGCAGGTACATGCTTGACATTTGCTTTTTGACTACTATGGTAATCCCCTGTGATTTTATATACAGTAGACTCAGTTACCCGGCACCCACAGGGATTGGTAAATGCCGGATAAATGTAGTTTTGGGATGCTTGAGAGTCACTAATAAGAGGCCTAGATTATCTGCACATAGGATGCTCTGCTAAGTATATTTGTCAGTAAAGGCTGTTCTAGCAGCAGCAGCTTTCACTCCTCACTTACACACAGGTACGTTTGTCTGGAACCCGGGGAATGTATCGCCAACATTGCACTGGCTCAGTCACTCGTGCCTGTCTGCTTCCAGGTAACACTGAATTGCAGAGACGTACAGTGGATGAGATCTAGGTGAGCATTTTGTGACATGACAACCTGGCTCCTGGCATTTGAGCCCTGTAAAATTACATTTTTATTTAAAGTACAGTATTCCCTTTTGTTTCTGTTTGCTTGAGAGTTCTGGTTAACTGAGTCTACTGTATAAACGTACACAATGCCCTCCATTTGTTTTATATGTGTTCATTTTTATTTTGTCTTGTACCTAACCCCAATATAGTGCTATAAGATATTGGGATACTAATAAATAGGGTGCCCAGTCCTGCCCTGCATTAGGAAGAGTCCTTTATTGCAGTCCTAATCGGTCTAGTATGTGAATTGTGACGAGGCAGGGATGGACTAATTTAGAGTTTCGGTCACCTGGGCTTCTGTCATTTTACTCCTGGCTTTTTAATAATCGTGTATAATGTATGTCTATTACAGAGTTTGATATGTCCTGGTAGCCACAGCTTCTAACATTGTAGTTTATTATACATATCACTATATATAGTTCATACTCTGGCTCCTAAAAAAATCTAACCTACCTGTCTGGCTTCTAAATTTTCAAGAAAATGTGCCAATTGCTGCACTATTAAATGTACATCCTCCTCCACTCCCGAAGTCACTATGAAATATCTCCATTTTCAATCTAACCCAATGGTATTGGGATATAATCACATTACTTGTGAATCAGATTGCTGCCATGCAGTTTCCAATATCATGGTGGACAGAGCCGAGTATAGTACTAGTATACTGGAGGCAGAATGACATTTTCCCTTTTTAAGGGTTCACTGCTCTTTTTCTCTTCCTATAAAACTGGTCCTTTAACAGAATCCAAACTATGTAGTTAACGTTTTTTTTCTGTATGTTCTTTTAAATGGCAATATGTTATTAGAAAGCATAAGAATACACCCTTTACATTTTTATCTTTTTATATGCAATTTTCTTTATTGGAGACTTCCATTTTCCCCGTTTCTGATTATGCCGCCTTGCTTTTTATTAGGAGGGTGTGTGCTTGTAAAGTAATCAGCTTTTCAATAGTTCTGCTGAAAGCAGACAGTTGTAGCTGCCACATTCCCATTGTTCTAAAAGTAACTTCCTTTCAAAGTCTCCTCCCACTTGCAGAAGTTGATCAGAATAAAACAAAATAGTAGGTTCTAATTCAGCATAATTCTATATCAAATGTAACAATTTAGGGACTGTGTTATTTCTTTCTTTATGTTCTAAAACACTTTAATTTGCAAATGTATATGATGACAATAGTCATTTACACCCTGCTCAGGAGTGCCAGCTCTGAACTATATAATCTCTCATTAAAATCGACACAAGATCACAACCTTTTTGGAGATGAGAGTGTAGACATATCTATGTACTATGACAAATCTGTAGCTAATTCCCTTTTATTGAGTTAACAAGTTGGCACCTAATAAGTAGTAAGAGTAAAGCCATTCTCATTAGATCACAGTGTAAATAACAAATCAATAGCTACTATTTTTTTGAAATCCAAGTGTATTTCAAGAAAAGTACACTTTTTAAGGACAATGTTACCGGGGTAATAACTGAAAATTGAAAAATGTTATCTATCTACTTAAATCATTATCATTATAATTAAATCCTATAATATCCTTGGGCTCCGTAAACTATTTCAATTGTTTAATTTACAGTGTATATCTTTATTATAGAGGCATTTCTTAAAAAATCATATATCTTTAATATATCTTTAATTGTCTTGGGGTTAATGTGGGGAAAAATGTACGCATATAGAGTATTTCCACGTTACGTTATACTATTTTTTTTGTGTTATATTTCCTTAAATATAATAGAGATCCCATATATGATTTAAAGGCACTTTTGCAATTACCACTTACATATAATACTCTCCTCCTAATATTATAATATACCACAGTTGCATTTCAGTAGATCACGTGTCTCCGTTTTCTCGACCACTCCCTGCCGCTGCCGTCCATCTTTTTTGATGATCAATTTCTTATTTGTTCACATTTTGTTTTATTTTTAATTTGAGAGCTGTCTGTAACCTAATGGTTGCCATCCCTTTTCTTCTGGCTCCTTAGGCTATAGCCTGATCACATGTTAGACGTGCTGCTTCCTGTGATAATGTGGCATTACAGGATGGATATTAGCATTTCCTGAGCTGTGCTGTGTTCCTATACCTGGATCCTGTCTCTGTGTGCAGACTTAGGGCCTCATTCAATTGTGATTTGGCCAATTGAATAGGGCTCTATATAAGCACATAGCATATTTTTTTTAAAGAAGTTTTTAGTTAGTGAAAACCTTGCTTTTGGATGGGTGTTTACTAACTAAAAACATCTTTAAAAAAAATATGTTATGTGCTTATTTAGAGCCCTTTTCAATTGGAAATTGCAATTGAATGATGCCCTTAATAATTAGCTGTCACCTTTTCATGACTCAGTGGATTTTTTTGTATAGATGTATGTAATCTCCTGTGACTTGCAAGTTCTCACAAGTAGGCCCCGCTTACATGTCTCTCATGTCTTGGTTGTTGCTTATTGTATATTGTCATATTTTGGTTAAAGGGACATGGAATTTATTTTATTTTTCTCTGTAAAATATTGCGTTACAAATAAAGGATAATAATGATAATAAAAAAGGTCTCTGAGCACATTTGTGTCTTGCATCCGGTGACATATATGTATCCTCTCTTCATTTCCTGTTACTTTTCAATGAAGTTTAAATGTGTCGTTCAGTCGTGTCTGACTCTCTGTGACCTCATGGACATTTTGGTTCCCTGACTGGAATCTGACCCAGGTTGCAGTGGTGAAAGCACCAAATCCTAACCAATAGAATTCAAGGGAACCCAGGAAGTTTAAATAGGTTTTACTTAATATTGTTTCATGCAAAAACTGTTTTTGTAATGTTTAAAAATGCTTCTTTTTTTTTTTTTTTTTTTTTTAAATGCTTGAGTGTCCAAGTTCGATCCTGTTTGACCGCGCACAGGCATGAATTTCAGGATTTCCTTTCTGTGTACAGGTGTCAATCAGCATGACTGAAGATGCGAAAGTCTCTCACCTGTGAAATCCTCAATCCAGGCCTTTGTGCGGATCACCAGGGCGGAACTTGGACACCCCTGCTTTATGTAAATATATATATATATAATTTGTCGTAATTGCGAGTTTGTTGGTAGCGCTATCTTAAAAGTTACGGCTTGCGCATGCAAAATTTGCGCCAAAGGCGCTTATCGCAAGGCCCACAGGTTGGGGATTTGCGAAGGTCTGCAATCAGCACCGAAGGTGCTCGTGAGGTCCGCAAGTTAGAAGGGGTGGGGGAGAGCCTTCAATTTTCGTTTCTGACCGGCAAGTCGCTGGCTAGTCTTATTATATAGCACTGCAGAATGTTACAGATATGTAAAACAAATAATAAATATTCCTTGCTATGTATCCCAAACTAAAATGTGAAATAAGAGCAAATAAACACAAGTAATGACCCTAAATATCAGAAGCTGACCATATGTAGAGATTCATTAGTGGACGCCATATTCTTTGTATACATTTGCTCTCCCTATCCGGTAACATTGTGATCCTTTCCTGTGTGCTCCATACAGCGCGCTGAAGCCTCTAATTACAAAGCTGCTATTCCTGTGCTATGTGAGGAATTTCATCATAGGGGCTGTCGGCCGGGCCTAGTCTCCTGGGGTTAATGATACACTCGGTCTGGAATTTTGTCTCTAGAGCTTTTTTCCCAAAGTACCAAAACAGGGGAAAACTGAGCGAGAAGGGTGATATTTGACAGGCCTCCTGGTCATGTTTTCCATATTTGGAAATGTTTACCCAAAGCACTGATCTATTGAAAGAGGAGGGGAGGTGAGTCAGGGTTTGGAAGCAGGATATGAGTGCTTTAGTAGATGTGACATCCCCCTCCCTATGTTTCAAGCTTGCCTTGTGGTCTCTTGTAGGTTTAGTGCCCCTGTGAATGTAGATCTGCTTTAAACTAACGGTGCTTGTCTGGAGTGGGTACAAGGCAGAGGTGAGTGGGTGCTTGCTTTTGTTATAATGGATGTCTGAGGAACAAATGGGGATTCAAGTGTTATAGGAACAAGAAACTAGACTGCTTAGAAAGCTCCTCATACTATAACTGGGGCTGGCAATTAAAAGACCAGCAGGAAAATGTTTTCCAGCTCAAATTTATTTCATTTTAAACAAGGAATACATGTTGAACGTAGAATTGTTGTGTAACAAACTTACCATTATTATTTTCATTTGTACTTCATGTGTAAAATGTATTAACTGAGAGAATAGTAGGCTACTGGTTTATTTTATTTGTCAATGAATAATAATGACATTTCTGGTGGCCATTTTTATTTCCCACAAGAGTACAGTGAGGATTAGCCACTAACCAGGAGCTTGGAACCGGAGGCCCACGTGGGTGTGCGAGATGCAGCTGTAATGAACCATACAATGCACAGAGCTTTATCCACAAACTCTTTTATCATATTGTTTTGTGTTCGTTTACAATTAAGAAATCCAGCATTTTATATCTTTGAGTTTTTAATTTAATTTTTGTAAGTATGTTTGATCTGCCTGAGAAATATATTAATTATAATAATAAGCCTGTTTGGCAGTGTAGGAGTCTACATGATGTCTTTAATGTACAGATAAAAGTATTGCAAAACATTTCATTTGACAATACATCTTTACTGAAATGGTAAGTTATCTGCAATTTTTTTTTGTACTACTTTTAATAGGTTTTATTCTGTAATTTCTCCCAATCAGGTTCCAAAACTGAAATAAACTATATTTTCTTAAGAGAACACAATCATTGGGATGAATTCTCATTGTATTGTAAGATATTTACAAATAGTACTTCTAAATAGGTAGTTTAATTATATATAACATACCAGGCCGTGTTAAGTCTATCTATAAATCCCATTTCAACATATAAATGAGGAAATCAGGACAGAGTGCTATATATAATATGTATATAGTGTGCTATGTCATCGTTTGCACATTGTAATTGTGTATTAACTATAGTTAAATCAAGTTACTAACAGGGCTGTTAATATCCCATTGTGATACCATATTGAGTAAAAAAAACATAACCTCCTCCAGCTGTTGAAAGGTTCCACGTCAGATTGTCCGATTAAGGCATTTATCATAGAAATGGTAAAAGTGGTGACGTCAGTTTTTAACCTCATATATTCAATGCAACATTTTACACACTAAAAAAAATGTTGAGCCTTTATAAATAACCATTAAATGGACGCGGAAATATATATATTTTTTCCTTTGTTGCATCAGAAAGTATTTGGTATTATGCTATGGTGTGTCGTCCAAATCCCCCACCCCCAATAATGGTCTTAGAGCAAAACTTATTCAAAATGTTAACTGCTCTTGGGGGCTTGTCCTCTACCAGCCAATGAGATCTGCAGGCCATTACATACTCTGTATTTCCTGTTAGTTTTGATGATGATGTAACACAACTTTTGTATTGTTTAAAACATGCTCTTTTTAAATGTTTAAAAAGAAAAATAGTTGTGTTTCATGTCGGTTGCTTTGATTGTATAGCTATAGGTCTGAGATGTATGTAAGCTATATCATTAGTTTGTGCATAATTTATTAGCTCCTCTGTGGGGTTAAAGGAGATTGGAACTAGTATATTAAAATATGCTGTATTCGGGGCAGCCATTGCCTTGTGTGTTTATCATATTTTTCTGCAGGCCATTTAGATTGGTGAGGTTTCCGCTGGTATTAAGTCTTTGGCACTAAGGATGGACACATTTCAATTGAAATATCATTTTATATTGTGTGGACCTCAGGTTGAGTTCTATTACAATGCATCCAGGTATCTTGGAGAGAACCAAAACTAGCTAAACAAATGTTGACTGGAACATGTGCAACAAACTAGAGTCACTTAAGACAACTTGTAAATCCATCAAAGAAACTGTAGTAATTCACACAAAAGTTATGAAATTGTGTAAAATATGTCGAAAAAGCTATGGCTGGATAGGAAACCTTGGTTGACCCACTGAGTCATGTCTTAGTAGAATGGGACTGCCCCAAGGCTGAGGTGTGCCGCTGCCACTCTTGTGCTCACCTTACAATACATACACTTTCACGCCTGTTAACTGTCCTTTCCTAGGAAATATGAGGTATTTTGCTATAATCCTTCATAATCAGGGTCTACTTTCTGTGCTTATCATGCACTGATTCTTTGCTTTATTGTATTTTAGTTCTTATTACTTTTTTCACTTTTGAGGCATAACTTGATATTTATTTAATAGACTAGAACATAACTTGTAACAGCATCTCAAGTAGGATTTCTTGTTGCTATACAGATGTTTATTTAGTGGTTGTCTAATCTCCTGGATTTTTATTTATTTGTTATGTGGGAACCAAGGCCCCAGAATTATAACTATCATCTGTACTGGCTTAGTTTGAGATAACACTGAATGTCAGCAAAGCAAGAAGACAAAACAAAGATTCCTTGTTTGTGGTAAATGTGACCCGAAATGTCTGCAACTAATCTAAAAGTGTTTTATTTTTTTTATTACTAGAACTTTCACTTCCAAAAATGATTTAGTTGTACTGTTTATTATTTTCTTTCATTTTTTACATTACTACATGAAAAGGCATTGAAAGATAACATTTTGCTTGTTTGTATTCTTAGACTTAACACTAGTAAAATGGGCACCTCCTCCACTATAATCTCACCCGCCATGCATCTCCATCACTCTTGTCTCACGCCAAGTCATCCATCTTGGTTTCATGGGCGAGTATATCAACTGAATATACTTATTTTGTGATTGTCACAAATGTTACGTGTTTGCTTTACACCTTATAGATAAAACAAATTCTATAAAACTTGCGACTTGGCCATCAAAAATGACGGCATAAAATGTTTAAGCATCGCATTGCTGTTGTTTGCCACATGATGCGAGCCTCGCTATGCACGGCTTCTCTCTCTCTCCCCCCTTCCCTTCTGTGTCCTCTCCCTCTTCTCTCTCCTCTCTGCAAGCCTTGCAATGAGTGCCTTCTGCACCCATTGCAGGCCTCCCATCACAAATAATGGGATATTTCATCCCCCCCCCCGTGTCTCTTCCGCCACTCCATCCCCTGTGTCTCTTTCCGCCACTCCATCCCCTGTGTCTCTTTCCGCCACTCCATCCCCTGTGTCTCTTTCCGCCACTCCATCCCCTGTGTCTCTTTCCGCCACTCCATCCCCTGTGTCTCTTTCCGCCACTCCATCCCCTGTGTCTCTTTCCGCCACTCCATCCCCTGTGTCTCTTTCCGCCACTCCATCCCCCGTGTCTCTTTCCGCCACTCCATCCCCCGTGTCTCTTTCCGCCACTCCATCCCCGTGTCTCTTTCCGCCACTCCATCCCCCGTGTCTCTTTCCGCCACTCCATCCCCCGTGTCTCTTTCCGCCACTCCATCCCCCGTGTCTCTTTCCGCCACTCCATCCCCCGTGTCTCTTTCCGCCACTCCATCCCCCGTGTCTCTTTCCGCCACTCCATCCCCTGTGTCTCTTTCCGCCACTCCATCCCCTGTGTCTCTTTCCGCCACTCCATCCCCTGTGTCTCTTTCCGCCACTCCATCCCCTGTGTCTCTTTCCGCCACTCCATCCCCTGTGTCTCTTTCTGCCACTCCATCCCCTGTGTCTCTTTCCGCCACTCCATCCCCTGTGTCTCTTTCCGCCACTCCATCCCCTGTGTCTCTTTCCGCCACTCCATCCCCTGTGTCTCTTTCCGCCACTCCATCCCCTGTGTCTCTTTCCGCCACTCCATCCCCTGTGTCTCTTTCCGCCACTCCATCCCCTGTGTCTCTTTCCGCCACTCCATCCCCTGTGTCTCTTTCCGCCACTCCATCCCCTGTGTCTCTTTCCGCCACTCCATCCCCTGTGTCTCTTTCCGCCACTCCATCCCCTGTGTCTCTTTCCGCCACTCCATCCCCTGTGTCTCTTTCCGCCACTCCATCCCCTGTGTCTCTTTCCGCCACTCCATCCCCTGTGTCTCTTTCCGCCACTCCATCCCCTGTGTCTCTTTCCGCCACTCCATCCCCTGTGTCTCTTTCCGCCACTCCATCCCCTGTGTCTCTTTCCGCCACTCCATCCCCTGTGTCTCTCCCTCTCCCTCTCCCTCTCGCGAAAATATTTTACGAGTTTAACGGCCATCATTTTTTTCAAGCCCGTAACTTTGAATAGCAAATTAGCTTGCAACCTCACTTACGGAGCTCATTGTGGCTCTTGCCTGTCCCCCCTCTACCTTGTTGCAATAGGCCCAGGGGGGCAGCCTTAGCGCTCATTGTGAGCCCCCCCTCTACTTTTTAAAGGGCCTCGCGATAATCGGCCATGCAGGCCATGGCATGTGCTATGTGCATGCGCATCCCTGTAACTTTGCGAACGTTACAAACAAACTCTCAATTATGACAACTATATATATGATAAGAAATACATTACTTATTATTTTGTTCAATTCAATGAAACCTGTTCCCTTTATTCATTTTGGTTTTTCAAAATTATGAAAAAGTTTCCAGGTTACTTATTTGTGATCCAATGTGATTTTTATGATTACTATAAGTCTTTTAGATGTTATTATAACTTTACATTGTGTTTGATTTGAAAGGCTAGGAAATGGATTCACTTTTTGGGATTTAGCGGACCATATTTAGAAATGCTTCTTTTAAATTATATTAATATGCACTGCTTGTACACAAGGTTTAACTATACCCAGATTAATAAAATAACTGTAATATATAGACATTGATATAGGTGTAGAATTAATAATCTTAGTAGATGACTGTAGTGGTATAGACAACAAGAAACCACTGTCTGCATAATGGTCTGATCATATATACTATGACAGTGTGTCGATGAGAGGCAGCAAGAACACTTTGCGTATTTTCAAAGTAAATATAACTCCTTTTTAAGGAGCTTGGTGATAAGCTTCTCTGAGTAGTTGAGTATTCTGAGAGAAATATAGAAGTAGTATCATCTTCACTGACCTTTCTGTCTTTCTAATGTTGTGAAAAGTCCTAGGTAGTTTGACAAGTGTAAAATGTGTTGGGATCTATGGAAAGTAATATTTGTGAAGGTGTGGTGTATGTCTTTCAATGGTGAGAGAATTTTGGAGATGTGAGCGGTTATTGTGCTAGTATGGGTCAGAATTTTACATGTGACTTTGGAAGACCTAGGGAGCCAGTGAAGAGACTGACAAAGCAAAGTAGCAGATGATGAATGGGTGAAGTGGATGAACCCTGCAGCCGTATTTAAGATGGATTAGTGTGGTGATAGGTGGGTGAGGAGAACGCCAATTAGCAGAGCAGATGGTGAAAGGGCCACTTAATTCAGCACAATGTGGACTGCATCACTGTAAAGATCTCCTAAAGAGCATGTTAAGATAATTTGTGAAATAAGTGCATTTTTCACTTTCGTGTTTATTAGAAGAGAATATGTATCATGGTTTACAACATTTTGCTGTCGCAACAAGAAATATATAAAAAATAAACAATGAAAAATGTAATAGTACATTCACTGTAAGAATGTGATTAAACCATAATATTCAAAATGTTGTCGTAATATATAGTTCATGTCTTTTATTTTTTTGTTTTGTTGAAGTGTTCTAAGTGATAGTGTTCAAATTAACTTTGACTTCAACCGAGGTGAATAGTAGATTAATAAAAGTGGACAAAAAAAAGGGGGCTGGAAAGTGGAGAGTACAAAATAAAAACATTACCGTAAGTAAAATAAAACATCAAATAAGAGAGCAAACCATTGAAAACATGATAATTTCCTTATCTGCAGTTTTATCTCCTCTCACTTCAGAAGTTTGTAACTCATGCCTATCTGTTGTCTCAGGGGTCGTAGCCAGCATCAGGATTGCAAGACCTCCTCCTATGCCTGTGATGGTTATTTCAAAGAAGTGGAAATAAGTACACTCTCCCTCTCTAGCCTTATATTCACCTCCTCTACCTAGGCTTTTGTATGCTTTCTTTTTCTCTACAGGAGGTTCGGGCAATGAGGTGTAGATAGCTATGGTTGCCATACATTGGAATCATGACCATTTTTGTAAATATTCTCTCAGTTCTTTAAAGATAAAAGGGTAATTAGTCTGGTAAAGGTCTTTCCAGAGGTCGTAATATTAACTCTTATATATCTAATGCTTGTTTTCGGCTAGGAAAAGTTATAGTTGAGTTTAAGAAGTTTATTTCTGCAGGAAGGGTCATATTTAAATCCTCGGTCTTGTCCACGTTTGTTTTTAAGTCAGAGAAGTGTGGATTGGGTGTGCATAAGAGGAATTGATGTGATAGGTTTGGTAAGAGTGCAGAGTAAATCCTCAGCCAGGAGACAGTAGCCCTCGGGATTTGCCTGCCTTTAAACTCTGAAATAGCGACAGAGGAGGTCAGGGATTAAAGGAATACGTTTTTTATTTGAGAGGTCTGGGAAGTCACAAAAAAGAAAAGAGCACATCACTTTCACTGTGTTCTGTGTGTTGTACAAAAAAAAGATCTCCAGACATCTGTAGGAAATAGTTTGGCTAAAAGAGATATTTAAGTTTGCCTGTGTTGTGCGCGTGTACGTGGAGAAGAGTAGTCAAGCTTAGGATCTACAGTTAAGTTGAATTCTCCCTTGTTTTAATTATTTTTTTATTTTTGCCTAAATTCTGGTCAGTGATCCCAAGAAACCAAAAACACTGTACCACGTCTATCTGTGGAGGCATGGAATACTGGTATTCATCAAAAACAGCAAAGCTATGGTTTAACTGGTAAGTGCAGTGTAACCTGAAGCCATTGGAAAGCTATCAATAATCCCCCATAGAGCCTCACATAACATGTACAGACTAATTACTCCTGCAACAGCCAGCCAGTGGTCAGTATAGACTGTATGTAAACAGGGATTTAAATCTTAAGATTTGTTTAGTGGTAATTAGTGTAATAAAAAAAAAAAAAATAGTATATAGATCAAGTTAATCACAGAAACTGTGAATGGAGCAACTGTGAATTAACCATTAGCTGTTCGAGTGCTAGTGGAACAGGGGCTATGTAACTGAATCTTTGGGATGTTTATATCTAGGTGGCAGAAAACCACTGATTAACTCCAAGTTTATTAACTCATAGTGAGAGAATATATAAGTTAAAAAGAGATGGTGGTCCAAGACTGAATCTCATGGTAACCCAACATATCGGCAGAGACGTCTACGAATACAGAGTACTTTAGAGCAGAATGATTAGGACAATTAGAAAGCATGTTAAAGGCCAGATGAACTGGGAAGTCTGCAGGATAAGTATGTGGGTGTATGAAGAGTGAGGTCTTTGTGTTAGCTGCTAGTAGGTTGTTTCTAATAAGTTACTTGTTGTGGGTGGTGTTTGGAGCATGTGTTAAGGATAGAATCCACCTTGGAGGATATTCTCCGTCCAAGCCCAGGGTTCCTTTACACACCTCACCAGCTGGAGCAGACGGCAGAATCTTGGTTACCTTTCATTAGATCAAACAACCCCAAATAATGCTTGGAAATCCCAGCATCCAGGAAAGAACATAGCTCTATCGCCTACGTCTTAACCAGAAAGTCTATATTCAGCAGTGTATGGAATATTTATGGAATAAATACAATAGTAACTAAACATATTAGCAAAAAATGTATTAAACAGCGGTGCCATTAAACAATATTACTTGGTAACATAATAACTGTTTCATACTATGTGTAATATGTGACTGGTTAGTAGGCTGGTTGTTTCTGTCTCTCCATAGGAGGCCTTTAGTGATAAGTTGTCCCATTTAAAGCTTTTTCAGCTCCACAAATAACCTATTAGATCTGCCTTTGCAAACAATAATTTGATTACACTTCCATAGACTGTCACACAGTATACCTTGAATTACCGCATAAATATTTGTATAATACATACATACAAATATCAGGCATGTTTAACATGAATATAACCACTATAGCAAATTGTTATCCACAAATATAGTGTACGCAATATTGCATGGCAATGAAATGCACCCACCTCTATAGCACAGTGAATATACACAAAGCTGAACATGGTATCGCCAGTACAGTGAATCTTATGTACACGCTACAGAATATGTTGGCGCGTTATAAATAGACGATAATAATAATTAGCCTTGAGGCCCAATACACTACACGGAACCCTAATTGGCACATGGGGGTTTGTGAACGTGAATTATAAATAAAATCTATGAAAAAAGAAATTTCCTATAAAATATCCCATGTAACCAATCACATTAAAGATTTCCATGTGAGCAATCGTGTTAATTCCAGTATGCACTGCTCAGTCAGACGGCTTCGTACTATAGCATCCGTACTACACATTTAATCCTTTCCTCAAAGGATTCTTTTTTTTTTTCCTCTACAGCACAATCAAAGTTTCCTAGAATCAACACTTCTATTTCCAAAGGAAAAAGCACAAAAGCAGCATGATGTTTGGCATCCTGCCAGATGCACTAACTGCGCCGCTCATTATTTGTCAAAGGCAGTAATTGATTGTAAGATCACAAGCAACAGACCTTTTTATTTTTTCTGCAGGCTGTTTGTTCTCTCTGTCAGGATGCTCCAGAACTCTAGGACATGAAATTATCTGTCCTGGTTAGACGATCAACGCGTTTCTCTTCTTGAACATTTTGTTACTCAAGTTTATCACACAAAGTGTTCCGGTCAGATCCTACAGCATTGTCTTAGTTCTAGATATCCACCAATGCAAAACTCAGGTGGCTTTCAAGAAACTTCTGTTATGTTCTGGTATATACCAGGGCCCTCATTCAATTGCAATTTGGCCAATTGAATAGGGCCCTAAATAAGCACATAGCATATTTTTTTTTAAAGAAGTTTTTAGTTAGTGAAAACCTTGCTTTTGGATAGATGCTTACTAACTAAAAACTTCTTTAAAAAAATATATGTTATGTGCTTATTTAGGGGCCTATTCAATTGGCCAAATTGCAATTGAATGAGGGCCTAAGACTTCATTGTCTGAGCTTTCTGCTAGTTCAGGACTTGAGACTGCAAAATAAAATCCAGTAGTAGAATAGAATAACCAAAAGCTATGTGATTAGATTCTCATGGAGTTTATTGTTGTATATGTATTCCAATGCATTGTACATTTACTTAAAGGGACCCTAAAGTTTATATTCACCATCTACATGTACAGGGCTGGATGTACTAAATGTTTATGCTGTGACATAATAATTTACAATTGGTGAGTGGACTGTAAGAATTTATCTCTAGATCAGTGCTGGGCAAATGGATTGGACACGGAACAGTCCAGGATTTCAGTATGTGTTTGATTTTTGGTGGATAGATCTGTATTAAATAGTAACTTTCATTTAAACCTATTCATACTGTCTTTTCCAGTTGATTTACTTGAGTGGTACCAGTAGTGCAGTTGGTTGATGTATTGAGCTTATGGGGCAAGTTGTAAAGTCCAGAATGGACCATAAATTCCAAGCACCCTCAATAGCTATATACTCTTTTCACATCAATAATAAATGTCCATTTTCCCCTCTTTGGAGTTAGTATGTCTGAAGAAACCAAAGTAGAAGGCTGGACTTTGTTGTTGCAACAGTTTATGTTGTCATGTACAGAATGCGTTTGATTTTATTCTTTTCACAAAGGAAGCGGATAGGGAGGGCTGCTGCACGAATAACTGGGTTATATAAAAACACTTTGTAAAATCAATGTGTATTTCACAGGTTTATAATTTAAAACCTTTTTCATTTAGTTCTCAGTGTTGTGTTTGATGTAGAGCGGAATTGATAAACTCCCTCATCCTTTAAGACTTGGAAGAGATTAGTTCAAAGGGCTCCTTCTGTTAGCGTGATGCCATACAGTTACATTTACGGCCAAATCTTTAGATTTGAGAATACTACAGTGCTCTGGACTGTCCAACCCTGTCGTGTGATATATTTCCATGCAGTGCACCCTGGCACCCGTGCTTTGCTTCTTTTGCTGTTTTGCCCCTTGTGACCACTTGGCATTCTCATCCTGTGCTAGTTTTCTGTTATCAAGGAATACATCAGCCCATCTGCATGCCATAAGCATAACCATGTCTGACTTCTAGTACACAGACATTTAGCTTTGGACAATCACTCTTTAGCAGCATGAAATCCATTTCAGATACAGTGCTATACGATCTCAGAAGAAAGGTCATCTCTGGAATGGTGCATCTTCTACTGGTGTATAATGGCACAATTACCGGCCTCACTTATGCCCATCAGATTGCCATCAAAATAAACACCTAAAACCTATGTGTGTTACAAGAGATCACCTTTATTAAGATACAGTGTGGAAGAGCGAAAACTGAGTATATTTGCTTTTCCTTAGTGCTTTTCCTTCTTGATACACTGCAATTCCGGATAGATTTTATACCTTGGCACATCAGACCATCTACCCCAGCTATTACTTTTATATCACACGTTAGATCTTTTTATCTATTTGCATAGGTATCCTTGTAAAGTCTCTTCACCACAGAATTAAGGGAACAAGGAAGGTTTCTGCATTTCACTAGCAATATAATTAATATACCTATGTACCAGTTTCATTTTATATACCTTATTATTATATTAAGAAGTGCTTACATTTTCTGCCTAAAATCATACAGTTTCTACCAGTTTGCTTCTGCCCTCTGTCGCTCATGAAATGCAGGGTTGCAAATAAGCCTGTTAGTGACCTCTCTCAAGGTGTTCATAGCAGAATGCTGCCACTGATTGTTTACTATGAGACAGTGCAACCTCTGTACACTGTCTTCATGAGCTGCAGTGTGAAGAAACTATTTGTAAGATTTTAGGCAGAAAAAAAATCAGAGCTTTTAAGCACTTGTTAAAAAAATAAAGTGCACAAAAGTAAAGCAATACATAGGTATATTAGATTTTTTTAAAATCCTTAACTCCTAGTTTATCATTTGTATATATTGTATATACACTATTTTGTAATAGAGAAGACACCGTATGTCCAACTTCATAACAAGATACAAACTAAGAAGCCAGTGTCTGGGAGAGATCCCTTGTAGAACTGTAAGGATACAACTTAGCATTGTTCTATTCTGTTAGTAAAATGTGACTCTATTCCCGTAGGTTTCTACCCAGTGCCCTATTGCTCAATTTTGCCCAATGTGATTTTTTTATTGCTGTAAAACAGTAATAGTAGTAGCAATTGTTAAAGGGCCATTTATCTTCACTGTGTGAAAGAGCACAAGATTGTTTGTTTGTTAAAATGACCTACTTTTTTAATTGCATTAATAACGGCAAAAAAGAAGTGTAGCCTGCCTACTGACAGTTACTGATGTTTCAGATGGCGAGCCGAGGACTCTGATTTATAGCAGGTTTTCCCTGCGCTCCGGAATGCCCTCACATGTTAACCTATACTTGACCTGCTTTAGGTGATTCCAGCATTACATGCTCTTCAAAGACGGATTTGTTAAAGGTTAACCTCCTTTTCGTTTTCTTTTGCTCAATACACAGAGCGGTCACATTTGTCTGGCTGGGGGCAGTCAGTAACTCATGCAAATGTAGATTTAATTTATTTGATTTCTCAGTGAAAAATGCACATATTTTTAAAAATTCTAAAAGTATTTCAGCATGGTTTTAGGAGATCTTTACTGTGATGTGTCCAGATTGTACTGAATGAAGTGTTCTTTTTAACTTTATAAATTCTCTCTCAGATTTGTCATGTGCATATTTAGTACAAAAGCAGTTTTTTGCAGATTTAAATGTTTATCATGTTGACTAATATCATGAAGTGGATGGAGAGGAAGATCCTCTGCAGATGATGGAAATCTGTACACGAGGACGGATCAAATATTGTATGTACAGCACATACATGCATTTTGTCCTCAGTCACCTTTGCTTCTTTGCACAGACACCAGCTATTTTCAGGCGGTGTCTGTTCTGGATAGTAATTGTTGCAGCCGTGTTGTCTGTCATCACCCCTGGAGTCCCTATGTAACGGGTGGGAGCTCAGAGAGAGCTGCACTAGCTGGGGCTAAATAATTCAGCATTGATTGGATCCACTGAATAGCTGTGCAATGGCGCACATTGTTCATACAGCTCTCCCCTGATTAGCGGAGGGAGGGAGCTCTTTGTTTGTTACCTTCTCTTTGTGACTGTAAATAATGCAGACACAGCAAATGAGAGCTGGAATTTCAGGAGAACACTTTGACCTACAAATATTGTCAGCTCCGCTCCAGTTACAGAACAGCAAAGGGAGGAGATGTAGTCTGGGAGTCACTTGTGCTGTCTGGGATAGTCTCTTAAAGGGATAGCAGCACCACCATATCAGGCAGCAAAATACTGTGCTTAGTGTTTTCTTTCTATAACCTTGATAACTACCAAAATGGTTTTAGAAACAAAGTTACATTTAACCTTTTTTATGCAATTATTCTTTTCTATGTAATTATGTATCTATATATCTATATCATATATATATATATATATATATATATATATATATATATATATATATATCACATATAATAGTTGTCAAACTACAAAACGTTGTTGCGCTCATTGCGAGCCTCTCGGATGGTCTCGGCTTTTGCTCTCATTGTAAGGTCTGCGCTGATGTCCTTTTTGCGCTTATTGCAAGTCTCTCCCCTGGTGTAGTTTGTGTCCTATGAGCACCGTTGGCGCTCCATGTGAGGCGCAAGGTATCCTTGTTCAGATAGCAGCTTTCTCTACATTCAGAGTCTCCTTAAATCTCCGGAAGTTGATCAGCAGAATCCACAATGGTAGATTTCACAGTAGCGTGTTGCTGTTCAGTCATCCAGTCGGGTCTGACTCTGTGACCCTATAGACAGCAGTACATCTTTTTCAGGCTTTTTTTCAAGGTTTTTATGGCAGAGATACTGGAATGGGATGCCAGTTCCTTCTCCAGTTTGACCTCTCTGCTATGATGTACCCATATTAGTTGACCCTACATGGTATAGCTCACAGCTTTACTGAGGTACACAAGTCCCTTCACCACAACAAGGTAGCGATCCAGAAGGGGCACAGCAGCAAACTTTCATATAAAAAGTTAATAAATTGGAGGCTTATTACTTTTTTAGAAAGCAGAAAAAAACAAAAAACATACTTTTTGGAAAAACTATGCCTTAAAAGACTAAATACCATACCCATTTTTTTGTGGCAAGTCGCTAGTGTATGTATGTGTAATATATAATATATAATATAATATATATATATATATATATCACACACTTCTTTGTACTGTCTACCTTTATTGCCCTTCCCTGCACTATTAATAATAGGATGATCAGATTAAACACCCACTGCATGTCCTTTAGAGACAGAATTTGTGATCAAGTCATTTAATGCTTTCCTTTAAATATTTATGTGCTGTAAAAAAATAGTGTGTGATTTTCAATCTATATGTCCTATACTGTGCCACACATGTAAGATGTTGTTGTGATCATGATGTTCCTACCAGCTATGGTCAGAGCATGTGTTTTTTTCCCTCCCAGACTGTGGATATCCCACTTGTATATTACAGTGCCACTAAATGTTTAATGCTCCCTCTATTTAGTACGACCTTCATGGTGAGCGCACAGAATAAAATTACCCAGTGACCTAAATACCATTTTTTTTTGTCCTGATTTCACCTTTTTAAGGCAACTGTTTACAAAACAAGACTGTGTTACTATCGATTCATGTTTGGAGCAGGCCTAATGAAATCTTGTTGGTGCATTGATTTGTGAGGTCGGCCTTCCAGTTCTGACTCTGATAATCAATGCAAGATATGGGCACAGCTTTATTTAACCATGCAAAATATTTCTATTTTCATCACAGGGAACACCCAAACTCATACATAAAATAATCTTCATTTTACAGTGTGTTAGTTATTTGAGAGTCCAGGGGCCTGATCCACTAAATGGTGACATGTTGACCAGCTCTTATAACCCCACTGTTCCCATGCTATCATTATATGGTACTAGCTACTTGCCCGTCAAAAAATGACGGGATTAAAATTGTAAGGCTGGCAATGCGGTTTGCCACACAATGTGAGGCTTTTGCTCCGCCTACTCTACGGGCCGCTCATTGCAGGTTTCGTTAACCTGCAAGTTTTCTGCTTGTGAATGCCATGTGTCTCTTTCCACCATCTCCCCCTTGTCCCTTTCCTGTGTCTTTCTCCTCTGTGTCTCTGCTGCATGTTTGCATGTTACGCTCTGAAGGCCATTTGTTTTATTTTCAAAGTCCCATGTGCCTGGCGTTGTTGGTGTAAGTGTTACTGTCTTTGCCGTCGTGTATTTTCTATGTCCTGCGTGCCTTTCCTTGCCTAGCCTCGTTTTCATCCAGTTTCAGATTTTTTTTAAATGTTTTTCGTTCACCATTTTTTTCCTGCTCAGAATTCAAAGAAATACAGTTATTGCACTGCATTCTGGGAACCTGGGCAAGGACATGCAAATGTTCCCACAAAGGCTTGACTCTTGTAATCCATTACTATTTTAAACATGCCTTCCTTTAAGCATATGCCTGCTGTATTACACAGCTTTGAGCAAAGCTCAGGATGGATTATACAAAAGCTAGGAATCCTACCCACGTACAGCTGTTTTAAGGTTACTGCCTCATCGTGGGGCCGGTTCCTGGCTTCTGCAGAAGATTTTTTGAGGAGGTGTGTGTGATATAAGAAGGGGAAAGTAAGAGGTGTGTGCGTGAGTAAACTCCTGTATATAATCTCTACACAATTTTTCAGTTATGAAATAAAAAATAATGATGGGTTCATATTTTTTGCATTTAATAACAAAATTATCATGCAAATTACTTTGTAAAAATATCAAGATGAATCCGTGAAAGTTGTAGAAAAAAAATTACTTGTGATTTTGCTTTTTCTATGCATGATGAAAATGTGTGCTTTTTTTTGTGAAAAATATTCATTATGTAGTGGCATGAAAACCCTTAAAACCATTTAAAAAAAAAAGATAGATTAGATGCTTGAAACTTAAATGATGAGCACTGGGGTCAAAATGAGGTATTATTTAATAGTGTCTTTAAACATTATTAATCCTATATATGTGACAGTTCATGTTTTATTTAACAGGTAAAGATAATCACATATAATAGTTGTCACGCTTTGCGTGGTGCGTACGCCAAAATGAGCAGGACTTAGCCACCAAACACGTAGTAAATGCGGGATCGCCGTTGGCTGCAACCAGTTGCCCAACGCGAGAGTTAGAAAAAAATAAATACGAGACGCAGGACTTAGAAAAAAAAATCAGAGATAGGAAAAATATGAAGTTAATGGCCAAACCATGCAAAGCAAAAAACCCTAAAAATACAACAAAAACATCACACACAGCATGGGGGAACAGCCAGGTCATCCTGGAGTGTGGTGGAACACAAATTTAAATAGGTTTGGACGAGTGAGTGAAAAAATGGCTGCCCAAAAAAATGAAAACTAGGCTACACGACCCCGGGCTGCGCAAAACACCCGCCAACCGATGAGCACTTGAACGTACGAGGTACAAAATACACTATTACAAATGATGGAAAAAGCTTGCGAGCCATGTAACACGTAGACAAACAACGCCAGTTTACAACACTAACTTGCAACTAATAACATTACGAATCTAAAATGGTGCTTTACACAACTAAAACAATGGTTTGCCCTCGCGCACACCGCCTATTTCTGATGCACAGTTGGGACATTGCTGACACTTTCTCCTCAGGGCAGCAACAGTCCAACTGTACATTGTATGCTGCAGGAAAATAACAGATTGTTAGCTCTTCAGGCTATTGATTGCTTGATATATTAATTACAAATAGGTAAAGTATATTAATTTAAGTAAATAATTAATTATTAGTTGTATATATAATAATTATTAGTATGTATATATTCCTTTTAGTATAATTGTTTTAGATCGTTGTTGTGTGTTTTTTTTGCTTTTTTTTATCATTTTAAACTAATGTCCATCTCTTAAACTTTCTATCATCCTTTTATCATTTTTAAAGCAGTATGCAATGAAAACAAATGATTTATATTTGAAAAAATTGAGTGACTCATAATGATAATTTGGGAAGAGAAAGTTGTAAAGTTAGTTTTTAGTAAAAAAAAAAAAAAGATGTTTGTGCTGGACCATGGTGGAGGCATCCATGACACATATACTGGAAGCTGTGGGTGAGTTTACATTTCTAGTGCTTCCATTTAGTGCTTCTGGGCCTGTGAAGTGGAAGTTCTGTGGTGTCCATTTCAGTTATATTCATTTATATAACAAAGCTTTCTGACCTCTCCCTCCAGGTCTCAGGAATTAGTGTAACAAAGACCAAACTGCTTCCTCTACTGTCTTCAACAATTGAGGTTTCTCCTCAGAATGTCATGTCCATGTCTTTCACATTTGCTGATGTTTAACTACAATGGTCCTATCAAAACCACCACAGTCTGAATGAATGATTAGAAATCTATAAAATCTCTGTTTTTCCTGCAGAACATGTCCCCCCAGTCTCACAGTTGTGTCCGACCAGTCAGGACCTGTACAGTACCATCAGAGGTGCAGCTGATAATGATTTAGGAGACTTGTGACTGAACAAGGGTGGGCCAGTGCCTGCCAAAACACTCCAAATGATTGCCTGTGCCACAAGATATGTTGTAAGCTTCAGATAACTCATCTTGGGGAGTTTTTGTTTCCGGTGTCAAACACCCTCTTTTTAGTATACATTAAAATATAGGGTTTCCCTGCCACATCATAAAGCTATCCAAGACAGCTTCACTGCCACCCAAGCAACAAGATGGTTTCTTCTTAAAGCGAGTTAAAAACTGTTTATATGCTGGAAATGTTTCTCATACGCAGATCAAAGGTTAGAAAAGTCTGAATCATTTCATTCGGTTGCTGTTGTTCTCCACAGATGTTGTTATTACTGTTATAACATCAGCCTGTTCTTGAACATTATGCAAGACTCGGAGCACACATTTTTCTAATTTATTTGTGTTAAATGTCTTCTGTTTGCCACAAGTCGTGTTGGAATGCTGAGCAAAAATGGCGGCTCATAGACTGTGATGTTCAATTGTAAGTATTAGTCCATCTCTATTTCTTTAGGTGGTGATGAGGGGCTGGGCTACTGGGTCACTGAATGTAACCCAAGCATTATAGTCGTTATTAGCCCTGGCACAGTGTACATCATCACTGGGATATGTCAGAACGGAGCGTTGCCAGTTTGCTACAATATAGTCCTGGGATCATGTGCTTTTGTATGATGAGCAGAGTGGACACGCATGAGCTGTGCATTAGAGATGAAACTGAATATACTAATATTACCAGATTTTAACAAACTAATGAGATTGGCAGCTCTGTAAGCTGTACAAATGTTTTCTCTTAATATATTTTTCTGTTAATACTTTATGCATAGATGATCTTGTCAGGCTAGAAACAGAAAGTTGCAGCATAGCTCTCCACAGATATAAAACTCCCCTGTCTCACACACACAACTACCACCAAACTATAATTTATGCTTCCAGGATCCACCTTTTTTCCCCAATAACTAGCTTTCTGACTTTCCCTGCTTAATTATGCTGAGTCTGACATTGTTTTGTTGTTGTTGTTGGTGCAGCACACCAGGCACATCTGTCTGTATTTTTGATTGGGCAAGATACTGGAGTGGGTTGCCAGTTCCTTCTGCAGTGCTTCTTTTAACACAAAAGTAACCAAAATGCCCTATTTTATCTGGTACATTTTTGTAAAATATTTACACCAATATGATCTTGGCCTCGGTTATAAAAACGGACTTTTAATTATGAAAATATTTATTATATGTTTGTTATAGATGTGGATACACGAGCTAATGCACCATTCAGTAAACATGACTTGTCTTTTTTGCAGCTGCTTGTCATTACTCCTTATGACAAGGTATTCCTAGGAAAGATGCTGGCTATGTTGGCGTCTGCATTTCAGTGATTACTTCCTAGACAGATACAGTGGATTTCCAGTAAAGACCGGGAGTATCAAACGGCAGGAAGAGGCCCAGCCCTGCACAATTCACTCCATATAGGGAGAAAAGAGGAACAGGGGAGGGACACTGACTCATACCAGACATGCAGAGCATTCCTCTCCTCTTCAGAGCTCCCTCACTGCCCAGATGAAATACATTCTCATTCATCATTTAATATAGATGAAAGAGACCCTACACACATAAGGGAGAATATTGGGATAACAATTCAAGCAGGGGTCTGTCTCTTGTTTTAACCCTTATAGCATAAATTGGCTAGACCTTCTAACACCTACCGCCCATTTTTGATTGTAACATTTACTTAACGCCCACCGATACCGCAGTAACTCAATTTACCTCGTTTATATCATTTCTGGTTCCATAAATCCTATGACACTAGCTATGTGTCGTCCTGTACTTACTAGATAATGATCCAGTCGTGACTGCTGTCCCTAGGCTCTCGCCATCTCGCCAACCAACCAAGCTCCCGTCAGCTACGCCACCTAGGGCTTACCCCGCTGCCTAACATGAAAGCTTGACTCGCCCACTAGGGGGCCATAGGGACCAGCTTGACTACCACTGATCTATAAGAAGATTTGCAAGTTGTTTAAAAAAAAAATCCAATGTTCAATATTTAACTCCTATTAAAATTAGAAAATCAGCATCCAGTTGTGTAGCTGGTCTCCACTATTGTAAAGCTGTGGTTCTCAAACCTCTCATCAAGACCTACCAGACAGGCTATGGTTTAACAAAGTTGAAAATGAATTGTTCCTCCTGTGTTCACACAGTTTTAAACCTAAATCATGGCCTTTCTGGTGGGTCTTGAGAGAGGATTGAGAACCACATGTCTAAAGGACTTAAACATTAGACAGTTTTATTTAGACTAAATTGAGTCCAAATATTCCTTCATGGCCTGCAACTTAGCCAGAGGTTGGTGTAAAATCATACCTCTGTCTGTAACACGGCCACCATAAGCCAATGAGGGGCACTGTGTTGATACAAGCTTGTGTCTGTTATTTATAAACAGCCTGCTTACCTTTTAGTGGGTGAAGATCGCAGCTGCTAAAGCTGATCTTTCAGAGTAAATATAATATTCAATGAAGCTTCTTTTCTTTTTTTTTTTTTACATAATTGATTATGAATGTCATTAGTGATCAGTGCCTAATTAGACAACCATGTTTGTGTATATTCATGTGCAATCTAAGTTATATAATTTTACTTCCAGTACCTTAAACTGTATAAAGTTAATAGAATGTATTCAAAAGTATAAGAGATAATAGGTAGACATATCTGCAGTCCCTACGTTATCCTAAGGAGTGTATTATCTATAATATGATAGAGATCTCATAGAATTACATGTGGAGAGTGGTTGCAGCTCGTTAATGCATATAGCTCATTGGTACAGAGTAGACAATGCTCACACACAACCTTTTTTAGGCTGCCCAGCACATTGCTTATTTTTAGGGATTTTGGCACTGTTAAAACATGATGTTCTCTTTGAAAGGAAATGACTGTGTTGGGCAATTTATTAATCCATGGCACATTGCTCCTTAGAGAATATTCAACCTCTTCAGTTTTTGGGATGAATTAAATTTACTTCTTCTATATGAAAAACGTTATAACCTTTTGCATCGATAGGGGGAAATGATAAAATAAATGGTTTTAAAATAATCTAATCTGTTAAAAAGGATATTAAGGATAGTATGCTGTTTAAGCTTTTCAAAGTCTCTGGTTCCCCCTCGAGCTGTGCATCAGGGGTATGGTCAGCTCTGCCTGTGTGCTGGACTAAAAAGTCTGACCATTGTAGGTTCTGCTGCAGACTGAGCATGCTCAGTAAAGGGGACAAGTCTATGATGGCTCATGCACTGACATTGGATGTGTCCATGAGACAGCTGCAAGCAGGTTACAATAGAGCTGTTACATCTATGTAGACAGTGGTAATGCAGTGACTCTCAAAGGGCAGGGCCAGTGACATCAGCCTAGCCTGCTTCCAAGATCCATATTAGTCCAGCACACAGATAGAGCTGACCACTCCCCTGATAGATACAGGTAGGAGGAGAGACGCAGCTCTGCTTAAAAATAAAGCAGACCGTATAAAAGCTAAAAAATATATGTTTTTTAAATAAATAAGTTATTTTTGTCTTTGCTTTTAAACAGTCTGCTTTATTTTGCCTGTGTGCTGGACTACCATGGAGCTTGGAAGCAGGCTGGGTTGATGTCACTGGCCCTGACTCATGGCCTAATTAGCTCCACTTTCACTGCGTAAATACAGGTAACAGCTCTATTGTAACATGCCCACAGCTGCCCCACAGACCCTACCCAGTGCGTGCAGCATCATAGCCACCTACTTTACTGAGCATGCTCAGTCTGTGCTAGATTAAAAAGTATGATCGGTGTAGGTTTTGCTCCAGATAAAGTGGGCCACACCCATGATAGACAGGCAGAGAGATACGTGGCTCTGCTTGAAGGAAAACAGGCAGTTTGAAAACTGCATACTATTCATAATAGCCTGTTCTACCAAAGATATGATTGAGCTTTAATTGTAAATACAGTACCATGGTCCTTTTTAAAGTGAGACTATCTTGTAAGGTGCTTTGGGAAACCAGCACTATGTATGTAAGATGTTAAGCTCAAAGACTGGGCCCTCCATTCTTTTTTCATGTGTTATTTTAGTATTTTGCTTTGTACGTAACCCTTGAATAGCTCTAGGGAATATGTTTGTTTGTGCATAACAAATAAAGAATGATAATACTAATACCTCAAACAACAACCATTTTTCATTTTATCAAAAACCATTAAAATCTGTGTTTAAATATAGTGCCAACCATTTTTTATCTACAGCAAATCTTTCTGAATTACTTGGCATTGTTTGTGTATACTTTAATTCTGGTGTGCAGCTCCGTATGCTGATTTGTAACTTGGAGTGTTGGCTAAGTGTGGGAGATGGTTTTAACTGTAAACCATTGATGTACATTGTTTTCGCCACCAGAAAAACAAACAAGGAGATTGTGATCCTAATTGGCACCTCAAAGCTGATAATTAGTGTTCTGGAGCACTACTTCTCATAATGTTTGTAAACTATGGTGTCTCAGAAATGATTCACTGTAAAAATAAAAAAAATAAAAAAAAAAATGGCTAGTACATTTTATGGTTACATTTTCTCTTTCGGAAAAAACTTGGTTTTGGGCAACAGTCAGTTTTAAATAGTACATTTTAAGATAATTTAACAATTTTAAGGCTATTTTAGTTTTAACTTGTTTGTGAGCTTAGACTCCTTCATATTTTGTTTATCAGACATTTAGCCAACCGTCCGGAATTAACTGACTTTTTTAGATCTATTAAATGTACAATAATAATGGAGCCATAGTATTATCTGCAGGTAAACTCTGCATTCCATTATGCATGTTATCTGTCATTTCCTGTGTTTATTGTACCATCTTCACCATTTTTTGTGCTTGGCGGTGTTTCGGTTAGGAGATTTTCCAGTGCCTAAACTCTTGAAATTGGAATTAAATTGAGGTGTCCTGAGTGTCCCCCCTTGCTGTGTGTGATGTTTGTATTTTCTGTGTTTTTCGGTGTGCGCAGTCCGTTAGGTTCGTATTTTTTTGCGGCTCGTATATTTTTTTTTTTCTCCAAGTCGCGGTTTCCTTTTGTAAGGGTTACGGGCCGTATTTTTTTTTTAATGCATTTTTTTTCAAAGTGCTACGGGTGTTGCACCAGCGCAGTGAGAGCCTTCGGCGCTCCCTGCCTAAGTGCTACGGGCTTGTAGGGATGAGTGCCTATGGCGCTCATCTCCACCAGCGCAAAGAGCGCCTTTAGCGCTCCTTGCCTGGCCGCAACCGCAGCCCTCTTTGCGAGGTCCGCGGTTGCGGCCGCAGTTTTTTTGGCAAGCCTGCGCTGCTGAGAACTATATATGTGATGACACACCCTGTAATATATAATTTTGACACCATCCAGACTAATATACTGCAGTGTTTGACTGTAACCCCGGCCTGCAATGACCATGTTCACCGGCTATGTCTTGATTGTATTTTGAACTTGCTTTTATTACAAAGCCGCTCTATTGTCCAGCTTCAATGTAGGTAACACTCAAATTAATGTTTCAAAAGCGGTTCTAAAAATACAGTCAAATAATTACTTCTGTAATCTTCTTCTAGTCTGTCGCCCATTGGTGAAGATACAACACTTTCTTTCCTGTTTGCATTAAGCAGATTGTGTGATGGCGGGTAGTATTATTTCACAATAACCATAGTAACTTGCCTGGCAACTTTTATATTATATGTAACATTAATGTGGGTTTATTATTCACATGGCCTTTTTGTTGTGTGCTGCTGTAAACTGCCATTATGTTATTAGCCACTTAATCTGCATGGGTAATTGTATGGTACAAGTGTTATTTCTTATAATTAATGCATATATATGTTCAATCTGTATCTCCGTTTTTAAAGTGACCAACAAAAACAAATTAACCTTGGAGCTTATTTATGCAAACTGGTTGCTGTCGAGCCAATCGTTGTTCTGTATTCCTGAGTTTGTTCCTTGAAACTTTGTGTTCTTGCATCAATAAATACGTGTGATCACCCCTTTTACTGGGTACTACTTTCTGTGGGTAGTTTCCATGATATAGGAAGTGCCAGATGGCTTTATATATGGTCTACAGAATTTATTGGTGGAATCCATTCGGCCACCAGTATCCAGCATCAAACATCCTACTTGAACCCAACAAGTGATACCACCATTTGCAATGTATATAGGTGCTAGGATCCTGATTGCCTAGACTCTTATAATTTTACTTCTGGTTTCTATATTTTAACATTACATTATATATCTGTGTGCACAGTTTTATTGCCTCCTTGGGCTTTTTATCCCACCATACCTGTGGTGGGAATGTCAGACATGTGGCTGTTTGCCTCATTCTGTTGTGTCAGACTCTGTGACCTCATGAAGAGCAAAAACACCATGCTGATCCACTTGGTATTCAATGGCAGAGATACTGGAGTGGGTTGCCAGTTCCTTCTCCAGGGAGCCACAGCATACAGCTCCTGTAATTACTAGGTGGTCTCCCAATCAAGTACTGACCAGACCAACTCAACTTCTTGTTTCCCTGAATGGAATCTAACCCAGGTCTCAGCGGGGAAAGCACCAAATCCTAACCACTGGACCACCAGGGATCCCTGTTAAGTATTGATAAATCCCATTGACCACCTAAAGCAGTCTGTGTATTCCTAGTTTTTTATATTCTTCATTCAGCTTTTACATAATCACAAAAACTGCTTACACCACAACTGGTTGCTATCTGCTGATAAAAGTGATTGGACTGAAGAAACCAATTAATAAGGTACATTAATTCCTGTTTAATTACTTCTTAATCTTCCCATTGTATGTGATCAGCTTGGAATATGAGGAGCAAAAAGAAATTAACACTTACGGGTTTTTATGCACAAACACTTGAATCAACGTTCTTATAATTGTAACTTCTAGCTCCCTATTCACTTTATTTTTAGGAATAAAGCTACATCTGTACATGTTAGTGATTGTATGATTCCCAGCATATTGACAGGTAGAATAGTCTGCAGATTATCATAGTCTATCTTCTTGTGAAGGGGTCAAAACTGCAGTACAGATAAAAGCAGTCTGTGCTCAGGATTATCAAAGGGACTAGCGACTTGCCTGTCAAAAATGACGGGGCAATAAAATTTGAAGCCATGGGAATGCTGTTAGAGTACAAAAAGGTTCAAATTGTGTGTCAGAGGACCTTCTGCGCTCATTGCGAGCCTTGCGCTGAGCGCCTTTGGCACTCATGGTGAGCGCCTCTCCTCTACTTTTGCTCCTCTGAGCACCTTCGTCATTCATCATAAAGAGAGATATATATTTATCTATATTTAGTTTACCAATAATTAATTAGTTCTTGAATAAATTAATATACTTTACCCATTTGTAATTAATATATTCAGCAATCAATAGTCTGAAGAGCTAACAATCTGTTTATATTTTCCGTCAGCATACAATATACAGTTTGAGTGTTGGTGCCCCGATGATAAAGTGTAATGAATGTCCGAACTGTGCATTAGAAATAGGCTGCGTGTGCAAGGAAAATCCATTGGTTTAGTTGTGTAAAGCGCCATGCTTGCAAGCTTTTTCCGTCATTTGTAATGGTATATTTTGTAGTTCGTTCCTGTGTGAAAGTCCTACACATTTGGCAGTGTTTTGTGCCGAAAGTCGTTGAAATTGCCTTCAATTCGCGTTCCACCTCACTCCCAGACGTCCTGGCTGTTCCCCCGTGCTGTGGGTGATGTTTTTGTTGTATTTTTTTTTTTTGCAATTTTCTTTGTGTTTTTTTGTTTTTTTCGCGTTTTGGACGTTATCCTCGTATATTTGATATCTCGTAATTTTTTTTTTTTTTTCAATGTCTCTCGTTTTCTCTAAGTCCTGTGTTTGTCAAGTGCTTGTAGGCTAAGGCGATCCCGCGTTTACTAAGTGTTTGGTGGCTAAGTCCCGCGTGTTTCATTACCTTCACTGCTCACCTCGCTTTGCGCTCATTGCCTTTTGTGCTGCAAGTTTTATTGCCTTAACAGCTCGCCTTGCTTTGTGAGTCTCGCAAAGCGTGACAACATCTCACAGTTTGACAACTAATATACGTGATATGGGGGGTTGCTGTTGATGTTTAAGTCTGCAAATAAACACTTATTTTAATATTAAAAATGGACCCTCCATGTCCTTTTAAGAAATCCGGCTAACTCGCATATTATCCTGCAGAGTTAACTCATGCTTTCACTGCTAAAGGCACACACATCATTATGTATAGTATGTATATTAATAATGACACATTTAAAAAATATTTATATATATATATATATATATATATATATATATATATATTGTCACTATTAGGTCTTTTAAAAATGTTCCTGGGCATTATGAAAGTTGTATTTATATTGCAGGTAATTTGAAATGAATTGAGCAAGTCTGATGCAGCTTGTGAAGACGTTCTCCTTTCTATAATACACAGACATTGTTTTCTTAGAAAGCAGAACATTTGAGAATATCCTGATTTGGACACAGTAAATATCTGAAATATGCCGCTCCCCCACCCCATGACTGGCGTGGCGCCAACCCTTGCCTAATGGAAACTACTGCATGCTCTGCTGATTAACTTTCACATAGATTTTGCAATTGTATTTTGCCTGCTTTATTCCTACAAAGGCAGCGGGGAGCTTATCTGCAAAAAGGGACTTTGATCATCCTAGGATGGTTAAGCTTTAGCTTTGAAATTCTGGAGCCTGTCACCGACTGCCTGTGTAAGTCAGGAGAAACCAGAAAGCCTTTAATGATAAAGGTGCTGTCCCACTTTGAGAGCACAGTGCAAATATATATACTTAACCATGTAATATACACTGGAGTGTTAGTATATGTTAGAGAGGTATAAGACTGTGCAGTGCCTTAAAGATGTTCTTACGGTTTAAGTACAAACCTTTTTGTAATAATCACTTCTATGATCATGATCCTGTTTTATGTAAGAGTGAGAATGAAGGGGTAGTGCTGATGTTTAGTTTTATGGCAATGTGTGCCCTGTCCCCAGAATAAAGTGGGCATGAAGGTGCATAAGAAATAATATGTGGTTTTGTATAGCCTCACAATGTTGAGCACACAATGAGACTAATCAACATCCACTTGGTGTTCATGGCAGAGATACTGGAGTGGGTTGCCAGTTCAAATCTCCAGTGGGCCACAGCATACAACTGCTGGTATTCCTAGGTGGTATCCCATCCAAGTACTGACCAGGCTCAACCCTGCTCGGCTTCAGGGTGTTGTGACCTACTGGTCCCCTGACTGGAATCAAACCCAGGTCACAGCGGTGAAAGCATTAAATCCTAACCACTGGACCACCAGGGAACCCTACACACTCATAGTACGTTGGTAGCAAGGGTGGTAGCAACCCTATCTGGCTGGACTAATCCTACAATACAGAGAAAACAGGTTTATTATATGGTGTCCGACCATCTTTGAGGGCAACAATATAGTCTTAAAAAATTACATTCAGTTTATTTGTACTCCGCACTGAACTCCATGGTCTTTACTTAGCATAAAGAACCCAGAAGTCATTGCAAATGTGTGGGCAGACAATGTGACTTAGTGATATTGGGGTTATATGCCTAAAAAGTATATTGGGGGGGGGGGGATGCAAAAATACTGTAAGATATATGCAGTATGTTGTTGGTGTATCTTATTTAATTACAAGTATTATTTACTTCCTTATTTACATTGGAGTAAAACAAATCATTTGAATTTCTCACAGTCTCCTATTAAAGTGATAGTAAATATATATATTTTCTATAAATTGCTAATATTTACTTCTACCTCAACTGAATAATGAACACTTATTTAATAGTGTGTGTTTTGCCTATTAGGACATTATTTAGCTATAAAACAATAGGGAAGGAAGGAGAGCAAATGCTACTTACTAAATACATGTCAAAAGCTAAGTTGCATAATGGGTCCATAATATACCACAAGAGAGGGTTTAAAATCCGACGTGTTTCATCTGAATAGGACTGCCTCAGAGATGATATTCTATTGCCATATGTTTCTGGTTTCACTCTGTATTTCTCTGTTTACTTGCAGGTACTTTCCAAGTATGTTTTGCTTTGCTCTGAAATCACATGAATGATTCTTTATAAGGTTATGTGTCTGGGGATAACCAGTCTCTCACATGTTCACAGTGGAGTAAATTGCAATGAATCTTCTAGGTTTACTACCTGTTGTGGTTGGAGTTTGCTAAGGAGCTCATAAAATCACATTGGTGTATGTCTGTTGGCAAGTGTGTAAGAGACCTAGAGGAAGGGTTTACAGGTTATTTTGTGTCAGGAAAGGGTATTTCTATATAAAAGAATGTATTTTTCTAGAACATGAGTTGACAAGTGTATTCTAAACTAAGGAGCCAGTCGGACTACTTAGTAGTCAATAAGTGGTATAGATATATGTAAAATTAACAAAAAAGTTAGGATGCTGAAGTAAAATTTAAGCCCTGATCTTGAACATAGAAAGTTTAAAAGCCAGACAATTACATTTTAGTCCCAATGGTTCCCTGATTGGTTTCAATCTGTCTATAAGAAGTACCAATATAATCCTATATTGAAAACAGGCTTCACAAATCCTGGGAGTTAGAGCCACGGCTACTAATTCTACTGATAGCTCATATATTTTAAGCTATTATAATTAAAATGTGGCCCACAGTAAAGGATAATTGCTTATACAAGTTTTTTTTATTTTTGTTTTCTTTCTAACAACTTTTTTCACATTTTCCGTTTTACTCAAAAGACCATATTGAAAATGTGACCACTGTGGTCCTTTTTAATGTGGTTCAGGACCTTGCAGCTCTGAAGCTCATTGTATAAAGTCACTGTATATTAATATAAATAGAAATCTAGCATATTATATAGCAGCACTTGATGTCTGCATATACCACAAGCATTTTACTGTTTGATAGCTTCAGCTTCTTAAACACCTAGTACTGGGTACTAAAAGCCTGTTGATTTTTGTTTTATTTAAGCACACATAAACATACTTAATGTTTCTGTATGGAGCGAGATTAGGAAGGTTCTTTCTCTCAGTGAGAGTATTTGATCATAATGAAACAGGATGTGTGGAATTTGGAGAATCTATTGAGAAGAGGTGAAACTTTGTCTCATGGTTTTACAGAAGTGACGCTGGTATCTGAATGTGTCATAGCTAACTTTGTCAAAAACATGTGCCTCTAACTTCTCACACTGGGTTACTGTTTCACTCTGCTATCTGGTACACTGAGAAGTAGTACAAAACATCAACAATGCTGCGCTTGACACTGGGACTGTTCAGTCACTGGAAACCTTAACATTAATACACTTAAATTAGAGCTGGTTAGTAATTCAGTTTATACGAATTTACAAATAAAAATATCCTTTGTCCTCAAGTTTGCTAAATGTAGTATTTGGTACATTCTACATTAGATTTTCCTATATAGTGATATTGTATGTAATGTCAGTCTTAAAGCTGTTCACAGGGTAAGACTGTGAAAGAATTTCCTGCTTGAGCACAGTAAAAATGAGGCAATCTTGTATAGCCCTTAATTTATCAGCTGCAATTATAATGTGGTATTTCCCCTACTGGATCCCTACTTTGTCATGGTGAAGGAGCGTGTATACTTCCAATTAAGTTGTGCGCCATATTATGTAAAGTCACCAAAGATGGACAAATAATAACAAAGAGGTCAGACAAACTGCGGTTCACTGGAAAAGGAACTGGTAGCCTACTTCAGCAATCATAGAGATGGCAAAATTAAACATTGATATCCTGGGAACTGGTGAACTCAAATGGACTGGAATGGGACATTTCATATTGGGCAACTACTGGATCTTCTAGCAAAATCCAATCTAGCAAAAGAAATGGACCAGCCCTCAAAAAAGGCAGTACTCCGTTAAATCCCAATGATTTCAATTGGAATTCAAGGCAAGCCATTTAACATCCGGGATCCATTTCTATGTATAGATTGAAGTTATCCAATTCTACGAGGATATCCAACACATCATTGATATAACTCCAAGAAAATATGTTACTCTCAGCATAAGAGGTTGGAATGCTAAAGAAGGGGACTAAAAGATACCTGGAATAACTGGCAAATTTGGCCTTGGAGTACAAAATGAAGCAGGTCAGAAATTAGTAGAATTCTCTCAAGATAATTTTCTGGCCACAGTAAACACCTTCTCCCAGCAGTCTTAGAAACGACTCTACGCTTGGACATCACCAGATGGAAAATACAGAAATCAAATTGACAATATTTTTTTGCCAAAGATGGAGGAGCTCAATACAGTTAGCAACAAGACCTGGAGCTGACTGTGGCTCATCATGAGCTTTTTTTTTTAGCAAAATTCAGAATTAAACTGAAGAAAAGAGGGGTGGGGGGTAGGATCAGACCAAGCAGATATGAAATAAATATCCCACATGGACATGCAGTGGAGGCAAAGAATAGATGATAAAAGGCACTTGTCATGTACAGACGTTTTTGACGTGATCCAGAAAACTGCTACAAAGAATATCCCGAAAAGAAAGAAAACCAAGTAGTCAAACTGGCTGTCGGATGTAGCTTTAAAAGTAGACCAGGAAAGAAGGAAAATGAAAGGTAGTTGAGATAGGAAAAGATTTGTCCAACTAAATTAAGATTTTCAGAGGATAGCAATAAGTGAAAATTAGGCATTCTATAATGAGCAATGCAAAAAGATAGAAGAAAACAATCAAGAGATCTATTCAAGAAAATTGTGGGATCACAAGGGAAGCTTTCATGCAAAGTGGCCATGATGAAAGACAAAAATGGTAGGCACTTAACAGAAGCAGATCTGATAACTAACATTATTTGTCCAATGAGTTAGAGCCAGACATCTTGGAGAGTGAAGTGAGACTATATAAGTTTTCAATCTTGTAAGGTGCTTTAGGGAGTGCACACTATATGTAGCTTTGAATTTAAGGTCGAAGGTAGGGCTCTCCATTCTTTTGCTGGGTGTTAAAACTGTATAGTGCTGCAGGATATGTTGGCTCGTTACATATAAAGGATAAAATAATAAATGGGCCCTATGAAGCCTTGCTGATGGAACAGTTGAAAACCCTAAATGATGATACTGTGAAAGTGTTGCTTGCATTGACAAAAAATTTGGAAAACTAAACAGCAAGCAGCCAGTAGACTGGAAAAGGCCAGTCCACATCTCAATCCCCAAAACAATCCATGCCAAAGTGTTCTAATTATCGACCAATTTTGCTAATATCACATGCCCGCAAAGTAATGTTTAAGATACTGCAAGCTCGGTTGTAACGATATATGTACCAATGTTTACAATCTGGATTTCCGCAAATGCACAAGAGATCAAATTATCAATATGAGCTGGATAATAGAGAAAGCAAGAGTTCCAGAAAAGCATTTACTTTTGCTTAGTGAAAGTCTTTAGAATAGTCTATTATGTGGATCACAACAAAATGTGGAAACTTCTTAGAGAGATGGAGGGTATACGTGTCCTGGGGAATCTGTATGTGAACCAAAAAGCCACAGTCAAAATTGAACATGGAACAACTGAATGGCTCAAGATCGTGCGACAAGGTTGTATATTGTCACATTATTTATTTTTTTATTTTATATGTTGACTACATTATCGGTAATACTGGGCTGGATGAATCCTAAACAGGAATAATTATTGCTGGGTGAAATGTCAATAATCTGAGATACGCGGATGGTACTACTCTTGATGGCTGAAAGTGAGAAGGAACTAAAGGGCTTATTGATGAGGGTGAATTAAGGGCATTCAAAAGCTGGCCTGCTGCTCAATGTTAAAAAGACAAAGATCATGGCATACAGTAATCTCAGTTCCTGTCAAATAGATGGGGAGGAAGTGGAGACACCAACAGATTTTTTTTTCTTGGGATCCAAGATTTCTACAGATGGGCACTGCAGCTAATAAATTAGGACATGTGCTTCTGGAAAGGAACTATGTCAAGCTTGGATATGCTATTAAAAAGTGAAGATATTACTTGATCAACAAAGTTCTGCATTGTTAGAACTATCTTATTCCGAGTTGTAACATATGGATGGACCATAAAGAAATCTGAGTGTCATAGAGCTTATGCCTTTGATTTGTGGTGTTGCAAACTGTCCTTTGCACTGCAAGATCTAATAAATGAGCACTACAAGAAATTAAGCCAAACTATTCACTAGAGGGTTTAACCATGAGGTTGAAACTCAAATATTTTGGCCATATCATGAAAAGACAGTATTCCCTTGAAGTTTCTGATGCTGGGAAAGATTGAAGGCATACAAAGAATGGGACTACAGAGACCAGATGGATAGAGGAGATCATTGAGGCAATGAACATAAGCTTGAGGTAGCTCAGGGTAACAGCGACTGACAAATGTGCCTTGGCGTGCTATTGTCAGTGCGGGCACGGAGAGTTGGATATGACTGAACTGCTAACAAGCTACAGATTTTTTTTATTCTGGCACAAATTAAAATACTTGTGTAGTTTCCTATTATCAAAGGTTCTAGCACATTGTACAAATGAAAAATGTGTATTCTAACTTATCTGTGCATGAATCAAAGACTTAATATTTATCTTGAGGACTTGTTTCGCTTATGCAATTAATACATATATAACTTAAATCTTTCCTTTATCCCCAACATTTTATCACTAACTAAATCCTGCTCTCTCAACCTACGAAACCTCTCCTCTCCAACATTTGTCCCTTCCTCACGCAAGACACTAATCCATACTCTCATAATGTCTCTCCATGTTAATTGACCTTTTGCTAATCTGTTTATCCCTACTCCAGTCTATCCTGAAATTTCTTCATCTTGGTTTTCTTAATCTTGTTCTTGCCACAATCTAATGGGCAAACACCACATTGTCTGGAAGTTAAAAAGACGGTTGCTTCCTAGAAATGTGTACATTATTATTACATTTTATTTGTAGAGCGCCAACAGATTCTGTAGTGCTGGGGGTGCAATAAACAATGGAGAAATGTACATACTTTAGACAGCAGATAAGATGGCATATATGTACATACACAACAAGATGACTGCCCTGCTCTTTGGATAGCTTACAACTTAATAGGAAATAGGGACAGAAACATGAGGAAAAGGACTGCTGGATGGATTAATATTAAAGCATTATGTGGGAGGGTAGCCTTATGTAAAGATGTGGAAGATGGAGATTAGCAAACAATTAAATATTTTAAGACTAGGAGAGTCTAATCGAGCATGCTAGACAATTCCAAAGAATTGGGCCTGTTCTTGAGGTCCTGTAGGTGAGCATCTGAGGAGGTAATCGTAATGGAGGATAAAAGGTGCAAGAAAACAGTTGAGATACAGGGGGATGTGGTGTTGTTGAGGACTTTTGAATATTATTCTTGTTTGTCCAACAAAAAAGGTATCTATATACATACATATATATACAATATACTGCAATACTCTACAATATACTAATATATATATATATATATATATATATATATATATATATATATATATATATATATATATATATATATATATAGTAAATAAAAAGTACATCTGTGTTCACATTTGAATGTCTAAAACAAGTTAAAAAACCTGCTTCCAGCTCAGAGTTCCGAGAAAAACAGTTATTACACTGCATTCTGGGAAGTTGAGCTGGGACACACACACATATGGATATCTCTACATCTATCTATATATATATATATATATATATATATATATATATATATATATATATATATATATCTCAGGCTTGGCAATAGCATAGTATTTTTTAATATTACTACTAAATATTCACATTGATTTCTAACTTTGCTTCAAAGTGTTTTTCTTATTGCCAAATGTATTTGCTGGTGTTGTGAGATTCCATTGCTTAATCACTTACTTTTTCGTACTCTCCTAATAATGTGGACCCATTTTTGTATTCAAGATGTACATGGTGTAATAAATGACAGTGTGACTGAGGATGTAATGCTGCTTTCCTCTCTCCACAGGTCTACATGATATTGGGCCCCTTTATAACTTTTTGAAAGTGTGCCTCAGTGGTCCTGTGACACAGGTAAGATGTGAATGCCAAATGATATCAGTAGGTCAGCTTGTACAGCATTGATTGTATGCAGATGGAAGATGAAGAAGAGTTTCCACTGCCATTTTGGGATAGGGATGGTTGTAGTGCAGGTGTGAAGTAGAGAGAGTACTTCTTTTCATTGCATTCGTGCAGCACTGCTTTTAATACGTTATTCAATTGTAGATTCTAATAAAAATGAATGATCTGAAAAAGACCAATAAAAATGTACCATGAAGTGCTCGTAGGAGACTCCCATGCGGAGGGCTGTCCTCAGAAATCATGGGGCTCCATAGAAATGCAACAAGCCCCCCACCGAACACATATGCATATCTCTGGAGCCATCTTTTTCCCCTCCCATAGCACTTTCATGGTAAATTTACATGTATTAATGAAATATCGGATTTGTTCTAAGGTTCCACTGCTCTCACTACGCACACCTCAATAGCTCTGATTTAATATCTCCTATTATTCCTCTGGTTTCACCACTTCTGTTACCAATGTTGTTTGATTCTTTTAACCCCGACCCCCATTTCACGTTACACTTTTTATTAGTTTTACAAGCACTTCATCTTTGGCCCCTTCCTAGATCCTAATCTTCATATCGTGCATCCTATCCTTTGCATTGGAATATGTTGGCGCGTTACAAATAAACAATAATAATCCCCTATCAGAAAGTAGAAATCAGAGGGTTGTGCAATATATGCGCTGGCAGTTGTTCCCTGCTTTTTACTGGACTTCAAAAATCTATAAGTTTTATAAACCAGCTCCTCTATCACCTGAAACGGCGAAGTGTGACCACCAGTATGATTATGTTATCAGACATTATCTCCACCAGTATTGGATCAGTAAGCATCATCACTCCTAACATAATAACTAGACATGACACAGAGCCAGCCCTAGTGCAAACTTAGTTTTATATAACCTAATAATGTCAGAAGATGAAACTGCACATTGCGATCCTATGTCTTGGATAACATGCACCTTTTTTATACAAATGTCACAAAGCAGTCTTTTTTTATTTTTATATATTTGGTTATTAGTTTTTAGCAGCACTAATACTAACTTATTTTGTGAACAGTGGCACCTTGTGAGCTCATCGTAAAGGACGTCTCTATTTCAGTCCTCTCCTGCATTGCTGACATTCCTTTATCAGATGTTTACATCCCATTAGTTCCACTCTCCAGATTTACAGTTAGAGTAACTGTATACTATATGACTATATATGATAATATACATCACTTATGGAACTTGTGCCCTGTTATTTTTGCTTGTCCTTGACCTAAGCAAGGCCCATTTGGTAGGTGCATATAAGAATTTATACCCCATCACCCATTGAATACAAAATTAGACACAGATTAGACACAGACCATTTCTTGGTAGATAACTGGCCACAGCGTTTATTGGTAAACACAACATGATGTAATAACCATAACGATAAATACATAAATAAACATAACCCCGAGGGGAGGAGCCTGGACAGAGACAGTACACCCTACGCCCAGAAGCCTCATCCAGGGCCTACCGTGTTGGAACATCCGTACCACCGTAGGGTAGGATCTCCCCCATTTTCCACTGTCCCGGCGACTCCCCTCACCACCCGCCGCTGCGACAAAATAAACAAACGTCTGATATCATATAATATACACTTAAAAGATACATCTACCACAATGAATACATAGACAACAACTTAATACACAGCTGCTTTTTTTTTTTTTTTTTACAGTACAATATATACAACACGTTAACAACAATACTCTAGGGATGGGTGGGTGGGCATCTGCTCCCATGGCTAGCTGGGGGCGGACTGGAGAAAATTGGCGGCAAACGCCTACATTGCTCCACCTCCCACAGCTAGCCACCACCCCGCCCCTACCCGGGCCTGCCATGTCAGGTGGCCCCTCCCCCCAACCCCAGGCAAGCCTGAGGTGGGCTACGGGCCCTTCATGAGTCTAATTTTGTACAGAGGTGTAATTTAGTGCACGGTTTCTAAAGTTAAGGCGTCCATAATTAGTTCAATTTAACAGATATTCATGTTAAGAATAATCAAAATGGCTGATCTGCTGACTGATCATTTTGTGCTCATACAGCAATATCCTTAAAGCCATTCATCTTTAGTGATCTTGAGAAATTATAATAGGAAACTCCTTAACATTGCATTATAGTTGTCCTATATTATTTTTAAAGCTTTGATTAGAGAAAGACCTACATAGGGCATATCTACGCCATCTTAGTTAGTGTTTGGCCTCCCATTATCCAAAATGACTTGAACATAAGCACTATGGATGTTGTTAACACGATCGGTCATTTACTATGAAAATGGAGGATAAAGTAAAAAGTATTAATGGTTCTTTCTAATGGATCTTTCATTTGATATTTGTCCATCTGTAGCATTTGTATTTCAATAATACATTTTTCCACCATATCGAATGTTCGGGGCAAGTGTGGGTGGATGAACTATTCTATGGTCACATTTTGGGCTGTAGTCATCGTAGTGAATTTGTAACCTTGAAAGGGCTCTCTTTAAAAAAGGAGCTTATCAACTGCTGATCTTCTTTCTTAAGGGTGGCTGTAGTCTTTTATTTGAAATATACTCGTTTGAGGAACTGTACATGATAATGTATTACCTTTTTTTATGTAGTTTGCCTCAGTGGACCATTTTGGTTTCTGATGTACTACCTCAGATGAGGAGAATTTGAATGAAGAGGAAGCTTTTGTCTGTATAATGGAAAAGTGGCAGCTAAAACTGCCATTAATGTATAGCTCATTAATTTGCAAGGATAAATCCTTGTGAGAGAGTAGCAGAAAGGAGAAGCTCAGTAAAGGAAATGATACCCTACAGTAATCCATAATTGTACATAAAAGTGAGATATAAGAAATGTTATTTTATTAGGATACTATTGATCCTGGAAAAACGCAGAAAAAATGAATAAAAAAGTGCTTGCTAACTTTTTTTACATAATGCCAAAATTACAGTACATTGTAACTGTAATTTTGGCATTATGTAAAAAAGTTAGCAAGCACTTTTTTTATTATTTTTTCTGCTTTTTTCCAGGATCAATAGTATTCGAATAGAATAAAAAAAATTATATAAAATTTAAGGGTGTTAGGCACCCAAGGATACATATAATAGGTACATTTAACAGATTTTTGTAAAAGTGAGATGTGTCATCCTTTCAGGCCCAGTGCCTTAGCCTGGAGGCCAAACACATTTGCCATGTTTTGCAGCGCTACCATCAGAAATCTTGGGGCTCAGTACAAATATAACAATCGCACACAAACCCAACGTTCTCTCATAGCCAGGTTTTATATTAACTGCACTCATAGTAGGGACGTATCTTAGTTTCCCTTATTCTGTATTTATTACAGACTTGGAAATTGTAGCTCGTTCTTGTACCGCACATGTACCCCTCTCCCCCTGGTCAAAAGCCTTGTCGCTGTGCATCCGTTTAGACACATTTCCTATTGGCTTATTTGTATTTACACATGACATTTCTATTTTTTTAAGTAGAAGTTCAGATATTTAACAGATTTATTTCGTATTTTGGTTGTTTGTAAAATGGGAAAAATAATAATGAAACTAGTAATGAAGTTAAAAAAAATGTTTTCCTTTTTTATTTGGAAAAAACTATACAAACAAATACTATCCGTGAACGTTTACCTTGGGTCACATTATATTTATTTTTTGACCAAGAGGTCATTAATTAATTACTGGAGAGCCAAGACCCTTTTTAACTTGATAATGACAATTTACACACTCTGTGCTAAAAGGTTAATCTATTCCTGTAAATCAACATAATCCTATAAAAGAGCATGGTGTTTGAAAGCACATACCTGAGAGAATTCACCAATACCAGACATTTTCCATTCGCTAAAAACAACTTAATACCAGCATTTTTATAAAAGCTAACCTTTTTTTTTTTTTTTTTTTATTACCTTCTGTCTTTTTTCACACCTATACCTTTAAACCCCATTAACCTTGTCTTCCCCATATTCCTATTTCTCTAGTTATCTTACCCTCAATATACAATCCTTTATTGTTTCTCCCCACAGCCATAAATACCTCCCTCACTCCCTTGTCTCTCGCCATCTATAATCTTTCATCTCCCTCTTGTATCTCCCGTTTCTCCTCTTTGTCCCTTTCCCATGTCCCCATACTACATCTCCTCCTCCATCTTTTCCTGATCTCCCCTCCTTGATCTCTATTCCCCTCTGATCTTCCAGTTCTGATCGTTGAACTCTTCCCGATCTCTTCCACCATCTTCCCCCATGATCTATCCCCAACTTTCCCCATCTCCCATACTTCATTTCTTCCCCATGTTCCTTCTATACCCATCTCTCCCATCCTCCCTTGATCTCCCATTGCTTTCAGATTTTGTTTTTTTGTTATAGAAAATTTGTGATCACAATAATATTTTTTTAACTACATAGGGATACAAGGACTGTGAAAAAAATGTTTGCCTAGATTTGGACATGCTGAAAAACAATGTTTCTTATCGCATTTTCTTTTATAAATGGAAATGTTGTGCTAAAATGACTCAGTAGATAAAGCCTTGCCCATTTCTTACTATATGTTTATATCTGAGACTCTGTGACCTACCTCTAGTGCCTGTGTTAGCTGCCCGGGCCTGTTCTTGTGCTTATTGACCTGGCACCCCCTGTGACACCTCTCCCTCTGTGTGAAGATGTGTCCGGCTAGAAACAATTCACTTGTACTCTTGTTAAACTTTAATGAGCACACATATTGGTATCCTCCTGAGTAATGCATGAAGTGTGGAGCCGTCTTAATGATTCTGTATCCAGGCTTAGTGTTACTAGAAAGCTGGCGGATATCTGGTGACTACAGCCCACCACCACAGCTGAGTATTTGGTAAGACTGGCCAAACCTTCACTTGCTCCTTAAAGGTGTATGTAATACAATTGATTTTTTTCAAGCATTTAAAAGAGCGTGTTTTAAACATTACCAAAATAATTTTGTTTTTTGCATGAAAACGATATTAATTATATATGGAAGTTTCTCGGTTTAACTCTAGCACATGCTGCTTATAACTGAAGCACACATTAAACTGATTAATTTTATACATATACAGTTAAATTTTTAAAAAAATAAATGGTTTTCATACTCCAGAGCTGCCCAACATAGGCACCTGGTACTAACCAATAGAAACACTGCACTGTGCCAACAGCAGCATTCATAGAAGCAAAGCCTGAAGCTGCTTGTGATGGGAACAAAAACTACACACCCCATCATGCTTTGCCGCAGAGACTGAATCTACAACAATGGTGTAGCTGCCTCTGGCCAAAATAAATGATGCATTTTATGCAAATTTAGCTAGGGTTTTCAGGGGTGTTCCTTCTCAAAATCAACAGCCAGTAAACTAAAGACATTTGCTAACTTAATGTAAGGTTTAGTAATATTTATTTGAGGATTTTTTTTAATGCAAAAATGTTTTCATACACTACTGATCCAGGAAACGATATACCTTTTAAGTAAATCCTGTTTATACCTCACTGAAATGAACAGGAAATGCAGAGACCATACCTGCGTTGATCTCCGTGTGTAGAGCTCATTGGCTGGCATAGGGCAAGTCCCCAAGAGTAATTAAAATGTGAAATATATATATATCTATCTATCTATATATTATTGCCATCTCTTGTTTCATTATTTTCTTGTTTAAACTGTTTCTTTGCATAGCTCCTAGTATTGTTTTCCTACAAACCAGACAAGTACACTAAGCTGATGCTTGTTGGGAAAGTTGCTCTAGTGTCTGTACTTATCACACTGTTATTGTTGCTTTGCATCGTTATATAAAGCAGCGTGTCTGTCATTTACAGGAACACATCCTTCAACGCAAAAATTAACACGCTCCAAGGAAATTCTCTAAAGAAAACTGTTACTCTGTAAATGTGGTTATTGCGGATAAGCCTGTTATAGGATATGCTTCTACTACCGGTTTCAAAGTAACAGCTTCACTTCACACTGCAAGGTGCCCGTACTGCAAGAAGCTCCCATACCATGCCAGGCAGATATAATAACAAGTGTGTAAAGCTAGAAATAAGATGTTCTACGTCATGCGGTTCAGACTGCTTCCATTAGGTGCTAGTTAAAGGATTTAACCTGTAAGATGCATAACACAACTTGTAATTTTGTGATTACCTTTTTAGAGTTGTGCTTGACAATTTTTATATATATTTTTTTTCTGAATATATGATTTTTGAATAGAAAACAGTTAAAGCAATATGCATTCTAAATTTAATTACGCTTACTATAATATATATATATATATATATATATATATATATATAATCTGATTTACAAAAACATTTCCTGACGATCCTGTTGTAAATACTCTGGTGAAAGTGGTTAAAAAAAATCTTAAAGGATTAGCTTGGTTCAGAGAAAAACATTCATTTGTTTGTAAAGTATATAGAAATTATTTTATGCACATGGCTTACATTCCCAATCTTGTTATTCGTTTATTAGAGAAAACCCTAAATTTTGCATAATTATGCTCATGTCTAGGGGCTGACATGCCTATCATTGTTTGGTCTGGTGGGTACAGAGCAGGGAAGCATAATGCACACTCTTGTAGTGTAACTTGTCCACTTGTTTGCATTGAGAGCGATAGGTGTCAAAAATGTAATGTTGAACTCACTCTCTAATGAGACCACAAGCCCCCCCCCCCTCCAATGGTGAACAGAAATAACTTGGCTCCAGGCCAATAAGCAATGTCCTAGAGCTGTTTTATGGAATCTCCTTTGAAATTAAAGTTTTATTTGCACATTGATCTTAATGTGGTTCTTTTTTTTGTGCAAATTACTGTGGCCTGTTAGACTCATTTTCTCAAATTCTGCATGAACTGTTCTACTGGTACAGCTATGTAGCAACATACTGTACATATGAGTCTTGAAACACATGACCTATTTTCTCCTGTGATTAAACCAATATGTACTGACATATGCTCTTCATTTTAAACAGCTGTTGGAATATAGACTTGGTGTAAGGAGTATTGACCCCTTCTGGTTCGCTACCTTGTGGTGGTGAAGGGGCTTGTGTGCCTCAATGAAGCTGTGAGTTATTCCATATAGGGTCACCCAAGATGGGCGGGTCATAATAGAGAGGTTGGCCAATTGGAGAAGGAACTGGCACCCCACTCCAGTATTTTTAAGAATACCATACGGATAAGCACAACCAGAGACAAGATGTGCCTGGCGTGCTGCGGTCCATAGGGTGGCGGAGAGTCAGACACAACTGAACAACAATACGTATAGCACTTGATAACCCATTCACAGACTATTTTCCTCTATGGGTCTCCTCAAAGTGAGTTTCTCATCTGTCTCGTGTATTCTCACTGAATAGCAATTTAATTGAAAAAACTCTGCCTTGTAAAACAATTTATAGCAATAAGTCTTTTGTGGTCCATTTTTTTTATTCAACATTCCCTTTTTTTACAATAGCAGCAGGAACAATCCTGATCATGTACTATATTCCCTAAAAAGGTGTTATTGAGCGAGGAGCAGTGTCTTGTAAGCATGACTCATTGCCGGCAGCCTCTCCACTGATTAGTGCTGTGCGCAGCAGATGACAATTGGGTTTACCATTCATCCTGTCAATACAGCCAGACTCTGCCTATAGGAATTCACAGGAGCTGGGACACTCTGCTATTCTCATCTGCTGCACCTCCTAGCCTCCCTGCTCATTTCCAACTTGAAAGTGATCTAAACTGAATTGTTATAATATTTCAGTCTCTGGGGACACCTCATTTTAACTCCAAGTAAAGCAATTTACCAGAGCTCGGCAAACAGATATCTAGAAAAATATTTGTAATAATACGCTGCACACAAGAGTTTTGTTAATGTGCGGTTAGTAGGTGAAATCTGCAGGATATGCATGGGAGCGGCAGACGGTTATATGTGGTGGTCATTAGGGATGACGCATAAATTGACTTTATACCCACCTTGTTATAATTGAATTTGTAAAGGTAGAAGGTGTTTTGGTAAAGCTGTGATGGTGGTGTTTTTTTTTCTGTATGGTCGTTTAAATAACTAAAACTAATAATGTGCATAATGTTTTCAGAAATGGAATATAAACACAATCTTGATGCTTTTTAACCTTTGTATGCAATTATTCTTTACTGTGAGGTTGTATTTTCTGCCTGTCTGCTACTTTTTACTTTTGCAAACAAATGAGCTTTCCATTAGTCTTGTTTTATTAGCCATGCTTGATTTGTGCAGATTCCTTTGCATTCTTTCCTCCCACCTCAAGAAGGTGATCAGTTGAATCCAAATGGCATATCTCGCTGTGGCATCAAAGCATATAAAATATAAAAGCAAATTATAAGCTTTTTCTTTCTTTTCTTTTTTTTTTTTACATTCTTGTACTCTTTTGAAGAACTACAGTTTTAATAGGCACAATGTTCTATTAGTTAATATCTGATTCCAAATAGATAAATGAGTTTGGCAGACTTTCCATTCATATATAAAGTGGGCAGGTCCTAAATGATCCTTACTGTATACAAGATGTTGTTTTGAATTGGGCACAGAACTTCTACGTTTTGTATGTAAGAATATTATAAATTCTATAGTAGATTTTTGTTATATTGCCAGTAATTTATGAATATGGTGGAGCATGACATTGTTGCATTGGGATTATGTGTTATTGTGTGGTTATACATTGCCTGGTTATTATTTATCCTAGTTATAATATATTATAAGAGGGAAAATGTTTTATATAGAACATATGTGGCAATGGTAAAAATGCTCTGCATAGAAGTTAGCTGCAGATCATTGCACACTCACACATACAGACCTTGGGTCAAGACAGATGCATGGACTTCAAGTAGTCCTAAGCAAACACTTGAGTTTAACATAAAGGTTTGTTCACTAGCCAGCTATAGATATCTGTTGAATTTGATCTCAAGAGCTTTGATAGCCCAAGGTTGCAAGCCAGGTGGGCTGACATCACACATATACAAATGTACACATGGGTGTGGTATTGTATGGTATAGATATGTTGTTTTGATCATTCAATAAAGGTTGAGAGATAGTGTTCACATATCCACAGTGTGAGACTATTTGTGTGTGTTGTATCCTGACTTGGGGAGTGGTCTTCCATGGGCCACTAGTAACCTGTATGCAGTATTCTCTGCCTGTACCTCTTCAGAAGCCATCTTTTGTGCCACAGAGAACATGAACTACATGATTCTGCTGGGGTAGGTTTGAACTAGGCTCATATCAAGCCTCTTTGAAGAAGCAGATCGTGACACCTTGTAAATCTATAGTTTTGCAAATGGCACGACCTGGAGTGCCAGTCACTTGTATTGTGAGCGAATGGTTTCTACTTAAAGTGCAAAAGGTCTCCTGGGTCCATTTGTGAATGGGAGGCCCACTCATGCACAGATACCCATACTTTTGTGATGATGAAGCAAGTTTCATAGTGAGCCATAATTTAGGATTTTCCTGTCCATTCAGTATTGCATATTGGTTTTCTTGGAATCAATGTTAGTGGGAGCTTTTTCTACATGATGTAAATGCCATTAACCACCTGAGTGGGAATGACAATCCGAGCTCATCCTGGTATGGCCACTTCACAATTACACTGACAAGCTCATAACCATTCGGGTGGTAAATAGGTAAATATAGGTATGTGTAAATTATATGTTATCTAGCTGCTATTTTTGTAACCGCACCTACTTTTGCTGCTTGCTTAGAGTGACAGCCGAGTCTTACCTGATCTATTGATCTTGTAAGGTAGGCACTGTTACAAAATAATAGATAGATAACATTTATATGCTAAAAATACCCACCATTATAACACAGCTTTTGAGCACAGGATGGATTTGCATGGGCCAGGAAACTTACGTACTATTTGTTTGCTATTTTCTTTGTTTGCTATTACAAAATGTAGGGTTAATATGATGTGGCATTTTTTATAATTTCATCCTGTGACACCGTTCTGTGCCAAGTAACTATGGCTCTTGCATATCTCTGGAATATGGGCGAGAGGTGGTTGTTCTAAAAAATCTAAATGAGCATCTGCATCAAACCTCTCATGTGGGTGGTAATCTATAGGTCTCCTGCACCACAGATCCAGCTACATTATTGACGTCAGTACCTGGTATGTATAACTACACAGGAAGGTGGCATGATCAGAGTTCAAGGGAAGTGCTTTTATTGAGTATTACCAACTTGCTATAGGAATAAATAGAAGTGCAGCTAGCATGAACACATTCATCCGGTGACAGCTAAGGACATGAAGTAATGGATGCTCCAGTTACGAGAGACTGCATGTAATCCTTACAAATTAAAGACTTCTAAAAACATTTTACCCACTAATAAGATTAGTTCTTCGCAAGGGCTTTCTAGAAATATGGTGCTTAAATTGATGACATAGGCATGTTAAGGATTTTAATATTAGAACTGCATTTGTTTGATTTAAAAAAAGAAAAATATATATGAATGGCTTTATAGTTTAAATTAGATACTGTTTCTAAACCCAATGTTAGCACAAAATGGCTTTCTTCCACATTGTAGTTTTTGACTTAAAAGCTTATCTAAGTTTCCTGGATTATGAATGCATCTGATAAAGGAGAATCGGTAGTGTATGCAATTATTTATTTTTTTTGCAAGAAAAAAGCTGATGCTTTTGTCAGTTGACTCACCTGAAAATCCCTTCCTAAGATTAGCATAATTCGTTTTGGCCAATCGGGAGAAAGCAGATACATTTGTATCATACTCTGGTGTTGGTGTGTGGCAAATAAGCCTGGGATATGTAGTCTTTTTCTCTATATATTCTTGTGATCTGATTAATTTGTAAACTCAGACCCCACCCAACCATGTGATGTAATCCATCACAAAGTACTTCCTTTGAAAGGTCAAACTGCATACCTAGATACATTGTCTCTGCATACTTGCTAATGTCAGTTTCCTCTGGATTTTTACTTTCCTGCCTATAACTTTGTAAGTACACTGAACTTTTCTATATAACACATCTTTTTCTGATAATCACTGCCTTTTTTCTTACCAAACATTTGAATCCCAGGAAACTTATATTTACCTTTTTTTTTTTTTTTTTTTTTTTAAGTGTTTTTATCCAAGCCAATTTGAGCAGATATGTCAAACCCACAGACTTTTAACTTAAGCATGAGGCATCTAATTAGAGATTAATGTTGTCAAAAAACAAATCCAAGTCAAACTTGGTAAACTGCCACCTGCAATTTAATTTACAAAATAATGATATTTGTTTCAGGGTTCTTTGTCATAAACTTCTATTTTGAATGTTACAGAGAAATGTCCATTTAAATAAATGACATATGATTAACATGATAGCTTCATAAGTATTCAGGATAATATTAACTATGCAGTATCATATTGACTAACCTTCAATTATTTTATAAGAAATATTTTCTTGTCTACAACTTGTAAAAGATTTTGTCCCAGTACAAAGTCCAGCCCCAGTCTAGATTGTATTAAATAGATAATAGGAAAGATGTGATTTCATGACACGCTATCTTCTTGCAGAGAAGCAGTAATTGGTTTCTACTTAGGCCAAGCCAGTGTGGTCTGGAAAATGATTTGAGAGTTAGTTGGCCCTGCGTCTATTTGAGCAAGAGCAGCATCAAGTGCTGGCCGACTTTGTGTGTTGACAGGGAAAATAAAAAACAATTTCCATATTATATAATAATTATGCAATCTCTTCCTGCAGAGCCTTGCACTCACTTTTATGGCGGGCCATTATAACCAGGTTTTTATTGCTTTGTTGATAACTTTTGCTAAGTTTTCCTTAACTATTTTTGTGCTGACAGAATGCCAAAGTAAACTTAACAGTAAAAATTGAAACCGCTGGCGACTTATAGTCAAGCCACCTTATTGTTGATTTTTAACACTTTGTGGGGTCTTCTTTCTTTGGGGAAGATCCATATATTCGACCTTGCAGTTGGCAGGCCCCTAATCCTCTGCAATTTCCCTCAATGTATGTGTTCCTATGTGGGTAATTGCTATCTGACCCAATAGGTTATATTTCTGAGCATACTGGAGTCCTTCAGTGAATCCAGGAAGTATTACTAATCTATAGAGCTAAAGTGGTTATTGTTTAGTTGTTCAGTCGTTTCTGACTCTCTCTGACCCAATGGACTGCAACACGCCAGGCATATCTATTATCATATCTGTTGTGCTTATACATAAGTTTATCGTGCCAAAGTTATTGGCGTTTGTTGCCAGGTCCTTCTCCAGTGGAGCGCAATTTACCTGACCTCTGTCATGATCTGCCCATCTTTGGTGACCCTTCATGTTATAGCTCACAGCTTCATTGAAATACACACAACAAGGTAGTGATCCAGAAGGGGGCAGTTATTAATTTCTAATTTTCTTTAAGATTTCCCCTTTAATGTAAAGATACAGCAAAGTTGCTATCCACCACATAATTTAAAATGCAGTCCAAACAAATGTGCATATCTTTGTAAGAAATATATTTGTGTTGCTTCATTTTTAGAGTCCTGTCCAAGCAATGTGGGATGACTGTGGAGTATACACTTTGTTGCTACAGATGGCAGATGTACACTGTGGTGTAAAATTACTGTGCCAATATGGGAGGCCCAGTACATAAATAAAGCTGAGAAGTAAATGCAAACTATGTGGTCATATCCTAATCATTGTGTAACCTTTCTATTAACAAGAATTTGTATTATTATAGATACAAGCCTTTAGGTTTGATATACCCAGCATCAAAACACAGTGATCATTGTGATTATGCAGTGGTGAATTGTTGGAAACTAAGTTAGTTTATCATGCAATTAAGAGATTTTAGTAAATATCAAATATGCATATCTTCTGTAGTAACTTTTATATTATCATGGCATGTCCGGAGTAATAGTTACCTGCCAATATATTAATGCACACTGAGTGAATATACTAACCTTAAACTAAGAGTATAAAGGCTCAGTGTGAGCTTGTGCTGTGCACCAGTAACTAACCCAGTCTTCCCTCTACAGGCTGTTATGGGGAATTATCACAACTACTCCTTTGCCAGTTGCTGATCTTTAAATACTTGTCATAGCAGCAAAGTGAATTTGCAATAAAATAACATATCCGTAAAAAAGTCATTTATTCTGTTTATTTTTGAAGTTAATGATTCCATTTATTTATTTATTTATATATATATATATATATATATATATATATATATATATATATTCACTTTCTTTACTTTTACATCATAAATACATTAATATCATATATAACAATATTTTTGTCATACAGGAAATATAGATAAAGCAAAGATATATCTGGATATAATCATGCAATCAGATTATTGCAGAACAAGGAGAGAATAAGAAAACAAATATTCTGAAGGCAACATTCTAAATTTAGAATATACAAAGTATATATAGAGGTATAACCATTGTATAACATACCATTTTTTTTAAGCTACATATATTTTCAAGGACTTTAATATTACCTCACTAAAATATTGATATAATTTTAATTATTTTTTAGAAATCCACCCCATTTAGATTTAAAGGATTTTATTCTTGTTTCAATAGGGCATTCTTTATCATATCAATTAGTATTTTTCTAATCAAGGCTTTTATGAGTTCAGATATCTTAGGTGCTTTTTTAGAAATCCATTTCCTCATTATTTTCTTTGCTATTCTAATCAGTTTCTAGCAATCTTCAATTTGTATATCCAAATTGAATTAACTGAGGTTCAAAGATATTTTAAAAGGATAAGATTTTCTTTCTCAGATCCAACACTAAGTATTATAACTAGTTTATTCTCTTCATTTTAATTATGTGTATATTTATTGAATGCTGTGTGTGTGTGTATATGTGTGTGTGTATAATATATATATATATATATATATATATATATATATATATATATATATATATATATATATATATATATATATCTTAAAGGAAGCCATGTTTGATAATGGCTACAGGTTGAAGAGAGAGGCATTTGTGGGCACATTTACATGTCCCAGCTCAACTTCCCAGAATGCAGTGTAATAACTGTTTTTCTCGGAACTCTGAGCTGGAAGCAGGTTTTTTAACTTGCTTTAGACATTCAGATGTACTTTTTATTTAATATATATATATATATACACACACACACATTATTTAAAGGCTAAAAAAAAGTAGGATGAGCTTCTTGCTCCATCCATTGTGTTCAACACTTGAGAAACGTGAATGAAGAGCCCAAAAATCTGCTTGGTTCGTTGCTCAAACAGGGTCTCACAAACACTCCCTTTTGGCAAGCAAAGTATTGTGATCTTTATTTTTATACTTATTTCTTAGGCCGACTAGCTACATAAAGCTGTGTGACTCATTGCCAGTGAGGTTTTCAGAGTACTGTATTTATTAATGGTGATCTGTCCTTGCAATTGTTCAAATGGCTGGGGTGAATAGGTAACCTTGTCTGATACATATTCGAAAGTACATTTGTAATCAACCTTTTCAAAAATGTATGAAATTTACCTTTTGCCTATAGGTAACTATAATATTTTTGGTGAAAAAATACTTCTAATGGCTTTTAAGGGTGGCAGGAGACTTCTGAATAATTTGCTTATTTGGAAGCTAAGCTGGTTAGTGATTGAAACTAAATCGTCCAGGTAACTTTCATTCTGAACTAATTCAGTCTCATAATAGAGAAATATCAGAATGAACTGTCCTGCCAGCCTTAGCATTAAGTTCCAGATTAGGTTTCGCACATTTTCTACTCAAAGCGGAGCTCCTTTGGAGTTGGAAGATGGCCCACGTTTCTTAGGCTTCCAACTGAAGTCAACAAGTGTTGAGGTATGAGCTGTACTGTAACTAGGCTTCATTCATTGTACAGTGTTAAAGAACATGATAGACTTTATCATTAAATATCCCATTGTTTTAAATGGGATTCTGTGAGTCCGTAATTGTTTCTTCTTACTTTGAGAGACCCTCTTTTTATGTTTGGTAAACTACACACCGTAAGTAAGCCCAAGCCTTGTTTCTCTTGTATACAGGGCAATCTGCCTTTCTGATTCTCTTTTGGGCAATTCTAATCAATTTAAACAGCTAGTGCGACAGTATTGTTGACAGGATGCTTTTTGCTACATTTTCTTGTTTATATAGAAAGAAGTGCAGTCTAAAAGACAGAAATATCTGAAGCAACAGTTCCTGGATGTCAACTGAAGTCCATTATCTATGAGTGTGTTATACTGCATGATACCCAATTAACATGTATACTTGCATTTCTAGATGCACATGTTTTGCTGTATAGAGGTTACAATTATATCAAGATTAAAGACTACCTTCTTAAGCTATGCACACTAGCAAATAGACTGTTGTCTTTCTTTAAAGACATACACATTGTCACATAGACTGCTTTACATTCTGTCTATAAAGGCATTCACACGAGCACATAGACTACCTTGTTCACATACTCTAAAGACTACACACAGCACATGGACTATTTAATGGGCGACTATAAAGACATGTACACCAGTACATAGGCTACTTTGCTTACTATGAGGATACCTACACCAGCACAAACACTACCTTGTTCACTTACTCTAGTCTAAGGACTACACATAGCACATGGACAGCCTTACTATGTGACTACAAAGATATGCATACCAGTACATAGACTGCTTTGCTAACAGACTATGAAGATACCTAAACCAGCACATAGACTACCTTGTTGGGTTACTCTAAAGACTACACGCAGCACAGACTACCTTATGGTTGTCTCTAAAGACATGCACACCAGTACATAGACTTCTTTGCTGACTATGAGGATACCTACACCAGCACATAGTCTACAAAGTACAGCATTGATGAACAATAGTTTGCTCTGGGTTCTCATACAGCCCTCAGGGACTGCCCTTCTGGTCCCCAGACTGTTCTCTGGGAAAACATGGCCCTCTACAAAATACAGATCAAATGCATCTATCTTGCACTCCAAACACATATCCCCCATTATGTATACCTATATGGCCAATTTAATTCACCTCCACCTTTCCTATCGACAGTGACTTGTCAGTGTTAAATACACGTAGATCAATTCATATTCAATCCACATATTACAAGGATCAGATGATATCTAAAAAGGTGGAACTTGATGGACGTTTTAATCAATATGGGGCTATGTAAAACACCACTAAAAACCATTGTGCTGTCCTTTTTGAGGCCATGTTTGCGCCCTCACACATGGCCAGTGCTTGAACAACAGTGTAAAGACTTGCACAAGTACACCTTGCATTACTGACTTACTATGGGGACCTACCGGGATGTAATAAATAATCTCAGAGTGATGGCAGCAGGTGTAAGAACTTCCAACACTATATATTAAATTGCTTTTAGTTTAATAGATACTGTGGTATAGCACTTGAGCATATAGCAGAGCACTAATATGGCTACCTTTTTAATATTATTTATAGGTAATAGTGTTACAGCTTAATTCTAAGTGATTCACAAGTAAGAAATAGGGCAATTTCCCTTTCCCGGGTATTTTAATATTAGATAAAGTTGCTGTATTTTGAAAGAAGAGCTATAGATTAACTTTGCATGAGTAGACCAGCATTTTTTCCTTGGTAATTTTGTACTCTTGATAAAAATCGCTTATTATACCACTTACGTCTATTATGCACTCATTAATAATTAGTGTGAATGGTGCTGGGTACATGTCACAGCACACCAGGTATGTGATGCCACTAACCAATAAACCTCTTCCCGTCACTGCACTATTATTTCATGTATCTGTGTTCTTTTTTATTTTGTACATTTTTAATAGCCCACAGTATCCATGACGACTGGACCTTTCACACAGCGATTCTCAGACTCGTTGCGAAATGCTGACAATTAAATATACAGTACTCTTTAAAGAGATCCATCAATCTTTGTTGTCATGCCAACCAGCTTATATTTAGAAATGTAACAAGTACATGTAGTTCAATTGCTCTTGTGCTCAAACATAGATCTGCAGCTATAATTGAATTTTTTTATTGAAGATCAAAATCCTATTTGAGCAGTACTTGTTTTTAGCATATTCTGTTGCATGAAAGGTTTTTTGTTGCCATAAAGTTAACTCTAAATATTTTTTTGATATTTTCCCAATTAGTAAATCTTAACAAATTCTCTTAACGGCTTTTGCCGTATTTTACGGTGTAATGTCACCAAAGTATTAGTCGAGTGTACCTGA